>CM055818.1:57488745-57534453 GCA_029582265.1 Zoroaster sp. YZ-2022
GTTTTTCCAAAACCCGCAAATTGGACAGAGGTACTACCAACGGGGTGGGTGTTACGTCTATTATAGGGTGTAGGTGGTCCTCGAGAACGGGCGGTGCCCACTGTTGCATTCGGATCGACCCGTCTGCTGGGACCGCGAGCCAGCGTGCAGGGACTCGTCCTCTCGGCCGGTAGCCACGGCCCGAGCCGGGGCCCGAAACCCACGGTGTTTCTTCGACAAGTTTTCAACGCAAATTGGACAAAGGTGTTCCGTACTACCAACGGGGTGGGTGTTACGTCTATTATAGGGTGTAGGTGGTCCTCGAGCCCGAAATCGGAAAAAAAATCAGAGTCCAGCGGACAGGACCCGACTCTGGGACGGGCTAGAGGGATGGCGGCGGCCCCCACGCCCAGCTGGGAGACGTCGGGAAGGCCCCCGTGGTCCTCCAGTAGCAGCGGGCGCCGGCTCGGGCCCCACCGTGGCTCGCGGCCCAGAGGACGAGTCCCTGCACGCTGGCTCGCCGTACCCGCAGACGGGTCGACTTGATGGCAGCAGCGTGCATCGCCCGTGCTCCCGGGCGAGAGGAGGAGTCCCGCATCGCTGGCCCTGTCCCCGCAGACGGATCGACCCGAAGTCGGAGTCCGAGGGGCGACCTCTCGCCCGAGGAGCACGGGCGGCGCCCGCTGCTGCATTCGGATCGACCCGTCTGCGGGGACCGCGAGCCAGCGTGCAGGGACTCGTCCTCTCGGCCGGTAGCCACGGCCCGAGCCGGGGCCCGAACCCCACGGTGTTTCTTCGACAAGTTTTCAACGCAAATTGGACAGAGGTGTTCCGTACTACCAACGGGGTGGGTGTTATGTCTATTATAGGGTGTAGCTGGTCCTCGAGCCCGAAATCGGAAAAAAAAATCAGAGTCCAGCGGACAGGACCCGACTCTGGGACGGGCTAGAGGGGGACGGCGGTTGGCCCCCACGCCCAGCTGGGAGACGTCGGGAAGGCCCCCCGTGGTCCTCCAGTAGCAGCGGGCGCCGGCTCGGGCCCCACCGTGGCTCGCGGGCCAGAGGACGAGTCCCTGCACGCTCGCTCGCGGTACCCGCAGACGGGTCGACCCGAAGGCAGCAGCGGGCATCGCCCGTGCTCCTCGGGCGAGAGGAGGAGTACCTGCACGCTGGCCCCCCTGTCCTCGCAGACGGGTCGACCCGAAGTCGGAGACCGAGGGGCGACCTCTCGCCCGAGGAGAACGGGCGGTGCCCACTGCTGCATTCGGATTAAGCCTGTGCGTTTTGTAAACGTGTAACCGTTTCTGAAACGGTCGGTTACACGTGTAACCATCCGTCTCTCAGTCAAAAATTGTTGATTAAAAAATAGGTTGTTCTACGAACCGGCGCGCACAATAGTACGATACTCGTGGTGATACTGATTTGCTCATGTTAAAAGTATCAAATGAAAAAAAAAACTTAACAAAATAAATAAAAGACAACCTTTTTTAGTCGTGTGTTCGTGTTATTATTTCATATTTAAGACATGTCGTCACTGACACCACGAACTAACACAACTGTATGAAAAACAATGAAAAACATAAGAATTTCGTTTTTTGAGGTCATTGCCTCTTTGCATTATGAACATCAACTGAACGATATTTTAAGGTCGAAAAATTATTTAAATTGGTAGATTTTTAAGATTGTGTGAACTAATAATTTCACAATATGACAGTTTTCGTTTTCACGAAGTAACACATATCATTGTGTTTCTTCGTAAAATCGTTTTCATGCAATACGCGCTGTGTAACAGCACCACGAACTAGCACGGATGTGATCGTTCCCACCTTGGTCTCAAATGCGCTCACTCCCCGCATAAGTTTGTACGTACATGTACTGTACACATGCACCGAGGTTGTCAAGATGGCTTCCCTGAATGACATGTAAATTAAGACCGTCAAGCAGCCATGTAAGTACTCCTCTGGCCTATTTGTGCCCTATTTACGGGGTCATTTTGTTGTTGTTGCTCTAAGGAACATGCATGTTTTATGAATTGTCGAAAAAACTAGGTTTATATACAGTCACTCGTGACAGTACAGTCAATGGCAATGCCAACGCCAATGCTTAACGCTAACGTTACTCCGTTACCTGGCAAAGAATGGCATGCCTTGTTACACTTGACTATGTATACTGTATAGACACATAGGTTAAGGCGATGCGGGTTTGTACATCTATTCCAGGCATTTCGAAAGGTATCCTTTTGCAGCTATTTGCTGGTTAGAAGTAGAACTAGCCTAGGTCATGTATTGTATTTGTAGTTTTAGAGTTGGATTTAGTCTTCATTGCACTGCGACTCAGTGCAATGAAGACTGGATAAGAGTCCAACCTCAGAACCTGGGCAAGGTTAGAGTTATGCTACTTTGACCTCACCCTTTTATATTGGGAGGTAAAATATAATCTGAATGCATGTAGGGTAGAATGTCGTATCTGGCCGCCACTATTTTTCATTAAATATAACCAATATTCTTACCTACATTCCTCCATGGGTGGAGAACATATGGATGATGATGGACATATTACTTCAAATTATTCCAGGATATGTATTTCATGAAAAATCAGGCATTTTTGGTATAAGATGACTTTCTCAGTCATGTCAGTCTGATCTTGTAAACTCCACAATTAGTGACCGTCGCACAACCGACTATAAACTGGTCTTTATGGTTGAAAAAATTAAATTGTGCGGTTTTCAAAGATTGCCCTCCAGCTCTCTTGCGCAGATTTTAAATACATGTGAGCAAACTAAGTTTGTGTCCTCAAAAATGACACCCCACGCAATTGTTGAAAAATGCGTGCCTCAAAAATTGCGCTCAACATAATCATTGAACGTAACACAACATTTAGTAATAATTATTAGCCTACATATTACAAGTTTTGCTGCCATAATCCATGTGACCATAGTCCTGAAAATTTTCCCCCATTACAAATGTCACATAATAGTTTTTTTTTGAAGATATAGGTTTTTTTTCTTGGGGGGGGGGTTGAGGTATGTATTCTGCAAAGGAATTTTTAATTGTGTCTTTAACAACTGTTAATTTGGGTTCATTTGTTTTCTCTGTTCATTGCAGATTTCAAGATGTAGGATCATCAATGCTCGACAGAAGAATTCCTGCTATGAAGAGTCACTTTTGACCTTGCGACTGCTGTTTCATGTTACATGTTAAAATGTAGCATTTCTCAATGCAAACGACAGAGGGTGCTGTTAAATAGCAACAAACCTGCATCTTTAATTACATTTGTTTTCTTAACGATGCGCAGAAAGAAGGGAGGGACCCAGAAGAAACAGGAACTGTGAGTTATTTGAAAACATTGTGATTTTTTTTAAAACAGTGGAAATAATGTTGTATTAACTGTAAAATATTTGTCAACTTTGTGCAGTCTGTGGCAATCATTTACTTGGGGATCACATCCTCCTGGATAAATAGGACTGGAGTTGTAGTCACACTTAAAGGCATAATAGGTTTTTTATTTAGCCTTGAAGAAAATAATTTATTCTCGTCTCTTACTGCAGTGCAGAAATGGTGGTGGCTAAATAAATAATTATACACATCAAATATATTCTCTGGAAATATTTTTGTTTTTCTTTTAATTTCTTATTAGGGTGACACACTCATAGCTGGCGGTATAATTTTATTATGATAATTTGGACAAACAAAAATAATCAATCTATGACAGGATATGTTGTATTAATTGCCTTTTAAACATTTGAAAAACCGTTGCAGGCAAGATGGTGTTGATGTTCTTGTAAAATGGTCGGATGGCACCAATAGTGTGGTGGTGACTGGAGACCTGCTATACAGCGAGCCACTACAAAAAGGATCTGCAGTCAAGATGAATTGGGGGAAGGAACTGTGGAAAGGACAGGTGCTTGATCTTGCATGGGATTCTGGACCAGAAAGCGATAGTGACTTGGACAGTGACATCCCTTTGGCAATGTTGAGAAAGAAAAGTAAAACGTCAGGTGGGTTGATATTATTTATTTGAGAAACGTATATAACTTGTAATATACACATATGGACTGGCAATGAGGTCACTAGTGCATGTCTATGCGCCCCGAGGGACTGTGAGTGACCAGAAGAGGGTCCTATTTCCCGAGGCCGAGTGACCAGATAAGGGGCCTAAATAGGACCCTCTTCTGGTCACTCACAGTCCCTCGGGGTGCATAGAGGTGCACTAGTGACCTCATTGCCAGTCTATATGTGTATATTAGTAAACCTCACAGGACGGTGTTTCATCCAATCAGAATAAAGAATCAGCAAGAGGTGTGTTATTAGGCATATAACTGACCAAATGTATCGCTGCTTTGTGTGAATAAAAGTAACTTCTTTGAATATTTAATAGCATGACATTAATACACTGGATCAGGCACTGATAAGTTTGCACTTTGCATCTACTAAAATTAGCAAGTGCTATATGCACAGTTTAAAAAGAAATTGAAATATAGACGTCAGTGAATTGGAGTGTTTCTTATCATACGAAGAAAACTAAAAGTTACCAAGGTGTGTTATCTTGCTTTAAAAGTAAAGGTGACCTCTGTGAAACCAGCCAGTCTTCAATCTGACAGTGCAAATTTATATTATGAAATAATTTCCTTTTTGTTTCTTTTACATTGCTACAGAGAGCCATGCTTCAACTAATGTACCAGCCTTGTGTGACGACTTCATGTGCAGTGAAGAGGTGTGGGCTGCTTGTAATAAATGTTTATGTTATCTGTGTTACAATCATTTTTTGATAAATACTACTTGTAGCACCCATAATATTTATTCTTTTGAGACCGTTCCTGCCATTGCGCAGCTTGCATCATTGCCAAGCTCTTGTCAACCTATGTCTTCTGGTGCAGTTGAAGTAGCCACTGGTTCTTCTGAACACTCTGCATTCACACCAGTGATTTCCTTTGATTGTGCTGCTACATCACTTCCTCCTGGTGTAAGTCAGATTGCATCCGTACCGTGCCAAGGTCTTGCCGTCCTCTGTCTTCTGGTGCAGTTGAAGTAGCCACTGGTTCTTCTGAACACTCTGCACTCACACCAGTGATTCCCTTTGGTTGTGCTGCTACATCACTTCCTCCTGGTGTAAGTCAGATTGCATCCGTGCCAAGTTCTTGCCGTCCTCTGTCTTCTGGTGCAGTTGAAGTAGCCACTGGTTCTTTTGAACACTCTGCACTCACACCAGTGATTCCCTTTGGTTGTGCTGCTACATCACTTCCTCCTGGTGTAAGTCAGATTGCATCCGTGCCAAGCTCTTGCCCTTCTCTGACTTCTGGGGCAGTTGAAGTAGCCATCAGTTCTCCCGAACACTCTGCACTCACACCAGTGATTCCCTGTGGTTGTGCTGCTACATCACTTCCTCCTGGTGTAAGTCAGATTGCATCCGTGCCAAGTTCTTGCCGTCCTCTGTCTTCTGGTGCAGTTGAAGTAGCCACTGGTTCTTCTGAACACTCTGCACTCACACCAGTGATTCCCTTTGGTTGTGCTGCTACATCACTTCCTCCTGGTGTAAGTCAGATTGCATCCGTGCCAAGTTCTTGCCGTCCTCAGTCTTCTGGTGCAGTTGAAGTAGCCACTGGTTCTTCTGAACACTCTGCACTCACACCAGTGATTCCCTTTGGTTGTGCTGCTACATCACTTCCTCCTGGTGTAAGTCAGATTGCATCCGTGCCAAGCTCTTGCCCTTCTCTGTCTTCTGGGGCAGTTGAAGTAGCCATCAGTTCTCTCGAACACTCTGCACTCACACCAGTGATTCCCTTTGGTTGTGCTGCTACATCACTTCCTCCTGGTGTAAGTCAGCTTGCATCCGTGCCAAGCTCTTGCCCTTCTCTGTCTTCTGGGGCAGTTGAAGTAGCCATCAGTTCTCCCGAACACTCTGCACTCACACCAGTGATTCTCTTTGGTTGTGCTGCTACATCACTTCCTCCTGGTGTAAGTCAGATTGCATCCGTGCCAAGCTCTTGCCGTCCTCTGTCTTCTGGTGCAGTTGAAGTAGCCACTGGTTCTTCTGAACACTCTGCATTCACACCAGTGATTTCCTTTGATTGTGCTGCTACATCACTTCCTCCTGGTGTAAGTCAGATTGCATCCGTGCCAAGTTCTTGCCGTCCTCTGTCTTCTGGTGCAGTTGAAGTAGCCACTGGTTCTTCTGAACACTCTGCACTCACACCAGTGATTCCCTTGGTTGTGCTACATCACTTCCTCCTGGTGTAAGTCAGATTGCATCCGTGCCAAGTTCTTGCCGTCCTCTGTCTTCTGGTGCAGTTGAAGTAGCCACTGGTTCTTCTGAACACTCTGCACTCACACCAGTGATTCCCTTTGGTTGTGCTGCTACATCACTTCCTCCTGGTGTAAGTCAGATTGCATCCGTGCCAAGCTCTTGCCCTTCTCTGTCTTCTGGGGCAGTTGAAGTAGCCATCAGTTCTCCCGAACACTCTGCACTCACACCAGATGATTTTCCAGTTGATGGAGAGCCATTGCCTCTCTCAGCACCACTCAGAAAAACACCCTGTAGCAGAAATGTTTTGGTTAAATATAACAGAAACAGAGGGATTGCTTATCAAACTGAAAAATCAAATAACTTAATGCCGTCAAAGACAGATAAAATGGAGGAGAGTAAATGCACTTTTTGCAAAGCCAGAGGCCTAGATTGCCACGTCTTTTCTTTGGCAGAACGTCTTGAAATCAGGCAGGCGTTCTACAAGATGGCTGACTTACAAAAGCAGCGTGATTGGATACTGAGACATGTATCGACCAGTCGGCTGTCCGAGGATGCAAAGAATAAGAATGTCTACTACTTACCACGTTCTGATAATTCAGGAAAATTGCATGTGTGTCGTAATTTGTTTACGTCTACTTTGGGTATTTCTGTCCAACAAGTAAGAACTGTTTTGAATAAAGTTGGTACATTCGGTGTGTTGGAAGGAGAAGGACGAGGTGGAAGACAAGCAACCCACAGAGATCAACGTCTGAAGGAGCATGTAATGAAGCACATCAATAAATTTCCCAGAATGGAGTTCCATTACTGTAGATCAAATTCAAAATGCCAATTTCTTTCTTCAGACTTGAACTATGAAACAATGTACAAAATGTACAAGAAGGAGAATCCAACTGGTGCATCTTTAACATTCTACAAGAATGTATTTAGGTCCGCCAATCTCAAATTTCACCACCCAAAAAAAGATGTGTGCGGCCTGTGCGACATTTTCCATCGCTCAAGTGATGAAGAGAAGACGAAGCTCAAAGATAAATTTGATAGACACACTAAGGAAAAAGAAAAGTCAAGAGAACTAAAAGCTGCTTCTAAAGAAAAGGCTTTGACTGACGAGAAGTTTCGAGTGGCTGTATTTGATCTTCAGCAGGTCATCTACTTGCCTAAAACAGAACGCTCTGAGCTCTTCTACAAGAGACGTTTGGCGTGCTATAATTTCACTGTTTTTGAATTGGCTAGCAGAGAAGGGTTTTGCTTCGTTTCCCATGAAGGACTAACAGGTCGTGGATCATGTGAAATTGCATCCTTTCTGCATCAATATCTTCTTCATGTCGATGAGGAAGGCTGTGAAAAGGTTCATTTGTATTCAGACGGTTGCTGTGGGCAGAATAAGAACTCTGTCATTCCAGCAATGTTGATGTTTTTCGTTGAAAGGTCACATTCAGTTGAGGAGGTCACACTACATTTTTTCGAAACTAACCATGGACAGAGTGAGGGTGATGCGATGCACTCCACAATTGAAAGGGCTATTAGGAAGGTGGGGGAGATGTTTGTCCCCTCACAGCTTGTCACTCTCATCAAAATGTCTCGCAGCACTCCAAAACCATACAATGTGAGAGCCATTCAATCATCTGACATAAATGACTGGAAGACATACAGTCAAGGTAGAGGAATTCTTAGAGTACGATCAACAGAAGCAGGAACAAACGTCGATTGGACAAAGTTTATGCAGCTTTCAGTAAGCAAAAGCAAACCTGATATCATCAAGTTTAAATACTCACACACAGATGAGCAATTTGAAGTTCTGAAGATCAGTGAAGCACGCCGGAATTCAAGCCATCTCAATCTCACATCGCCAGAGCCTCTATACCCGTCAGGTTACAGGGCCATTCCTGAGGCTAAGTTCAAAGATTTGAGTACTTTGTGTTCAGGATCAACTCCTGTTGTTGTTCATCCAGATCACCAATTATTTTATAAACAGCTTCATCACTAAATTGTGCAAGTGATTCCATGTGTTCTACGTCTGAGTCCTAAACGGTTGTTTTCGTAAAATTCTGTATTTTCATATTTGAGGCTAAAGATTTGTGTATTTCAAAACTTTTTCCATGCACATGATTGCCTTTAAAATAGTGTTTTTGAAATATTGTTTTTTTTTAAAGTTACATACTGTAGCTCATTATTTTTTGGAGGACAGAGTGAGGGTGATGTGGTGCACTCCACAATTGAAAGGGCTTTGAGGAAGGGCAGAGAGATGTTTGTCCTCTCACAGTTTGTCACTCTCAAGTGTGTTTGCAGTTTTTGCTTGTAACACAATACAGTCGATCTACAGTCTAATAGAATTTTTATGATCTAACTGGCTTTGTGAGAAGGAAGATAAAATGTGTTTTCGGAAAGTTCACCATAAAAAAGTTCCACAAACTACTTTTTGGAGAATGAGTCATTCCAATCAAAGTGCACATTGAACAACAACCTGTGAAAATTTAATCAAAATCGGTCCTTGTTTTGTCAAGAACAATAAATAATGATTTCTGTTTTGTCGGATATTTTGTGCCTGTTCATATGGATTGTTCCAATAGAGGTCAGCTGTCATTTTGATGATGTTCAGATACATGATCTTCTCAAAACTGATTGCATTTTAGAAGAAAACATTTTTCAGGGTTTGTACAAGTCACCTTTGTACACATTCATTTTTCAGATTAGAACTTTAAATGTTTTTTAAAACAAAAACTGGAGATGTCGCCCACAGGTGCTTTTCAGAACCTTTACAACTCATAAGGTTTTCACAGGTTTTTGAGTATAGAGTTCCTGCATTGATTTTGTTAAGGCTGAGGATGGATGTTAGTAGATTACAATACATGTCTTTATAATAGAAAATTGTGACCAGAAGTTAATGGTGTCAGTATAGCACATAACCAAAGAAATATTCCTGTATTTCTAGATTTGTTCAACTCAATTGAAAGTAGTAGGAAAAGTTAATGTAGTGGTTTTAAAGCTTAAACAAACTGTGCACTTCCGGCTGGTGAGTTATATTAATGAAGTTCAGTCTATCACTTACTGTTTGTAATACAGCCAGTTATAATGAACTAAATGTCCTGTGAGTCCTGTAAATGTTGTTAAATGCCAAGAAATAGTACAAACAACATCGAATATATCTTTAATAGTGATATAAAATATGTTACGCCATGAAAAGATTTCTGCATGATGTTACCAGAAAGCTCCAAACACAACTCAAACCGTTGAAGTCTTGTTGTGATCGCCTGCTCCAATAATTAGCATCATCAGATTGGCATTGTTGTTAAAAACCTTACAATATTCAACACTATTAACTAATGGAAAGTGTGAAACATGCAATTGAATTTTGAAGGATCTAAGGTGGTTTGGGTTGATTTTGGTAAAGGTTTGTTGAAAAAAAATAGCCGAACAGTATTCTAGATATTTGTTAATTACATATTCCTCAAAAACAGTCCCCACATTAGAAACAATTTAAATTTAGCTCATTTGTAAGATTTGATTGAGGATTGTTTCTTGTTACAATTATGAATTGGCGAGAATTTGCAATTCATAATGAAAACTACTGGAAATTGTCTTCCAAGATTGATTGCATTCCAGAAAATGACCTTTTTGTTTAAACATGTAATTACATTGAAAACAGTTTTCGAAGGAACTTAGAATTTGATTAAGAATGCATTCCAGAAAATGACTTTTGTGTGTATACATCTATTTACATGAACAAGTTTTTGAAGGAATTTGGAATTTGAATAAGAATGCATTCCAGATAGTGACTTTTGTGTGTATACATCTATTTACATGAACAAGTTTTTGAAGGAACTTGGTATTTATGCATTTAAGAAAATGACTTTTGTGTGTATACATCTATTTACATGAACACGTTTTTGAAGGAACTTGGATTTGATAAAGAAATGCATTCAAAAATTTGAATTTGTACACTGTACATATGTATTTAAATTAAACATATTTTAAAGGAATTCGAAAATTTGATTAATAAGTGCTCTCAAGAAAATGATTTTCTTTGTGTACATATTTAAATTTTGTTTAAAGTAAAATTTATTAAAAACAAATGAATTTTGTTGTGTGCATATGTATCTAAGTGAACATTTGCTTGAAGAAATTTTTATATTTGATTAAGAAGTACATTCAAGAAAAATAAATGAATTTTGTGTGTACATATGTATTTAGATTTTGTTTGAAGGAATTTGATTGAGAAATGCGCTCCAGAAAATGAATTTTGTGTATATGTGTATTTATATATAAACTGATTTCTGAAGAGTTTTGAGAAATTTTGAGAAATTTGAATAAACTGTTTTTAAAACTGACTGATTTTGAAACGATAATACATGTATACATGTTCAGTGATTTGCCGGTAGTGTTTTGATCTGTTGTGCCTTTTTCAAAATAAGTCTACTTAATAATGTTCTGAACCTTCTGTTGGCAGTCTTAATAATGAGCGAAATAATTACTGTTACGATTATTACGTTACTTTCAGATCTTGGCCTTTTATTTTCTTACAGGGACCGGGGACGCAACGTGAAATTATATAGATGATTTTCACCAAAACCTTGTTAGAGAGCATCTGTTTCCTGTCTTTCTTTTGCCCATTTTTTACCAGCAGTGTGCTTTCCAAATATAATTTTAGAATTTTCTGTGACGTTATAAAAATTGACAAACCTGTAATCAGGTAAGGGGATATATTTCCACAAACTAATACCAATGCGCGTGTGCGTGTGCGTGTGCGCGCTCACCCACACGAGGCAGCGTTTTTTCGTTTTCACGAACTAACACCAATGTGTGTGTGCGCGTTCGCCCGCACGAGGCATCGTTTTTTCGTTTTCACGAACTAACACCAATGTGTGTGTGCGCGCTCACACACAAGACGCAGTGTTTTTTCGTTTTCACGAACTAACACACTTCTTTAACATTAAATAACTTCGTAGATAATTGTGTTTTTTTACAGAATGAAAACCACACCAGAAAGTTTAAGAATGCACATTTCCTGTAAATAAGTAACAAATCAAACAAATAAACATTTTTACAGGTTGAAGCGTTCTTAACTTGAGCATGAGTGTAACTTCAAATATTCTTACGCACAGCGCGCGCCGTGTGTTAGTTCGTGGTGTCAGTGACGATGTGTTTGCGTCTTTCATCACATCATGCTTCAGCTTTGAGGCAGAAAAAGTAACTACGTTTACAAACATTTAGTGGAAAAGTATCTTACATGTATACTGTATTTAATCCTTTTATCCAGGGTATCATAGTAGTATAATCCTACATGAACATTAGTCAAACCATCCTACACGATGTGTAGTTTGGTGGCAGCAATAACTGGGTAGCTTTCTGAGTATTTATCTCGAAATTTCTGCACCATTTTTATTTTGCTGTTCCGTTCCCGTATCACTATTTACGGCATTCGGGAATGTCGAACGTAGTCCCGCTGGTTGCCTGCTTTCTGCACAACGTACATGTAATCACTGCAACGGCAACCAACGAAACGATGACTCATCGCCTGCCACGCGTAACGAAGTTTCCTATTGTCTCCTTCCATAGACTACGATATAACGAATTTTCCCATTGGCTCTCTGGTACACGCATGGCATAGACTACGATCTACGTAGTGGATTGTGATGTCGCTGGCGCTAAACGTTGCAACGGTTTTTTCAGAAGTTTTGAATAAATCTGTGTGTATCGAGGTCCGCTCACTAAAACTTACAATGACCAGACCATTATCGCTACGAACAATAAAAGTTTTTAGGTTTCTGTTTCTGTCTGTTTACCAACGATTTTTGCTTAATTGTGCATTGTGTTTTGTTCTTCAAGATTCATACCTCGGCGTATAAGCCGCACCGCGTATAAGCCGCAGGCAACTTTTACCGTGTCAAAATCTACGTATAAGCCGCGGCTTATATTCCGGAAATTACGGTACATGATAACACAGATTAACTGAGACTGTAACTATAATAAGCAACAAGCCCAGCCGATTGGAAAATGTATCACAAAAAAGAAAAGAAAACAAGTTTGTTATCAGCGACAGCGAGATCGCAATTTACAGGAAAATAGCTTCAACCGCAGAACCTTCTGAATTGACTTTATTTTACGATAAACTGAACCGAAAAATCGTAAACGTGTAACCGGATAAACGGTCGGTTAACCGTGTAACCGTGTAACCGGCACAGGCTTAATTCGGATCGACCCGTCTGCTGGGACCGCGAGCCAGCGTGCAGGGACTCGTCCTCTCGGCCGGTAGCCACGGCCCGAGCCGGGGCCCGAACCCCACGGTGTTTCTTCGACAAGTTTTCAACGCAAATTGGACAGAGGTCTTCCGTACTACCAACGGGGTGGGTGTTACGCCTGTTATAGGGTGTAGGTGGTCCTCGAGCCCGAAATCGGAAAAAAATCAGAGTCCAGCGGACGGGACCCGACTCTGGGACGGGCTAGAGGGGGATGGCGGTTGGCCCCCGCGCCCAGCTGGGAGACTTCGGGATGGCGCCCGGGGTCCTCCAGTAGCAGCGGGCGCCGGCTCGGGCCCCACCGTGGCTCGCGGCCCAGAGGACGAGTCCCTGCACGCTGGCTCGCGGTACCCGCAGACAGGTCGACCCGAAGACAGCAGCGGACATCGCCCGTGCTCCTCGGGCGAGAGGAGGAGTCCCTGCACGCTGGCCCCCTGTCCCCGCAGACGGATCGACCCGAAGTCGGAGTCCGAGGGGCGACCTCTCACCCGAGGAGCACGGGCAGCGCCCGCCGCTGCATTCGGATCGACCCGTCTGCGGGGACCGCGAGCCAGCGTGCAGGGACTCGTCCTCTCGGCCGGTAGCCACGGCCCGAGCCGGGGCCCGAACCCCACGGTGTTTCTTCGACAAGTTTTCAACGCAAATTGGACAGAGGTATTCCGTACTACCAACGGGGGTGGGTGTTACGTCTATTATAGGGTGTAGGTGGTCCTCGAGCCCGAAATCGGAAAAAAAAATCAGAGTCCAGCGGACGGGAACCGACTCTTGGACGGCTAGAGGGGATGGCGGTTGGCCCCGCGCCCAGCTGGGAGACGTCAGGAAGGCCCCCGTGGTCCTCCAGGCAGCGCGGGCGCCGGTCAGGCCCCACCGTGGCTCGCGGCCCAGAGGACGAGTCCCTGCACGCTGGCTCGCGGTACCCGCAGACGGGTCGACCCGAAGGCCGCAGGGCATCGCCCGTGCCCTCGGGCGAGAGGAGGAGTCCCCGCAAGCTGGCCCCTGTCCCCGCAGACGGGTCGACCCGAAGTCGGAGACCGAGGCGACCGCCCGACGAGAACGGGCGGTGCCCACTGCTGCATTCGGATCGACCCGTCTGCTGGGACCGCGAGCCAGCGTGCAGGGACTCGTCCTCTCGGCCGGTAGCCACGGCCCGAGCCGGGGCCCGAAACCCACGGTGTTTCTTCGACAAGTTTTCAACGCAATTGACAAAGGTGTTCCGTACTACCAACGGGTGGGTGTTAGGTCTATTATAGGCAGTAGGTGGTCCTCGAGCCCGAAATCGGAAAAAAAATCAGAGTCCAGCGGACAGGACCCGACTCTGGGACGGGCTAGAGGGGGATGGCGGTTGGCCCCCGCGCCTAGGTGGGAGACGACGGGAAGGCCCCTCGTGGTCCTCCAGTAGCGGGCGCCGGGCGCTCGGGGGCCCCCACCGTGGCTCCCGGCCCAGAGGACGAGTCCCTGCACGTTGGCTCGCGGTACCCGCAGACGGGTAGACCCGAAGGCAGCAGCGGGCATCGCCCGTGCTCCTTGGGCGAGAGGAGGAGTCCCTGCACGCTGGCCCCCTGTCCCCGCAGACTGGTCGACCCGAAGTCGGAGTCCGAGGGGCGACCTCTCGCCCGAGGAGCACGGGCGGAGCCCACTGCTGCATTCCGATCGACCCGTCTGCGGGGACCGTGAGCCAGCGTGCAGGGACTCGTCCTCTCGGCCGATAGCCACGGCCCGAGGCGGGGCCCGAACCCCACGGTGTTTCTTCGACAAGTTTTCAACGTAAATTGGACAGAGGTATTCCGTACTACGAATGGGGTGGGTGTTACGTCTATTATAGGGTGTAGGTGGTCCTCGAGCCCGAAATCGGAAAAAAATCAGAGTCCAGCGGACGGGACCCGACTCTGGGACGGGCTAGAGGGGGATGGCGGTTGGCCCCCGCGCCCAGCTGGGAGACGTCGGGAAGGCCACCTGTGGTCCTCCAGTAGCAGCGGGCGCCGGCTCGGGCCCCACCGTGGCTCGCGGCCCAGAGGACGAGTCCCTGCACGCTGGCTCGCGGTACCCAAAGACGGGTCGACCCGAAGGCAGCAGCGGGCATCGCACGTGCTCCTCGGGCGAGAGGAGGAGTCCCTGCAAGCTGGCCCCCTGTCCCCGCAGACGGTCGACCCGAAGTCGAAGACCGAGGGGCGACCTCTCGCCCGACGAGAACGGGCGGTGCCCACTGCTGCATTCGAATCGACCCGTCTGCTGGGACTGCGAGCCAGCGTGCAGGGACTCGTCCTCTCGGCCGGTAGCCACGGCCCGAGCCGGGGCCCGAAATCCACGGTGTTTCTTCGACAAGTTTTCAACGCAAATTGGACAAAGGTGTTCCGTACTACCAACGGGTGGGTGTTACGTCTATTATAGGGTGTAGGTGGTCCTCGAGCCCGAAATCGGAAAAAAAAAATCAGCGTCCAGCGGACAGGACCCGACTCTGGGACGGGCTAGAGGGGGATGGCCGTTCGCCCCCACGCCCAGCTGGGAGACGTCGGGAAGGCCCCCCGTGGTCCTCCAGTAGCAGCGGGCGCCGGCTCGGGCCCCACCGTGGCTCGCGGCCCAGAGGACGAGTCCCTGCACGCTGGCTCGCGGTACCCGCAGACGGGTCGACCCGATGGCAGCAGCGAGCATCGCCCGTGCCCTCGGGCGAGAGGAGGAGCCCTGCACGCTGGCCCCCGTCCCCGCAGACGGATCGACAAGAAGTCGGAGTCCGAGGTCCGACCTCGCCCCGAGGAGCACGGGCGGCGCCCGCCTGCATTCGCATCGACCCGTTTGCGGGGACCGCGAGCCAGCGTGCAGGGACTCGTCCTCTCGGCCGGTAGCCACGGCCCGAGTCGGGGACCGAACCCCACGGTGTTTCTTCGACAAGTTTTCAACGCAAATTGGACAGAGGTATTCCGTACTACCAACGGGGTGGGTGTTACGTCTATTATAGGGTGTAGGTGGTCCTCGAGCCCGAAATCGGAAAAAAATCAGAGTCCAGCGGACGGGACCCGACTCTGCGACGGCTAGAGGGGGATGGCGGTTGGCCCCCGCGCCCAGCTGGGAGACGTCAGGAAGGCCCCCCGTGGTCCTCCAGTAGCAGCGGGCGCCGGCTCGGGCCCCACCGTGGCTCGCGGCCCAGAGGACGAGTCCCTGCACGCTGGCTCGCGGTACCCGCAGACGGGTCGACCCGAAGGCAGCAGCGGGCATCGCCCGTGCTCCTCGGGCGAGAGGAGGAGTCCCTTTAAGCTGGCCCCTGTCCCCGCAGACGGGTCGACCTGGAAGTCGGAGACCGAGGGCGACCTCGCCCGACGAGAACGCGCGGTGCCCACCGCCGCATTCTGGATCGACCTGTCTGCTGGGACCGCGAGCCAGCGTGCAGGGACTGGTCCTCTCGGCCGGTAGCACCGGCCCGAGCCGGGGCCCGAACCCCACGGTGTTTCTTCGACACGTTTTCAACGCAAATTGGCAAAGGTGTTCCGTACTACCAACGGGGTGGGTGTTACGTCTATTATAGGCTGTAGGTGGTCCTCGAGCCCGAAATCGGAAAAAAAAATCAGAGTCCAGCGGACAGGACCCGACTCTGCGACGGCTAGAGGGGGATGGCGGTTGGCCCCCGCGCCCAGCTGGGAGACGTCAGGAAGGCCCCCCGTGGTCCTCCTGTAGCAGCGGGCGCCGGCTCGGGCCCCACCGTGGCTCGCGGCCCAGAGGACGATTCTCTGCACGCTGGCTCGCGGTACCCGCAGACGGGGCGACCCGAAGGCAGCCGCGGGCCTCGCCCGGGCTCCGCGGGCGCGAGGGGGAGGCCCGGCAAGCTGGCCCCTGTCCCCCCCGACGGGGCGACCCGATGTCGGAGCCCGTGGGGCGACCTAGCGCCCGACGATATCGGGGGGGGCCCAGTGCTGCATTCGTATCGACCCGTCTGCTGGGACCGCGAGCCAGCGTGCAGGGACTCGTCCTTCGGCCGGTATACGGCCCGAGCCGCGGCCCGAAACCCACGGTGTTTCTTCGACAAGTTTTCAACGCAAATTGGACAAAGGTGTTCCGTACTACCAACGGGGTGGGTGTTACGTCTATTATAGGGTGTAGGTGGTCCTCGAGCCCGAAATCGGAAAAAAAATCAGAGTCCAGCGGACAGGACCCGACTCTGGGACGGGCTAGAGGGGGATGGCGGTTGGCCCCCACGCCCAGCTGGGAGACGTCGGGAAGGCCCCCCGTGGTCCTCCAGTAGCAGCGGGCGCCGGCTCGGGCCCCACCGTACTCGCGGCCCAGAGGACGAGTCCTTGCACGCTGGCTCGCGGTACCCGCAGACGGGTCCGACCCGATGGCAGCAGCGTGCATCGCCCGTGCTCGGGCGAAGGAGGAGTCCCGCACGCTGGGCCCCTGTCCCCGCAGACGGATCGACAAGAAGTCGGAGTCCGAGTGGCGACCTCTCGGCCGAGGAGCACGGACGGCGCCCGCTGCAGCAGTCGGATCGACCCGTCTGCGGGGACCGCGAGCCAGCGTGCAGGGACCGTCCTTCTCGGCCGGTAGCCACGGCCCGAGTCCGGGGCCTGAAACCCCACGGTGTTTCTTTGACAAGTTTTCAACGCAAATTGGACAGAGGTGTTCCCTACTACCAACGGGGTGGGTGTTACGTCTATTATAGGGTGTAGGTGGTCCTCGAGCCCGAAATCGGGAAAAAATCAGAGTCCAGCGGACGGGAACCGACTCTGGGACGGGCTAGAGGGGGATTGCGGTTGGCCCCCGCGCCCAGCTGGGAGACGCCGGGAAGGCCCCCAGTAGTCCTCTAGTAGCAGCGGGCGCCGGCTCGGGCCCAACCGTGGCTCGCGGCCCAGAGGACGAGTCCCTGCACGCTGCCTCGCGGTACCCGCAGACGGGTCGACCCGAAGGCAGCAGTGCGGTGCATCGCCTGTGCTCCTCGGGCGAGAGGAGGAGTCCCCAGCTGGCCCCTGTCCCCGCAGACGGGTCGACCCGAAGTCGGAGACCGAGGGGCGACCTCCTCGCCCGACGAGAACGCGCGGTGCCTACTTTGCATTCGGATCGACCCGTCTGCTGGGACCGCGAGCCAGCGTACAGGGACTCGTCCTCGGTCGGTAGCCACGGCCCGAGCGGGGCCCGAAACCCACGGTGTTTCTTCGACAAGTTTTCAACGCAAATTGACAAAGGTGTTCCGTACTAACCAACGGGTGGGTGTTACGTCTATTATAGGGTGTAGGTGGTCCTCGAGCCCGAAATCGGAAAAAATCAGAGTCCAGCGGACAGGACCCGACTCTGGGACGGGCCAGAGGGGATGGCGGTTGGCCCCACGCCCAGCTGGGAGACGTCGGAAGGCCCCCGTGGTCCTCCAGTAGCAGCGGGCGCCGGCTCCCACCGTGGCTCGCGGCCCAGAGACGAGTCCCCGCACGCTGGCTCGCGGTACCCGCAGACGGGTCGACCTGATGGCAGCAGGCGTGCATCGCCCGTGCTCCTCGGGCGAGACGCTGCACGCTGGCCCCTGTCCCCGCAGACGGATCGACCCGAAGTCGGAGTCCGAGGGTCGACCTCGCCCGAGGGAGCACGGGCGGCGCCCACTGCCGCATTCGGATCGACCCGTCTGCGGGGACCGCGAGCCAGCGTGCAGGGACTGTCCTTCGGCCGGTAGCCACGGCCCGAGCCGGGGCCGAACCCACGGTGTTTCTTCGACAAGCCAACGCAATTGACAGAGGTGTTCCGTACTACCAACGGGGTGGGTGTTACGTCTATTATAGGCTGTAGGTGGTCCTCGAGCCCGAAATCGAAAAAAATCAGAGTCCAGCGGACAGGACCCGACACTGCGACGGGCTAGAGGGGATGGCGGTTGGGCCCCCGCGCCCAGGTGGGAGACGTCGGAAAGGCCCCCGTGGTCCTCCAGTAGCGGGGCGCCGGCTGGGGCCCCCACCGTAGCCTCGCGGCCCAGAGGACGAGTCCCTGCACGTTGGCCTCGCAGTACCCGCAGACGGGTAGACCCTGAAGGCAGCAGCGGTATCGCCCGTGCTCCTTGGCGAGAGGAGGTCCCCCCCGCTGGCCCCTGTCCCCGCAGACTGGTCGACCCGAAGTCGTAGTCCGAGGGGCGACCTCTCGCCCGAGGAGCACGGGCGGAGCCCACTTCGCATTCGATCGACCGGTGTGGGGGGACCGCGAGCCAGCGTAGGGAACTCGTCCTCCCTCGGCCCGGTAGCCACGGCCCGAGTTGGGCCCGAACCCCACGGTGTTTCTTCGACAAGTTTTCAACGCAAATTGGACAGAGGTGTTCCGTACTACCAACGGGTGGGTGTTACGTCTATTATAGGGTGGCTGTGGTCGAGCCCGAAATCGAAAAAATCAGAGTCCAGCGGACAGGACCCGACTCTGGGACGGGTTAGGGGATGGCGGTTGGCCCCACGCCCAGCTGGGAGACGTCGGGAAGGCCCCCGTGGTCCTCCAGTAGCAGTGGGCGCCGGCTGGCCCCACCGTGGCTCGCGGCCCAGAGGACGAGTCCCCGCACGCTGGCTCGCGGTACCTGCAGACGGGTCGACCCGATGGCAGTAGCGTGCATCGCCCGTGCTCCTCGGGCGAGATTCGCACGCTGGCCCCCGTCCCCGCAGACGATGGGACCCGAAGTCGGAGTCCGAGGGGCGACCTCTCGCCCGAGGAGCACGGGCGGCGCCGGCTGCTGCATTCGGATCGACCCGTCTGTGGGACCCGCGAGCCAGCGCGGGGACTCGTCCTTCGGCCGGTAGCGCCACGGCCCGAGCCGGGGCTCGAAAACCATGGTGTTTCTTCCACAAGTTTTCAACGCAAATTGACAAAGGGGTGTTCCGTACTACCAACGGGTGGTGTTTTACGTCTATTATAGGGGTGTAGGTGTCCCGAAATCGGAAAAAAATCAGAGTCCAGCGGACAGGACCCGACTCTGGGACGGGCTAGAGGGGATGGCGGCCCTCACGCCCAGCTGGGAGACGTCGGGAAGGCCCCCGTGGTCCTCCAGTAGCAGAGGGCGCCGGCTCACCCACCGTGGCTGCGTGGCCCACAGGACGAGTCCCTGCACGCTGGCTGCGGTACCTGCAGTGTTACGTCTATTAGGGTGTAGGTGGTCCGAGCTTCGAAATCGGAAAAATCCGAGTCCAGCGGACGGGACCCGACTCTGGGACGGGCCAGGGGGGATGGCGGTTGGCCCCGCGCTCAGCCGAGAGACGCCAGGAAGGCCCCCGTGGTCCTCCAGTAGCAGCGGGCTCCGGCTCAGGCCCCACCGTGGCTCGCGGCCCAGAGGACGAGTCCCTGCACGTTGGCTCGCGGTACCCGCAGACGGGTCGACCCGAAGACAGCAGCGGGCATCGCCCGTGCACCTCGGGCGAGATTAGGAGCCCCTGCACGCTGGCCCGCTGTCCCCGCAGACGGGTCGATCCGAAGTCGGAGTCCGAGGGCGACCTCTCGCCCGAGGAGCACGGACGGTGCCCGCTGCTGCATTCGGATCGACCCGTCTGCGGGGACCGCGAGCCAGCGTGCAGGGACTCGTCCCTCTCGGCGGTAGCCACGGCCTGAGCCGGGTCCAGTACTACGGTGTTTCTTGACAAGTTTTCAACGGAAATTGACAGGTGTTCCGTACTACCAACGGGGTGGTGTTACGTCTATTATAGGTGTGTAGGTGGTCCTCGAGCCCGAAATCGAAAAAATCAGAGCCCAGCGGACAGGATCCGACTCTGGGACGGGCTAGAGAGGGATGGCGGTTGGCCCCGCGCCCAGCTGGGAGACGTCAGGAAGGCCCCCGTGGTCCTCCCAGTAGCAGCGGGCGCCGGCTCAGGCCCCACCGTGGCTCGCGCCCAGAGGACGAGTCCCTGCACGTTGGCTCGCGGTACGCGCAGATGGGTAGACCCGAAGGCAGCAGCGGCCATCGCTCCCTCGGCGAGAGGAGGAGTCCCGCACGCTGGCCCCTGTCCCCGCAGGACGGGTCGACCCCGGGTCGGAGTCCGAGGGCGACCTCTCGCCCGAGGAGCACGGGCGGTGCCCGCTGCCGCATTCGGATCGACCCGTCTGCGGGGACCGCGAGCCAGCGTGCAGACCGTCCACTGACCGGTAGCCACGGCCCGAGCCAGGCTCGAATCACGGTAGTTTATACAAGCCAACGTACTGACAGAGGTATTCTGTACGACCAACGTGGTGGGTGTTACGTCTATTATAGGGTGTAGGTGGTCCTCGAGCCCGAAATCCGACAAAACATCAGAGTCCAGCGGATGGGACCAGACTCTGGGACGGGCTAGATGGGATAGCGGTCGGCCCCCGCGGCCAGCTGGGAGACGTCGGGAAGGCCCCCCGTGGTCCTCCAGTAGCAGCGGGCACCGGCTCGAGTCCCACCGTGGCTCCCGGCCCAGAGGACGAGTCCCTGCACGTTGGCTCGCGGTACCCGCAGACGGGTCGACCTGAAGGCAGCAGCGGGCATCGCCCGTGCTCCTCGGGCGAGAGGAGGAGTCCCTGCACGCTGGCCCCTGTCCCAGCAGAGGGTCGACCCGAAGTCGGAGTCCGAGGGGCGACGGAACACCTCTGTCCAATTTGCGTTGAAAACTTGTATAAGAAACACTGTGGGGTCCACCTACATCCTATAATAGACGTAACACCCACCCCGTTGGTAGTACGGAACACCTCTGTCCAATTTGCGTTGAAAACTTGTCGAAGAAACACCGTGGGTTCGGACCCCGGCTCGGGCCATACCGGCCGGTCGAGAGTCCCTGCACGCTGGCTCGCGGTCCCCGCCGACGGGGGGATACGGATGCAGCAGCGGGCACCGCCTGTGCTCCGGGCGAGAGGTCGCCCCTCGGACCTGGACTTCGGCCTGACCCGTCTGGGGAACAGGGGCCAGCGTGCGGGGACTCCTCCTCCGCCTGAGGAGCACGGGCGATGCCCGCTGCTGCCTTCGGGTCGACCTGTCTGCGGGTACTGCGAGCCAACATGCAGGGACTCGTCCTCTGGGCCGGGAGCCACGGTGGGCCTGAGCCATGCCTGCTGCCTGAGGACCACGCGGGGCCTTTCTGACGTCTCCCAGCTGGCCGCGGGGGCCGACCGCCATCCCCATCTAGCCCGTCCCCGAGTCTGGTCCCATCCGCTGGACTCTGATTTTTTGTCCGATTTCGGGCTCGAGGACCACCTACACCCTATAATAGACGTAACACCCACCCCGTTGGTAGTACGGAATACCTCTGTCCAATTTGCGTTGAAAACTTGTATAAGAAACATCGTGGGGTCCACCTACACCCTATAATAGACGTAACACCCACCCCGTTCATAGTACGGAACACCTCTGTCCAATTTGCGTTGAAAACTTGTCTAAACACCGTGGGTTCAGGCCGCCCGAGGGCCGTGGCTACTGGCCGAGGGTCCCTCGCACGCTGGCCGAGGTCCCCGCAGATGGGTCGATCCGAATGCAGCAGCGGGCACCGCCTGTGCCTCGGGCGAGAGGTCGCCACTGGGCTCTTCGGTCGACCCGTCTGCGGGGAGAGGGGGCCAGCATGCAGGGACTCCTCCTCTCGCCCGAGGAGCACGGGCGATGCCCGCTGCTGCCTTCGGGTCGACCCATCTGCGGGTACCGCGAGCCAGCGTGCAGGGACTCGTCCTCTGGGCCGCGAGCCACGGTGGCGCGAGCCGGCGCCTGCTGCTACTGGAGGACCACGAGGGGCCTTCCTGACGTCTCCCAGCTGGGCGCGGGGGCCAACCGCCATCCCCCTCTAGCCCGTCCCAGAGTCGGGTCCCGTCCGCTGGACTCTGATTTTTTTCCGATTTAGGGCTCGAGGACCACCTACACCCTATAATAGACGTAACACCCACCCCGTTGGTAGTACGGAACACCTCTGTCCAATTTGCGTTGAAAACTTGTCGAAGAAACACCGTGGGGTTCGGACCCCGGCTCGGGCCGTGGCTACCGGCCGAAAGGACGAGTCCCTGCACGCTGGCTCGCGGTCCCAGCAGACGGGTCGATCCGAATGCAGCAGTGGGCACCGCCCGTGCTCCTCGGGCGAGAGGTCGCCCTCGGACCTGACTGGCTCGACCCGTCTGCGGGAACAGGGGCCAGCGTGCAGGGACCTCCTCGCCCGAGGAGCACGGGCGATGCCCGCTGCCGCCTTCGGTCGACCCGTCTGCGGGTACCGCGAGCCAGCGTGCAGGGACTCGTCCTCTGGGCCGGGAGCCACGGTCGGGCCCGAGCCGGCACCTGCTGCTACTGGAGGACCACGGGGGCCTTCCTGACGTCTCCTCAGCTGGGCGCGGGGGCCAACCGCCATCCCCCAGCCCGTCCCAGAGTCGGGTCCCGTCCGCTCGACTCTGATTTTTTTTCCGATTTCGCCCGAGTACCACCTACACCCTATAATAGACGTAACACCCACCCTCGTTGGTAGTACGGAACACCTCTGTCCAATTTGCGTTGAAAACTTGTCGAAGAAACACCGTGGGGTTCGGGCCCGGCTCGCCGTGGCTACCGGGCCGAGAGGGACGAGTCCCCGCACGCTGGCTCGCGGTCCCCGCAGACGGGTCGATCCGAATGCAGCAGCGGGCACCGCCCGTGCCTCGGGCGAGAGGTCGCCCTCGGACCCGACTTCGGTCGACCCGTCTGCGGGACAGGGGCCAGCGTGGGACTCCTCCTCGCCCGAGGAGCACGGGCGCTGCCCGCTGCTGCCTTCGGGTCGACCCATCTGGTGGTATCATGAGCCAGCGTAGGGGACTCGTCCTGGGCCGCGAGCCACGGTGGGGCCCGAGCCGGCGCCCGCTGCTACTGGAGGACCACGGGGGCCTTCCTGACGTCTCCCAGCTGGGCGCGGGGCGACCGCCATCCCCCAGCCCGTCCCAGAGTCGGGTCACGTCCGCTGGAGTCTGATTTTGTTTCCGATTTCATGCTCGAGGACCACCTACACCCTATAATAGACGTAACACCACCCCGTTGGTAGTACGGAACACTTCTGTCCAATTTGCGTTGAAAACTTGTCGAAGAAACACTGTGGGTTCGGGACCCCGGCTCGGGCCGTGGCTACCGGGCCGAGAGGGACGAGTCCCTGCACGCTGGCTCGCGGTCCCTGCAGACGGGTCGATCCAATGCAGCAGCGGGCACCGCCCGTGCTGGGCGAGAGGTCGCCCTCGACCTGACTTCGGCTCGACCCGTCTGCGGGAACAGGGGCCAGCGTGCAGGGACCTCCTCGCCTGAGGAGCACGGGCGATGCCCGCTGCTGCCTTCGGGTCGACCTGTCTGCGGGTACCGCGAGCCAGCGTGCAGGGACTCGTCCTCTGGGCCTGAGCCACGGAGGGGCCTGAGCCGGCGCCCGCTGCTACTGGAGGACCACGGGGGGGGGGGGCCTTCCTGACGTCTCCCAGCTGGGCGCAGGGGCCAACCGCCATCCCTCTCTAGCCCGTCCCAGAGTCGGGTCCCGTCCGCTGGACTCTAATTTGTTTCCGATTTCGGCCTCGAGGACCACCTAGACCCTATAATTGACGTAACACCCACCCCGTTGGTAGTACGGAACACCTCTGTCCAATTTGCGTTGAAAACTTGTCTAAGAAACACCGTGGGGCACGGACCCGGCTCGCCGTGGCTACTGGCCGAGAGGACGAGTCCCTGCACGCTGGCTCGCGGTCCCCGCAGACGGGTCGATCCGAATTCAGCAGCGGGCACCGCCTGTGCTCCTCGGGCGAGAGGTCGCCCTCGACCTGACTTCGGGTCGACCCGTCTGCGGGGACAGGGGCCAGCGTGCAGGGACCCTCCTCCGCCTGAGGAGCTCGGGCGATGCCCGCTGCTGCCTTCGGGTAGACCCGTCTGCGGGTACCGCGAGCCAGCGTGCAGGGGACTCGTACTCTGGGCCGGGAGCCACGGAGGGGCCCGAGCCGGCGCCCGCTGCTACTGGAGGACCACGGGGCCTTCCTGACGTCTCCCAGCTGGGCGCGGGACCGACCGCCATCCCCAGCCTGTCCCAGAGTCGGGTCCCGTCCGCTGGACTCTGATTTTTTTCCGATTTCGCCTCGAGGACCACCCACACCCTATAATAGACGTAACACCCACCCCATTGGTAGTACGGCAACACCTCTGTCCAATTTGCGTTGAAAACTTGTCGAAGAAACACCGTGGGTTCGGGCCTGGCTCGGGCCGTGGCTACCGGTCGAGGACGAGTCCCGCACGCTGGCTCGCGGTCCCGCAGACGGGTCGATCCGAATGCAGCAGCGGGCACCGCCCGTGCTCCTCGGGCGAGAGGTCGCCACTCGACCTGACTTCGGGTCGACCTGTCTGCGGGGAGAGGGGCCAGCGTGCAGGACTCCTCCTCGCCCGAGGAGCACGGGCGATGTCCGCTGCTGCCTTCGGGTCGACCCGTCTGCGGGGACCGCGAGCCAGCGTGCAGGGACTCGTCCTGGGGCCGGGAGCCACGGTGGGGCCTGAGCCGGCGCCCGCTGCTACTGGAGGACCACGAGGGCCTTCCTCGTCGTCTCCCAGCTGGGCGCGGGGCCAACCGCCATCCCCCTCTAGCCCGTCCCAGAGTCGGGTCCCGTCCGCTGGACTCTGATTTTTCCGATTTAGTGGCTCGAGGACCACCCACACCCTATAATAGACGTAACACCCACCCCGTTGGTAGTACGGAACACCTCTGTCCAATTTGCGTTGAAAACTTGTCGAAGAAACACCGTGGGGTTCGGACCCGGCTCGTCATGGCTACCGGCCGAGAGGACGAGTCCCTGCACGCTGGCTCGCGGTCCCCGCAGACGGGTCGATCCGAATGCAGCAGCGGGCCACCGCCTGTGCTCCTCGGGCGAGAGGTCGCCCCTCGACCTGACTTCGGCTCGACCCGTCTGGGGAACAGGGGCCAGCGTGCAGGGACTCCTCCTCGCCTGAGGAGCACGGGCGATGCCTGCTGCTGCCTTCGGGTCGACCCTGTCTGCGGGTACCGCGAGCCAACGTGCAGGACTCGTCCTCTGGGCCGGGAGCCACAGGGGCCTGAGCTGGCGCGCGCTGCTACTGGAGGACCACGGGGGCCTTCCGACGTCTCCCATCTGGGCGCGGTGGCCGACCGCCATCCCCCTCTAGCCCGTCACAGAGTCGGGTCCCGTCTGCTGGACTCTGATTTTGTCCGATTTCGTGCTCGAGGACCACCCACACCCTATAATAGACGTAACACCCACCCCTGTTGGTAGTACGCACTTGTATAAGAAACACCGGGAACACCTCTGTCCAATTTGCGTTGAAAACTTGTCGAAGAAACACCGTGGGCACGGACCCTGGCTCGCCGGCTACCGGCCGAGAGGACAAGTCCCTGCACGCTGGCTCGCGGTCCCCGCAGACGGGTCGATCCGAATGCAGCAGGGCCTGCCTGTGCTCCTCGGGCGAGGTCGACCCTCGGACCTGACTTCTTGTCGACCCGTCTGCGGGGACAGGCCAGCGTGCAGGGACCCTCCTACTCGCCCGAGGAGCACGGGCGATGCCTGCTGCTGCCTTCGGGTCGACCCGTCTGCGGGTACCGCGAGCCAGCGTGCAGGACTCGTCCTGTGGGCCGGGAGCCACGGTGGGGCCTGGAGCCGGCGCCTGCTGCTACTGGAGGACCACGGGGCCTTCCTGACACGTCTCCCAGCTGGGCGCGGGGCCAACCGCCATCCCCTCTAGCCCGTCCCAGAGTCGGGTCCCGTCCGCTGGACTCTGATTTTTTTCCGATTTCGCTCGAGGACCACCTACACCCTATAATTGACGTAACACTCACCCCGTTGGTAGTACGGAACACCTCTGTCCAATTTGCGTTGAAAACTTGTCGAAGAAACAGCGTGGGGTTCGGGCCCGGCTCGGGCCGTGGCTTACCGGTCGAGAGAGATGAGTCCCTGCACGCTGGCTCGCGGTCCCGCAGACGGGTCGATCCGAATGCAGCAGCGGGCACCGCCCGTGCTCCTCGGGCGAGAGGTCGACCCGTCTGCGGGGACAGGGGCCAGCGTGCAGGGACTCCTACTCTCGCCCGAGGAGCACGGGCGATGCCCGCTGCTGCCTTCGGGTCGACCCGTCTGCGGGTACCGCGAGCCAGCGTGCCGGGACACGTCCCTCTGGGCCGCGAGCCATGGTGGGGCCCGAGCCGGCGCCCGCTTCTACTGGAGGACCACGGGGGGCCTTCCCGACGTCTCCCAGTTGGGCGCCGGGACGACCGCAATCCCCCTCTAGCCTGTCCCAGAGTCGGGTCCCGTCCGCTGGACTCTGATTTTATTCCGATTTCGGGCTCGAGGACCACCTACATCCTATAATAGACGTAACACCCACCCCGTTGGTAGTACGGAACACCTCTGTCCAATTTGCGTTGAAAACTTGTCGAAGAAACACCGTGGGGTTCGGGCCCGGGCGCGGGCCGTGGCTACCGGCCGAGAGGACGAGTCCCTGCACGCTGGCTCGCGGTCCCAGCAGACGGGTCGATCCGAATGCACCAGTGGCACCGCCTGTGCTCCTCGGCGAGAGGTCGCCCTCGGACTCGACTTCGGGTCGACCCGTCTGCGGGGACAGGGGGCCAGCGAGCAGGGACTCCTCCTCTCGCGCGAGGAGCACGGGCGATGCCCGCTGCTGCCTTCGGGTCGACCCGTCTGCGGGTACCGCGAGCCAACGTGCAGGGACTCGTCACTCTGGGCCGGGAGCCACGGTTGTTGCCCGAGCCGGCACCCGCTGCTACTGGAGGACCACCGGGGGCCTTCCTGACGTCTCCCAGCTGGGCGCGGGGCCAACCGCCATCCCCCAGCCCGTCCCAGAGTCGGGTCCCGTCCGCTGACCTCTAATTTTTTCCGATTTCGGTCTCGAGGACCACCTACACCCTATAATAGACGTAACAGCCATATTAGGTAGTACGGAACACCTCTGTCCAATTTGCGTTGAAAATTTGTCGAAGAAACACCGTAGGGTTCGGCCCCGGCTCGGGCCGTATGGCTACCGGGCCGAGAGGACGAGTCCCCGCACGCTGAGCCTGCGGTCCCCGCAGACGGGTCGATCCGAATGCAGCAGCGGGCACCGCCCGTGCTCCTCGGGCGAGAGGTCGCCTCGGACTCCGACTTCGGGTCGACCCGTCTGCGGGGACAGGGCCAGCGTGCAGGGACTCCTCCTCGCCCGGAGGAGCACGGGCGATGCCCGCTGCTGCCTTCGGGTCGACCCATCTGCGGTGGCACCGCGAGCCAGCGTGCAGGGACTCGTCCTCTGGGCCGCGAGCCACCTGACTATGATTTTTTTCCGATTTCGGCCCGCGAGGACCACCCACACCTATAATAGACGTAACACCCACCCCGTTGGTAGTACGGAATACCTCTGTGCAATTTGCGTTGAAAACTTGTCGAAGAAACACCGTGGGGTTCGGGCCCGGCTCGCCGTGGCTACCGGTTCGAGAGGACGAGTCCCTGCACGCTGGCTCGCGGTCCCTCAGACGGGTCGATCTGAATGCAGCAGCGGAACCGCCCGTGCACCTGGCGAGAGAGGTCGCCCTCGGACCTGACTTCGGGTCGACCCGTCTGCGGGGACAGGGGCCAGCGTGCAGGGACCTCCTCCGCCCGAGGACCACGGGCGATGCCCGTTGCCGCCTTCGGGTCGACCCGTCTGCGTGCCGCGAGCCAGCGTGCAGGACTCGTCCCTGGGCCGGGGAGCCACGGTGGGGCCCGAGCCGGCGCCCACTGCTACTGGAGGACCACGGGGGGCCTTCCCGACGTCTCCCAGCTGGGCGCGGGGACCGACCGCCATCCCCCTCTAGCCCGTCCCAGAGTCGGGTCCCGTCCGCTGGACTCTGATTTTTTTCCGATTTCGTGCTCGAGGACCACCTACACCCTATAATAGACGTAACACCCACCCCGTTGGTAGTACGGAACACCTCTGTCCAATTTGCGTTGAAAAATTGTCTAAGAAACACCGTGGTTCGGGTTCGGCTCGCCGTGGCTACCGGCCGAGTGGACGAGTCCCGCACGCTGGGTCGAGGTCCCCGCAGATGGGTCGATCCGAATGCAGCAGCGGCACCGCCCGTGCTCCTCGGGCGAGAGGTCGCCACTCGGGCTCCGACTGGTCGACCCGTCTGCGGGGACAGGGGGCCAGCGTGCAGGGACTTCTCTCCGCCCGAGGAGCACGGGCGATGCCTGCTGCTGCCTTCGGGTCGACCCATCTGCGGGTACTGCGAGCCAGCGTGCAGGGATCGTCCTCTGGGCCGCGAGCCACGGAGGGGCCTGAGCCGGCACCCGCTGCTACTGGAGTGACCACGGGGCCTTCCTGACGTCTCCCAGCTGGGCGTGGGGCAACAACCGCCATCCCCCAGCACGTCCCAGAGTCGGGTCCCGTCCGCTGGACTATGATTTTTTCCGATTTCGCCCGAGGACCACCTACACTCTATAATAGACGTAACACCACCTTAGCGCTAGGGCCCAGCGTGCAGGACTCTCCTCTCGCCCGAGGAGCACGGGCGATGCCCGCTGCTGCCTTCGGGTCGACCCGTCTGCGGGGACCGCGAGCCAGCGTGCAGGGACTCGTCCTCTCGGCCGGTACACGGCTGTTTCGTTTACGTGCGTTGTGCGTAATAAAGTTCCAACAAACGCGCGTTTGTTTTTCATTACTCCAGTGGAATATCATGACGTCATGCACAAACATGTCAGCCTCTATAGTCCATAAAGTTTACATGAATGAATCATGAATTGACCCGCTTTGAAAATGTTATGATTGTATTTGAAGTAAAATGAAAGATGTTTTCTCACTTATATGAAATTTTCTTTCAAATGTTGTATTTGTTGGGACTAAAAGAAATACACTTTTAAAAAAAGAACGATTTTCATTGTCTGCCTACTTAACGTTCATGTTGAAATTATACCCTTCAAATATGCTCTTTTATAACATCAGCAGAATTTTCCATTCATACTTCTACATTTCCATTAGTGAGATTAAATGTTTTTACAAGTATTTTTCCAAATATTATTCCTGGGACAACACTTTTACAAGTTTTATAAGGTTTTTGTTTAAGTTGAGTGTCGGTGTTTACGCGGGGTTTGAAGTCGTTGTGACGTGCACAAACAAATAGGAATTTACATACAGCGCGCGTGTGAGGGATTATACGTGTAATACACGGACGTCTATGTACGCGTCGCGCTCATTTGTATGTGTGCATGTGAGCGACGCGCGGTGGACATTGTGAAAAGTTATGGGAAATCACCGAGTATGTTACCTTGTTTTCCACATTCCTGTTTATCTGGAGATGAGTTTTGATTTTCATTTAAAAAATGCTCTGACAAAGTTATGAAGAATTATGGTAATAGACTGATTATAGCTACATGAAAATGGCTCAGATAAGCAGGTGTTCAGACTTCAGAAAGGCATTTTCTATAATTATTTGGTGAGAGAACATGGGACCACAATTCTAAGCAACACCATCAAATATTATATTATAATTATGTTTTATTCGGTCAAAATACAACAATCATACAAAGAATAAAATGAGAAATGAACATTGTAATTATATATAAACGTTAAATTTGACAGGGCCAAGATAAGCAGCACAATATTTTAACTATTCAGATCGCAGGAAGGCCTTTTTCAAAAAGATGTGTTTGTTGGAGTATATTGGACGACATTTCTGATCAACATCCATCAATTATTTTATTGTCATTATTTATTTGGCCAAAAATGCAACAATCTTACAAACACTACAAGAGAAATGAACATTGTAATTTTTATATGAATGTTATATAAAACATAACAAAGTTGAACAAACGGATTGGCTCAGCAGAGAAGGGGTGTAACATAAAATAAAAAATTATAACCGAGGAATAATAAATAGTAACAGTCACAAATAAAGGCAATGTAGACAACAACCAGATGGATATAGACAAAAAAACAACCATTCTAAGATGGTCAAGATTGATAAAAGTGAATTTATTATGTTGAGACTCGAAAACTTATTAATTGAATCTTAAATGGAACATGAAAGCTGATGACGAAGTTAATCATTTGAAGTGATTATAAAAGTGATAAATATAAATTTATATGCAATATGATTAATAATAGTATGTGTATATATTGCATAAATCAAACAATGTGACATCCATATAAATCAAAATATAATATAGGTAAAATGTATACTATGAGAGGAAATTAAGGCACTGACAATCAGTCACGCCTAACTGGTATAAACATGAGAGGGTAGACAACTACCAAGTTTGTGAACAGTTCAACAAACAGGCACAACCAGGACGACCAAAGAAATTGAAAATAAAATCTCCAAAAGTCCTAGAATACTGCATGTTCAACTTTAAAAATGTGGTGGTTGTCTGGGCATCGTGTCTTCCACTTGGAAAAAGTGCATCAACTATCTGCCCATGTATGTTCGAAGAAAACATCTCCAGACAGACCTATATGTAGGCCTAGTACAACTTTGATGAAGCAAGTCTAGTGACAACATCTTGAAAGCTGCCAACCTTCTCAAAAAGCAGTAACCTGAGATCCAATTCCAGTTGCCATTGAACAAGCTTATACAGAGCCTGAAACACAAGAAAAATATGTTTTTAAATATGTTTTGCACTTATCATTTAAAAGGACCTGTGGTGAATACTCAAAAGAACTTTAGAGAAAACTGGAAGCAGAGCATTTACAATGTATATAATTTATAAATAATGTACAAAGGCCTTTATGTAACAAACAAAATTGAAATGACGAAAATGAGAATGGACAAGTTGCCTTGAACTATCATAGGAGAATAACAACAGAGGACATGAAGGACAAATGGAGGAAATACAAATAAATTGAAAAAGCAGAAATCGTCTGTTAATAAGTAGCCTACATGTAAATAAGAATTAGACTGAATACTATTTCTAGTTAAATTACCTGTTGTCGTAGATGATCTAAATTAATAGGGGCCAACTGCCAATGTTGTAAACTGTTTTCAATTCCTGGTTGAAAGAAATGATAATAAAATAATAGTAAGGCTTCCATAGTTCTATGAAACATTATAAAATAACACTACTCATCCAGACCGTTCTCTTGGATATCTTCAACACCATTATATTTTCAAGCATGTAAATATAGTGCAAAGTTGACATGCGGATGAAAATGCAGTATACCGTAAATGTACAATAATGTACAGTGTGAAGTTACATTCACGTTCATAACGTTAGGCCTATCGATTGAACTACTGAATTAATACATGTAAAACGAACATTGTTGAAACAAGTTTCACTTTATTAACAACGAAAAGTTTGCTCTATCATTTATTAATTTAACGCCACTGTGTGTTTTAATAAACTTAAAGACTGCGAGGCCAAATGTATTCATTGTCAGGATCAGGCTGAATGTTCATTTGATGCAGTACATGTCTTTTTGCAAGAATTACAGTAACCGTACACAACTGTTTCTGTAAAATGGCTATCCTTTCTATGCATTCAGAATACACACGATCAAAACGAGTTAACTGTGTACGGTGTACGTAAACACGTAATGCAAGTTACGATGGATGCACTAAACATGTATGTACAGTACGTTAAACGCCATTACTTTTGGTACACAATAATATTAAAACCAACCGCATAAACTGATTTTTGGGAGAAAGTTTTTTAAAGGAAATAACCTTGTCCCAGACTTACTTTGTGGATAAAATAAAAGTAGATGCCATCATCGTTGATTTACTAGGTCGATTGTGCTTATCAAAAATTCGGACGTATCCATGACGACAGCTTGAAAACGTCTTCAAATGTTCAAGGCAAAGACGACATTTAAATGGCTGCCTTCCACTACGTAGACTTCACCGGCAATTCCACAATGTAAACAGCCTCAATTTCGCGGGAAAAGCTATCATGTGACTGTTTATTAAATAAACGTAGTATATTCATAAAAAAATTGCATATTTAACTTGAAAACCAATCACAAGAAAGCAAAATGTAAACAAACCAAATATAGATTTGAACCACACGCGTCACCCCTACGCGCGAGATGTATGAATGACGGATCAAACGCCTCATTTGCATACTGTTTAACTTTCGACAACAGAGGGGGTACTTTTTTTAAACAGAAACAGCCGTGCCACCCCATTAGTAGTACGGAACACCTCTGTCCAATTTGCGTTGAAAACTTGTCGAAGAAACACCGTGGGGTTCGGGCCCGGCTCGGGCCGTGGCTACCGGCCGAGAGGACGAGTCCCTGCACGCTGGCTCGCGGTCCCAGCAGACGGGTCGATCCGAATGCAGCAGGGCACCGCCTGTGCTCCTCGGGCGAGAGGTCGCCTCGACCTGACTTCGGGTCGACCCGTCTGCGGGGACAGGGGTCAGCGTGCACGGGACTCACTCCTCTCGCCCGAGGAGTACGGGCGATGCCCGCTGCCGCCTGGGGGGTCGACCCGTCTGGGGTCGACCTGTCAGCTGGGCGCGGGGCCAACCGCCATCCCCCAGCCCGTCCAAGAGTCGGGTCCCGTCCGCTGGAGTCTGAATTTTTTTCCGATTTCGTGCTCGAGGGACCACCCACACCCTATAATAGACGTAACACCCACCCCGTTGGTAGTACGGGGTTCGCCCTGTCCGGCCGTGGCTACCGGCCGAGAGGACGAGTCCCCCACGCTGGCTCGCGGTCCCGCAGACGGGTCGATCCGAATGCAGAAGCGGGCACCGCCCGTGCTCCTCGGGCCAGAGGTCGCCCTCGGACCCGACTTCGGGTCGACCCGTCTGCGGGACAGGGGCCAGCGTGCAGGGACTCCTCCTCTTGCCTGAGGAGCACGGGCGATGCCCGCTGCTGCCTTCGGGTCGACCCGTCTGCGGGTACCGCGAGCCAGCGTGCAGGGACTCGTCCCTGGGCCGGAGAGCCACGGTGGGCCTGAGCCGGCGCCCGCTGCTACTGGAGGACCACGGGAGCCTTCCCTGACGTCTCGCAGCTGGGCGTGGGGATCCAGCCATCCCCTCTAGCCCGTCCCAGAGTCGGGTCCCGTCCGCTGGAGTCTCTGGATTTTTTTTCCGATTTCGTGCCTCGAGGACCACCTACACCCTCTAATAGACGTAACACCCACCCCCATTAGTAGTACGGAACACCCCTGTCCAATTTGCGTTGAAAACTTGTCGAAGAAACACCGTGGGGTTCCAGCCCGGCTCGGGCCGTGGCTACCGCCCGAGAGGACGAGTGCTCACGCTGGTCGCGGTCCCCGCAGACGGTCGATCCGAATGCAGCTGTGGGCTCCCGCCCGTGCTCCTCGGCGAGAGGTCGCCCCTCGACCTGACTTCGGGTCGACCCGTCTGCGGGACAGGGGTCAGCGTGCAGGACTCCTCCTCTCGCCTGAGGAGCACGGCGATGCCCGCTGCTGCCTTCGGGGTCTACGCGTCTGCGGGTACTGCGAGGAAGCGTGCAGGGACTCGTCCTCTGGGCCGCGAGCCACGGTGGAGGCCCGAGCCGGCGCCTGCTGCTACTGGAGGACTACGGGGGCCTTCCTGACGACTCCCAGCTATGCGTGGGGCCGACCGCCATCCCCCAGCCCGTCCCAGAGTCTGGTCCCGTCCGCTGGAGTCTGATTTTTCGATTTCGTGCTCGAGAACCACCTACACCTATAATAGACCTCCCCCATTAGTAGTACGGAACACCTCTGTCCAATTGTTGAAAACTTGTCGAAGAAACACCGTGGGGCCCCTTCGGGCCCGGCTGGCCGTGGCTACCGCCCTGAGAGGACGAGTCCGCACGCTGGCTCGCGGTCCCCGCAAACGGGTCGATCCGAATGCAGCTGGGGCCCCGCCTGTGCCCTCCGGCGAGAGGTCGCCTCGGACCTGACGGTCGACCCGTCTGCGGGGACAGGGGCCAGCGTGCAGGACCTCCTCCTGCCGAGGAGCACGGGCGAGGCCCGCTGCTGCCTTGGGGTAGACCCGTCTGCGGGTACCGCGAGCCAGCGTGCAGGGACTGTCTTCTGGGCCGGAGCCACGGTTTGGCTCGAGCCGGCGCCTGCTGCTACTGGAGGACCACGGGGGCCTTCCTGACGTCTCCCAGCTGGGCGCGGGGGCCAACCGCCATCCTCCTCTAGCCCGTCCCAGAGGTCGGGTCCCGTCCGCTGGACTCTGATTTTTTCCGATTGTGCTCGAGAACCACCATACACCCTATAATAGACGTAACACCCACCCGTTGGTAGTACGGAACACCTCATCCAATTTGCGTTGAAAAACTTGTCGAAGAAACTGCGGGTTTGGGCCCCCGGCTCGGGCCGCGCTACCGGCCGAGAGGACGAGTCCCTACCGCTGGCTCGCGGTCCCCGCAGACGGTCGATCCGAATGCAGAAGGGCCCGCCCGTGCTCCTCAAGAGAGGTCGCCCTCGACTCCCGGGTCGACCCGTCTGCGGGGACAGGGGCCAGCGTGCAGGATTCTCCTCTTGCCCAGAGGAAGGGCGATGCCTGCTGCTGCCTTCGGGTAGATCCGTCTGCGGGTACCGCGAGCCAGCAGTAGGGACTCGGGTCCCTGGGCCCGAGCCGGGGGCCTCGAGCCGGCGCCCGCTGCTACTGAGGACCACGGGGGCCTCCTGATTATCTCGCAGCTGCGTGGGGCCAACCGCCATCCCCCAGCCTGTCCCAGAGTCGGGTCCCGTCCGCTGACCTGATTTTTTTTCCGTTTCGTGCTCGAGAACCACCTACTCCCTCTAATAGACGTAACACCCACCCTGTTGGTAGTACGGAACACCTCTCAATTTGCGTTGAAAACTTGTCGAAGAAACACTGTGGGGTTCTGGGCCCCTGGCTCAGCCTGTATACCGCCCGAGAGGATCGGGTCCCCGCTGGCTCGCGGTCCCCGCAAAACGGGTCGATCCGAATGCAGCAGCGGCCGCCCGTGCTCATCCGGCGAGGTCGCCCTCGGACCTGACTTCGGGTCGATCCGTCTGCGGGGACAGGGCCAGCGGACCCTCCTGCCCGAGGAGCACGGGCGATGCCCCGTTGCCTTCGGGTCGACCCGTCTGCGGGTACCGCGAGCCAGCGTGCAGGGGACTCGTCCTCTGGGCCGCGAGCCACGGTGGGGCCTGAGCCGGCGCCTGCTGCTACTGGAGGACCACGGGGCCTTCCGACATCTCCCAGCTGGGCGTGGGGCCAACACCGCCATCCCCTCTAGCCCGTCCCAGAGTCGGGTCCCGTCCGCTGGAGTGATTTTTTTTTTCCGATTTCGCCCGAGAGACCACCTACACCCTATAATAGACGAACAACCCCCCCCATTGGTAGTACGGAACACCTCTGTCCAAATTTGCGTGTTAAAACTTGTCGAAGAAACACCGTAGGTTTCTGGGGCCCTGCCCTCGGGCCGTGGCTACCGCCTGAGAGGAGAGGCCTGCACGCTGGCTCGCGGTCCCGCAGACGGGTGATCCGAATGCAGCTGCAGCGGGCTCCGCCCGTGCCCTCGGGCGAGGTCGCCCCTCGGACCTGACTTCGGGTCGACCTGGTCTGCGGGACAGGGGCCAGCGTGCAGGATTCCCCTCCTCGCCTGAGGAGCACGGGCGATGCCCGCTGCTGCCTTCGGGTCGACCCGTCTGCGGGTACATGAGCCAGCGTGGACTCGTCCTGGGCCGCGAGCCACGAAGGGGCCCGAGCCGGGCGCCCTGCTGCTACTGGAGGACGACGGGGCCTCCCGACGTCTCCCAGCTGGGCGTAAACAACCGCCATCCCCCAGCTCCGTCCCAGTCGGTCCCGTCCTGGACTCTGATTTTTTCCGATTTCGCCTGAGGACCACCTACCCCCATAGCCAGGACGTAACACCCACCCCGTTGGTAGTACGGAACACCTCTGTCCAATTTGCGTTGAAAACTTGTCGAAGAAACACTGTGGGGTTCGCCCGCCTGGCCGTGGCCGCCAGAGGACCAGTCCCCGTACGCTGCCTGCGGTCCCCCGGAGACGGTATCCCGAATGCAGTAGTGGTACCGCCCAAAGCTCCTCGGGCAGAGGTCAGGGCTGTTCTCTTTTTAAAAATAGCGCCCTCTGTTGTTGGAATAGGTCGCGCATTCGTAATGACGAAGAATAAATTAGGCTCGATCAATGGGCGTAATATAAACGTATTTAAAAAAATATTGATGTTGTTGTTTTGATTGGGTTTAAAAGTAAAATATAATCAAATAAACCATTTTTTACGTAGTTGGAAGATATATAAATATTCATTTCTTGCTGCAAATCACTTTAAAATATATTTGCATGATAAATATTTAACTCATGACGAGCCCCGACACGATAAGCGGTTATTATTTGGCGTCTTGAAACCACGGTAAAACTTCTCATTATTAAAAGTAATTTTTTCATCAGAACTAAAGTTTTATTGATACAGTATTTTCAACCACAATCAGATCTCAGATAGCTCCACCAACCACATGAATGACAAAGGCATTAAAGGTAGTTTTGAAAATAAAAGTGTGTTTTGAGGGTTTTTGTTGTTTTCTTTTTCATGCATGTCATGAAGCTAGCGACGTACACATGCACAGAAAGGCCCACATGTGATCTACATACTGTATTATAAATAAACTATTAATGTATATAGTACATGCACAGAACATGGACATGCGTGTATATTAACATGTACATGTACATGTACATGTAGCTACTGGAACCATGGAGGAAATATTAAACACGTAATATACACCAAGGAAACTTCCTCCATGATAATGATATAACTATAAGAACAAGCTACCTACAAAAACGATAGCTAATAATATAAAAATATCAAAATAAACTTTGAAACGTTAGTACTAGTACTACTTAACGAACGTTAGAATCTCAGAAAGATCATTAAGTCACCTGGGAGACCATGTTCTTTAACTTCTTGAAGCAGACACAAATTTAATAATTTGACCAAAAACATGGTAACGTAACTTAAAAATAATAGAATTTTCTATAACTTAGACCTATAATTTATTTTATTTACTTCCCTATAAAACATTTTCAACTTGCAAGTCTAGGACTAAATCTGAAATTATTGTAGGTGGCTAAAAAAAAAAATTGGCTCAGAGAGTGGATTTCAGGCTCTTTTGATTCTGCATCGTTCATGTCATGGGACAATAGTTAATACATGGGAGAAACAAAATGCTGCTATTTATTCATTTGTTACAATCATGACACGTCATTGCTCTTTGCTCACAATAGGTTGAAAAGTAAAACAAGAAAAATAATTGCTTAATAATGTGTGTACTTACTTAACACTATCAAATTATACAAATAAAATAGCAATGACCATGGATGTGAACATTTCAAATAAATACTTTTTTGATAAATGCACATATGTATGAACACTATCATCATGAATGGTCATCATCATGCTTAAAAATATATTATGCTGCCTACTGTATAATACGTACATATGCATTTACTGTTATTATAAGTTATATGTACATGTTGGTCATAATGTTTTTTCTTCATGTTATACTTAGGTTTACTGGATCATGTACACGTATGTACATGATCAAGTCATACAGAATATGTATAAAGGATACATGTACAAAACTGTTTTTATTTATTTTTGTTTATATTAATTTTTGTAATTCATGGTATTTTTATCATTCTCTTTTCTTATGAAACTTTGTGATTGTGTGTTTTGGATTGTGAGGAAAGTTAAGATGGTGTCGCTTATCATTGTAATAAGGCGCTGAAGGGGTCTTTCATCCCACATACAACTCGGCCAGCATGGTTGAACTCTGTGTAAGGAGTCACCACCTTGCTCTTTATTAAGAAGGCCAAAACCAACACCAAACCGCTGAAGTTGGACTGACTGTATGGTCTCCAGGAGATGAAGTTTTTTGGGTTATTGATGCAGTCGGGGAAGTTACTTCAGCAGGCCACAGTTTCTCTTTATACAGGTGTCTGGTGAATAAATCATCAGAACATTAATTTAAAAGGTAGTTTAGTACCGTATACACATGAAATCGTGGTGTCTTGCATGTAATGAAGTATGGTGTACCTTCCTTCTTAAATGGGAGTCATAGAGGGGTTTATGACAATGTACTCCCTTAAACTACACTAATGCACATTGTTAGAATAAGGAAGTGAAGTTGGTGGAGAGTATTTAATATAAGTTTTGAGGCTTTGCATGGTGGAATATCGATATCGTTTCGGTTTGCGGTATCACCATGGGTTTATCTCAACTAACGTGAAGCTGAGATACAGGTTCTGAAAAAGAACCACCGCACAACTCGTATCTCAACCTTCGTTAAGTGAGAAAGGTTCAAGGGAGAACCCAATTTCGGGCAACTCGTTTTTCTCACTGTCGCTAGTGAGAATTAATTAGGAGAACCACGGGACTTCTTACGGGTTTAAATATGGTTCAGGGAGAACCATAGGGATCATTCCGGTTAGTTCTCAACGTTTTGATTAGTCTGCCTAATCTTCTTCAGGAGAATGAAGAGGTTTGCCGATGCAACCCCTGCTAGTATTTAAGTGGGATTATGTGTAGAATGGGAAGTGTTCCCGACTGGTGCTACTGTTGTGTGATGTGCTGGATTGGTTGCCACCGTGGCATTGTTCTGTTGTGTGTGTTTCCGCCTGCTGTATGTGAGTTGCCTGAGTCATGAGGCGCACAGCTGGGACAGGGGTGGGTGTTGGTGGATGGTAGGATTGAATGCCAAATGTTGCTGATGAAATAGCTGATGTCCGGGGGACAGTGTCATGTTTATGAATCTCAATAGCTTCTCTGATACGACGGGTGTACCAGTGCTTTCCGGGGCTAAGGATCTTTGCATTCTGCCAGTCAATGATATGGTCCAAATCGGTGGAGTGTTTGATGATCGCAGATTTGTCACATTCCCCCTCTGCATTTAAACTAACTTTTTCTTACCAATTTTTATTATGTCATCGTGTTTGATTGGCTTTGAGTGGTTGATTGCGTGATGCACGTCTGCAAGTCTCAAGAAGGTTTTGCTCGAATGTAGCCCCAACTTGAGCAGCATTTGACAAGTGCCTGATGTTGAGCAACAGGAATGTTATCTGCTGCAAGGCATTTCCTGAAGGACCTTACGGGGGCTGCCGTGAGTGCTTGGATAACATCAACCTAATTGAGGATAAAGTAGTATTATGGTAAGTGTATAGTTTACAAATTAAATACGTGAACCATGAATATTTGTTTATAAACTTGAATATTACACAATATAACACCCAAACAATAATTTGTTTCACCTGGCACCCATCTATGGACATGATTGCCCACAAATGACTTCCGTGATGGCCCCATAACCTTGAAACTTGGTAATCACCCAAAAACCCAACCATTCCTTTTCCCCGGGGAAGTCTCGGGGAATTTGTCCACTACGTAAATATAAATAACAAATTTAAGGGATAATTATTTTAACATGCATCGATGTTTTTGATAAATAAATAAACAAATTAAAAAAAAAATAAAATGAAAAAAAATATAAATAATACAAAACAAATTTTTAAAATAAACTCACCAACTTTGTAGCTCTTAGGTGTTCCTTTGCCATGTCTTAAGGGTTTGGGCTTACCGAAGATTATTCTGCAAATGGAGTGGCAATTCCCCTTTTCTGATCCACCCCCTTTTTTTCTTCTCTTTTTCCCCTTTTAAATGCTATTTGGCGCTTTTACCCATTCACTGGCTGGTCAAAATTACACCTGGGGAACGTCATCATCGTCTTCATGTATTTGTCACCCCAGCAAAGAGCTTCATGTCAAGTTCATAAAACCCAACTTCAAATACCCTTAAAAATACCCAATGACATTTGGGTAGGTAACACAACCTGATTCACCAAAAAAACAAATAATTCCATTAGATATGTCTAAAAATTCATTTTTTAAAATTATTTATAATCTTGTATTATATGTATTGTTTTAACACAGTGATAGTACACAACACCATGTCTGTTTGAAGAGGGTTCAGATGGGAGGAAAGTCAATCTCACTCAATATAACACTCCCTACCCCCTAAACAGAACTCCAATAAAAGTTGAAAATGGATCACCTAATGCCTTACCTGGTCAATTGGACAGGCTTTGGGTGTGCAATGACACTATGGGAACCCTCTTTTGGGTCGGGGCTTTTTTGGCCATCAACTTGCGCTGTCCCCCTGCATTGAATGAAGGACCGGGAACAATCCCCGCCTGTATGTGACACTTGATCTGTTCCCGTGAGGCTGGGGAATCAGGGCAATACCGGGCTTTAAAAAATTTCAAAAAGGTTTGTTACAAAATTTTTAAGCATTTTTCAGAATTTGATTGATGATTTTGGTTAAATCTACTGGTTTGTGTTGAAATTTAAAACCCCCTTTCCTATAGCATTTTTTTTTTTTACATTCCTTTTATCATGTCATGGCAAAAAGTGGAAGGCCTGTCCCCCCCCCACTTTCCGACATCCTCAAAACCCCACCTTTTACAAATTTTTTTATTTTTTGAAATTTTGTCCATAAAAAAGCCTACCATTACAACTGCATATTCCCTACATCTTGGTGATGACTCGTAATCTCCAAGAAGAATAAACAATGGATTTCCCGGTTTAAATCACAAAAAAAAAATATTTTTTCATTTAACCATTCAAAACATGACACTTTTTTTTTGATTTGCCCTTTAATTTTACGGGAAAAATTTTCCCAAAAAACAGAAAAAAAATACTGGGAATTTTAATAACAAAATTTTTGGGAAAAAATTTAAACCCTGATTTTTTAAAATTTTATTTTTAAAGGGTCTGGGTAAAATCAGATTATGTCGGGTTCGACCTCAAGTCTGCTTTTGTAGTTCCTACTTTCTCCATGATTGGGGGTTGAGATTTAAAATTTACAGTTTGGGCGGCCTGAAATGTAAACAACAATGTTTTTCAGGTTGGGGATGAGTGTTGACTATCTGGTAGCACATCTTGAATGAGTTTCCCCTTTCACCCCAATCTTTAAATTTTATTACTTGGAAAAAACTGTGCCATTTAGTGAACCATTTCTGCAAAGTATATAAAAATCAACAAGTTTTGTTATTCCAAACTGATAAATAATAATTCTAGATAACGTGGTTGCACTAAATAGAAATTGAAAATCAAAAAAAAAAATTATGTGTCAAACAAATATCTGGTAGTAAACAAATATCAATTGTTTTTTGGTTTTGTATGTACATACTTTGGAATTGTTATATTTAATTACAGGCAATCAGAACCATCAAGTAGTCACTCATACAAGGAAGGAATACTCACATGCCATCCTATCCCGATAATCCAAAACCATGCTATTAATATTGGGCAACAACCCTGGTCCAAAATTCCCTCCCATCAAACCCCCTTTGGGACTGGGGAAAGGGGGAGGGAAACAGCTTGCCACAATGTCTTTAATTTTTTGGGCTTTAATGTTTTGTTGAAGCAAAGGGTTTGAAATTTCAGTTTCCTGCCCAAACTATGTAATCTATGATCTTTAAATTTCACAAAAAACTGCCCAAACGATCCCCAACGCAATCTGGGATTTGCCAATTTGGAATGATTTGCGTTAAATAGATAAGGGGATAAATGCAATAATTTCATACTAAAAAAGTATCATGACAAAGACAATTTAAATTTTTTATTTCAAAAAGTTTGGGGGAATAGGCCTTGGATAAATCGGGCCCCCAAAAATTTTTAGATAAACAAATAAAATACATTTACCTTAACCCCAAAAAAAACTACGTACATGTACATGTATCCATTCCATATAAATTAATTAAGCATGTAATTTTTTTTAAATATCCTGGCTGTTTAAAGGGGTTAGTTTTTTTAGGCAATATTTGTTTCAATATTTCAAATTTCCCGGAAGCTTCCCAGTTTCTCCATGCTATGACAATCGCATCATAGCTAGATGGGGGTTTGGGACTCATACACTGTTGTCATCCTTGGGTTGTGGCTCCACAGGCTCATCCATTCCTTTGCTGGGCATGGTTTAGATAGGCTGGCTGGGTGAACAAAACAAAAACCTTTAAAAAAAACACATGCCATTTGTCTACCCCCCCTCCAAAAAAAAAAGGTATAAACGGTTCAGTGAATTTAATGTGAGCTGTAACAAAGTCGATTCTTACCCCGCCAAGAGTTTTTGGGCTGACATTCGGGGTTTCGTGAGTTTGGAAGTCCCCGTCAGTTTCCCCAATCCTGGAGGATGGGAGTTTTGACATGTTTAGTGGCCTTTTACTTGAAACAGCTTTGTGTTGCTTCTGTCTTATCTTTTTACTTTTTTTTTGGGAGGAAGGTGGGTAACCTGTTACATTTTAGGTCTGGGGGTTTGTGGGGCAAACATGACTTTTCTTTGGTAATTTTCCAATGGTTCCGCAGTTGGAACAGACTGTTGGGGGTTTTATTGAAAAACCAGAACCCTTTTGGGGATAAGTAACATCTAATATAAACTTGTGTGTTAATAGGACAGGGCACATTGTTGCTTTGTCGCCAAAAACTGAAACAGTCACACAAAAAATTTTGTTCCTGTTGTTTGAACAGTTGGTAAAACCTTCATTGGGTATGGGGCAGATGGGGTTCTGCTGAAGTAAAATATCCAAATAATGGGAACTGGGACCAAATTTAAAATTAAACAGGGGGGTGGTCTCAGCGCCAACTCTTGTTTCCCTTGGGACAAATTTGGAAGGGAGCCCCTCCTTTACCCCTTTTTAGGACGCACCTTGGGTGATTTCTGTGCTCACATGTGCCCCTTTTTTCCCGTGGTGTTTGTCCCGATTATCGTTTCTCCTGGGTCCCTTCTTTAAACACGGCCTCATGTCTCAAAATTTTGCCCTTCCAACAAATAACGAGGGGCAGGGCATCATCTTTCCATACATTAATCTTAAATGCTCTTTCAGACCCTTGGTTTTTTTAATACTGAGAACTATTCTTTTTGTAAAATGGTTTTAAAACCCTTAACAGGTTTTTTTAGGCTTTTGATGCAAAATGAAAAACATGATTTTATAACATTGTTAAGCAGTTGACGATGTAGCCCCTTTAAATAAAAGGGAAATTGGAAAACTATAAAACTTGTCTCAAAGTTATTTTTTTATGTCCTCCTGTGTCCAATTAAATCACAATTTTCTAATGCTTTTACAATCCCCTTTTTGGCGAATTGTCAAATTTTTCATTTCAAAAATTTGACCATAGTACTATTAGTTTGGCCCAAAACCTAAAGTACTTAAAACAAGACATAGTTCGTACATGAATGCCCACTCCTACCTCATTGTACATGTATTTACATAAAAAGTACCCCTCTCCCCCCATCTGTAAAATACAAATTTACGTTCCTAAAATCAAAACCTACCCCTGGCCTTTTATCTAGGTTTTATGGCGTTGGAAATTTTTTATTTTCAAAAATTTTAAAAACCTTTACGGGTTTTTTTTTAATATAAGAAAAACAAATGGAATTTCATGACCGTTCCAAACGTTGACGGAAAAAATTCACACAGAACGTAAAAAAACACACATTTCCCGGGTTATTTTATACAGGGATATTAAAATTTTGTTTAAAACGCAAATCTCATGTTTGTCACTGATTCATGATTAACAAATTGTTGTAAAATAAAAAACCCGGTATTGTGATTTTAGCCCTGTTGTATGAATTTTCACGGAATTTTTTACCGCCATCTTGAATTCCCAAATTATGGATGACGAATGGTTTGCCCTTTTGGGGTATAAAAACCCCTCAGAGAGGGGGAAATTTTGCGAGCGTATATAGGGGAACCCGGAGGGTTTCCCCCGACCCGACTTGGGTCGACCGTCTGGGTCCGCGACCAGCGTGAGGACCGTCCTCTGGCCGCGAGCCACGGTGGGGACCGGCGCCCCCCCTACTGGGGGACCCGCAGGGCCTTCCCGACGTTCGCACTGGGCGGGGGCAACCCCCATCCCCTATCCCGTCCCAGAGTCCCCGGGGCCGGTCCCTTGGGCTTGTTTTTTCCGATTTCGGGGTCGGGGGCCCCCACCCCATAATAGACGTAACACCCACCCCCTTGGAGTACGGAATACCCCTGTCAAATTTGCGTTGCTTGTCGAAGAAACACCGGGGGGTTCGGGCTCGGGCCCGGGCTACCGGCCGGAGGACGGTCCCCCACGCGGTCGCGGTCCCCCGGGGGGTCGTCCGAATGGGGAGCGGGGACCCCCCGTCTCCCGGGCGGGGGCGCCCCTCGTCTCCGACTTGGGGCGACCCGTCTGCTGGGACGGGGAGCCAAACCCCTCTCGCCGAGGCCGGCCCGCTGCTGCCTTCGGGCGCCGTCTGCGGGTACCGCAGCCGCGTGGGGGCTTCCTCTGGGCCCGGGGCCACGGTGGGGGCCCCAGCCGGGGCCCGCTGCCCGGGACCACGGGGCTTCCGCGTCTCCCCCGCTGGGGGAGGGCCAACCACCCCCTGCCGTCCCCGGTCGGGTCCCGTCCCCGGGCTCTGATTTTTTGTTCGGGGCCGAGGCACCCACCTAAATAGCGTAAACCCCCCCCGTTTTTGTCGGAACACCTCCAATTTCCCTTGCTTTTGAAGAAACACCGTGGGCCGGGGCCCGGTCGCCTGGCTCGGGAGAGGAAGGTCCCCCCGCTGGCTCGCGTTCCCCGCGGGTCCGGGTCCCAATGGGGCGGCACCGCCGTCCCGGGCGGGGGTCGCCCTCGCCCGACCGGTCGACCCGTCTGCGGGGGCAGGGGCCAGCGTGCGGGATCCTCCCCCCCCGGGGCGGGCGGCCTTTCTGCCTTTGGGTCAAACCCTCTGCGGTGCGAGCCAGCGTGGGGGCTACCCCCTGGACGGAGCCACGGTTTGGGCCACCGGGCCCCCTGCTACTGGAGGACCACGGGGGCCACCTCCCACCCGGGGCGGGGCCAACCGTCCCCTCGGCCCCTCCCAGAGTCGGGTCCCCCCCGCTGGGCTCGATTTTTTTCCCATTTCGGGGCCCGGGGCCACCACACCCCATAATAGACTAAAACCCACCCCCTTTGTACGGCCCTCTGTCCAATTTTCGTTGAAAACTTGCAAAAAGCAGTGGGTCGGGCCCCCCTCGGGGCCCTTACCGGGAAGGGAACCGCACCCGCTCCGGTCCCGCAGAGGTCAACCCAATGCCGTGGGCCCGCCCCTGCTCCGGGGGGTGCCCCCCGGACTACTTGGGGCAAACCCCTCTGCGGGCGGGGGCCAGCGGGATCCTCCCTCGCCCGAGGAACCGGGGGATGCCCGCTCTGCCTTCGGGTCGCCCGTTGCGGGCCGCGGAGCGGGGGGGACTCGTCCTCTGGGCCGGGGGCCACGGGGGGGCCCGAGCCGGCGCCCCCTGCAGGGACACGGGGGACTTTGACGTTTCCCCGCTGGGGGGAGCCCCCCATCCCCCGCCCAGTCCTCCCCTCCGCTGGGCCTGATTTTTCCCTTTTGGGGGAGGAAAACCCCCCCCCCTATAATAGAC
>CM055818.1:57534953-57671195 GCA_029582265.1 Zoroaster sp. YZ-2022
TTTTCACGGAAACCCGTCTATTCAAAAAAAGTCTTCTTTTATTTCGTTGGCGCTGTCTGGTTCTTGCGGTGGTGTAGAGTCTTTTTTTATTTCGTTAGAGATGTCTGGTTCATGTGGTGGTTCGTTGACATCAAGAGTAAAATAACTAACGCTATCTTCTTCTACGTGTTTTGTGATTAGTGGTGGTGAATAATCTAAAATAGGGGGAGCAGAAGGGGCTGGTTCTGAATTTAAATCTAAATTTGAACCTAAAGATAAATCACGCGTCGCGATTAATAAATTATTATTGTATCCCGTGTACAACCCTATTCGTAAATTCATATCGCTAGGCATCATGTATACATTTTCTCCTATAGCAAAATTTAATTGCGAACGAGCGTATTGCAAAACATCTTGATAACGTTGAATAGAAGATTGTAAATCAACCGGAGAATCAATTTCCGCATTGATTATATTTATAAATTCACGTTGCGCGTCTAAACCGGTACCACCATTAAAAAAGAAGTTTTCGCTTGCGATTGAGCTCCTAAAATCGCGTAAAACGTGCGTTCAAATTTATTGAATCGTTAATTCGTTCCGCACCAACATTCGTAAAACCTTGCGCTAATTTTAAAGACAATATAAATGTTGTATACGCTAAAAGTACGCTATCAGATTGTAAAATGAAACCTACTCTAATAGTATGTTCTTTACGATTATGCACACCGTCGTCAAAAGCCATTCTTTTTTCACTCGCTTCAAAGTTTGAACCGAGATTGGTGGGAGAGAGGAATGGGGCTAGTGTTTGGATTTAAAACAGAATGGTCGTAGTTGTGTCCGGGTACTGGATCGTATCTTTTGCCAATATTTCTCCAAAAATAAGCGGTACCTAATCCATCGCTGCGCATATCGACGCGTTGTTTCCAATTTGTAGAGGTTGATGTCTTTACATAGTTTTTTCTACGCGCTACTATCTATATTGTTATCGAACGAGCTAAAATAATTTTGAAAAGACGCGGGACAACTCATTTCTTTGAGTAATCGTCCGTATTTTGGAGTACAATAAACGTGAAATCTAATAAAACTACGAATCATCATATTTGAATTGTTTAAATGTTGATAACCTACGCCGCAACCCGTTGAAGCGCAATACGTTACAAAATTTATTTGATTTTGATAAAAAATTAACGGTTGATGGTGCCAATCATCGACTACTTTTTGACTAGCCACTTTAGGTAATTTGTAGTTGCTAAAAACATTATCAAATTGTACGTTAAAAAACTCATTCTCGTTAACGTAAATATTTATACTCGTTAAATCGTTAGCGTTAAAATGTTCAGGAACATAAACATTTCCGGATGTTGGATATCGTTTCGATAAATTGCTCTTGAATGCTAATGGAAACGTCATTTTATTATATTAAATTATAATAAAATGTATCATACGTTCGAAATCGAAATCGGTAAAGAAGGCGGATCGATTAAATTGAACAACGTTATCGATAATCGACGAGACAATCTCTCGATTATATTACACAGCGTAAACATTTGGGTAGGATATTACAACATACGTAAACAAGAAAGAATGGTCGTTCGCTCGACTATTGGAGACGACGTTATAAGTTTTATCGAACCTGGGCTTTACAACATTAACGAAATTATTGAAGTTATAATACAAGATAAGCCTTGGATCACGTTCACAATTGATAAAAAAACGGGCGTCTTTTTGTTTAAAATAACGTCGTCTGACGTGTCTATTAAATTTACTAGCGGGTTGGCTAATTTGTTGGGGTTTCACAACGAATTTCTAACCATAGGAGAATACAGCAACAAAATCGACGTACAACTTTTAAAAATTTTATACATTCATTGCGATCAAATTTCTACGACAGATAATTATTTCAACGGAAAACCCTGCACAATTTTAAACGCTTTTCCTTTGCAAGACGCGTCGTTCGGCGAAAGCATGTACATGCAATATAAAAATCCGTTGATGAAAAAATTACGAGTCGGCACTTTTAACGAGTTGATTTTTCGAGTTAGAGATAGCAAAAGCAGAGATGTACATAATCACGGTTTTCCCATTATTTTAAATATAGAAATACTATAAAATATGGCAAGCATTTACGGACCCAGTCGTATAACGAGTGATCGAGTTACTAGCTATGTTTCAGGTGGGGGCGAAATTTCACGAACATCGTCTATCGAACATCATGGATATTTAAACAGAGATGAAATGTTACAAACAACTATTCTCATCAAAAAATATAACGTTATACTCGGATGGCACAATGTTTTTAAACAACCCTTTTTTGTGTTTAACATTTCACCCACGTACTGCAGTATTTTTACGCAATTTATAAAAACTAACAGTTTTGCTACGCACGCAGTAACGCGAGATTACGCGCCCTACATTTATTACATTCCTTCGCCAGAACGAAATGAAAAATTTCATTTTATCGATAATGAAACGCAGCATCTCAAGTACGAAATGTGTTTTAAAAATGCGTGGCGTTGAAAAAGTTTTTGTCAGAGGCGACTTTTTTCAGCGCGCGCTAAATTCAAAAAATCTGTTTCAATATTAAAATTAAAAGTTTACCGTTAAATTAAATTGTTTTTATACTCATAAATATGGAACGAGCATTTACGAGGACCCAGTCGAACGAGCAACGTTATAGCTAAATATAATAAAAATAGCTACACTCTTACACCTTTGAAAAAGTGGATATATCGAGGACGGTAATCAAACCAAAACGTTCTATGAATTAGATGATAAAATTTGGTTTGCTTGGAAAGGTACAATTGGACCGAGTTTTGGTATAAATGTACCAATAACAAATTGTACAACTTTTGTAAAAATAAATGATGGTGAAAACGTTTTCCAACGAGTTGAAAAACGTGAAATTATATTTAGCAGCAATTTACAAAAGTTAACTACCTTTTTTTTTCCCCATGATAACCCCAGATTTTGGTTAAATGGTGATGAACCTAAGTATATAGAATGCAGCATTTGCTTAAAAATAAACCAACCCAACTACAATATAAAACTTTTTGCTCAATTTGTTTTTATCGGCTCTATAGATACCGGAATCTGTTACGGTGTGAAAATTAAAAAGATTATGTTATAATAAAATCTGTTTCTATAATAAAACAATGAGTGAATCAACAAATGTACTTTATCCAAATTTAACCACCATTACGAATGAATATGAATCGGAGCGTGCTAAAACATTCAGATTGAAAAAAATCGACGATATTCAAAAAGAATTACGGATCGAAATAAACGAGCGCGAAGCCGTATATAAGAAATATAATAAAATCATCAACGCTTGTAATAATGTAGAGACAGTAGCTGAATTGGGCTGTATGGGAGCAGGAGCCATCGGAATAGCCAGTATCGCCACAATCATATCGTCACCCGTGGGATACCCTTTAGAAGGTTTAGCTTTGGGGTTGGGTGGAGGAGCGTTTGCTCTCAGGTATGTAAAAAATAAATTGCTTAAGAAAGCTAAAAAACACGATGAAATACGAGTTTTAGCAACGAGTAAACTCAATACGATCGAAAACCACGTTAGTAAAGCCATCGAAGACGGTTACGTCAGTCAAGAATAATTTGTGCTCATATGCGAAGAGCGAGATAAATATTATAAAATGAAAGAAAAAATCCGCAATGTACTCGTTAAACTAACGACTTTACCGGCTGAAACTAACAAACCTATCGATACGGCAACTGCAGAAAAAAATTTTATAGAAAAACTTTTGAGTTTAAAAGTAGCTTTAGCGGTAAATAAAAACTATTATAATAAAACTCACTTATGCAAAGTAGCGGAGCGAGTAAAAACATTTGATAGACCTCCTCCGTATAATTATAATTTATAATCCCTAAATAAATTTCTTTCTAACAATTCTTTCATCACGCTATTAAACAAACGTCTAGCTTTTCCTTTTTCAACTTTTAAACGATTATAATGACTTGTTGATACTTTACTCGCACATCGGGTACAATAATTTGATAAAGTTTTTGTTCCTTTTTCACATACTAAACAGGGAAGTGGTATACGTTTGCCCTGCTTAATACGACTTTTATGTAATCCGCAATATTTCCCCCCACACACGCTAGCGATACAACACTTGTCTGTTTTACCAACTAAAAGCCATTCGCAAGGAATGATTAATTCTGGTAATGTGTATTTCGATAAATATTTCATCGTTATCTTTATTATTAAACAAGATAATATTTTTTGTTTTTTCATTTTTTCTTATCTCATTTTTATAAGTATCGTTTTTTTTTTTTAAACCAGCGGTAATACCGCGTAAAACCGGCGGTAACATCTAAATCTATCTGCGTGACGTCATCAATACTTTCATGACTTCATGACCCCGGGGAATTTCCCCTAAAAATGATTTTTGAAAATCGTTTTTTAATGCAGCTGCGCCAGGACCCCCATCTGACATACTACTTGGATACATATGTACATGTATACACAAGTTCATTGATTACCAAGTGTAATATACAGTTTAGCAAATTATTCAGTATTTACCTGTCAAGACGATCCAGATAATCTGTGATCATGATATTCAAATCATCAACAAACACATACGGGACGATCAGAGCATACTGATCGAAACGTCGAGTTGTACCCCCAGTTCTTTTCAGAACTAATTACTACTCAATTGAGATTCCACATGGTGTCACCGCAATTAGTGTTACTTATCATCCTCACCATGCAAAGCTACAAGTTTTACCTACATACGGGACAGTTCTTGTTTCAAGGCCTTTGACCCCATCAGCTGCAGTACTGTTAAACAATAACTTAATCTTCTCACCACGGAGATTATCCTTGAGAAGGCTGTCTTGTTTCCGTCTCATTTGTCTTTCGGAAGTTATTTGAAAGCTTGTATCAAAGTATCTAGGGAAAAGTGTTGGTTTAATTATATTAATTCTAAATTTGATGTACACTATGTAAGTTACATTGTTCACTCACAATATTGATGTAAGTAATACATGTAAGTTACACTTACATGTATATTACAAATTATGAAATATTACATAGTAGCTTGTTTGGTTTAACAGTACATTTGTGTTTTACACAAACATGTGTAGATGTGCCAAAATAAATGTTCTTTGTATGATGCATTTGATCATGAATGTTTCCTTTCTACGTGATTTTAATATTGTAGAAAGGAAAACTATCAATTGCATTAAACAAAACGAAGCTGATTAAATAGGATTTTTTAAACAATTTCCACATATAATCTTTAATAATATATAGATATATTTTTGATTTATATTTTAATGAATTAATATATATTATAGATACATTTTTGATTTATATTTTAATGAATTAATATTATATTATAGATATATTTTTGATTTATATTTTTGATGAATTTAATTAAAATACCTTCTCTGCTTCCGCAACTGGTCCCAGGCCAGATGGCAGTCTCGCATCATGGCAAGAGCGTTGTCTGCTGTCATTGATGTGTGACGTTGTGACTGGTATGTTTCATTTGGCTTTGATGGCTTTGTCACCATTTGGATATGGGCAGGCTGTAAATTATAAAAAACAAAAAAGGAAAGTGTAAATATTTAAAATACTTAACTTATTTTTATTTGTATACATGTAGATGTGTATGTACATACAAGTGTAAATAATTATGACATTCAATTTTGTATCAAGAGTGAAAAAGTGTTTGTATTTTTATGCTTAACTGTACATGTGACCTAATGTCCCATTATTTATATAATATGTTAATGATGTAAACATGTGAACATATGTTTAATTAGAATTTCAAGACTTACCCGACCCCCTGTTCTAATTGCAGTAGCTGCACCTGACTTTTCAGTTTTTAGCTTCAACCATACCCACTTATCTGTTACATCCTCAATTTCTTGGGGGATTTGTTCACCAACTCGGTGATCCTTTGCTAACCGTTTTAATAACCGTGCAGCGCTGGTAGGATTCAGGGGTTCATCTTGTTCGGTCAAGTTGTTTGTACATTGTGTTGAGTGGAATACTGGCATGACTGGTGAGACTTCAGGTTTTACTGTTTTAACTTTACACTCGTGATTTAGTAGGCGAGTAATTTGCCATATACTGTCACATCTTGTGCAGATCACATTTAGATTTTCAAGTTGTACTTTAAGTACTCTTGGACTTTCTGTAATTGCATGGTAATTTGCTCGTTGGTTACATAGTGAGCAGTTTATTGTTACACTTAATGCATACCTGCAGCATCTTGTCAAGCATTGTGCACAATAATTATGTTGGCACGGTGTTAGTACGGATGGTTTTCCCAATATCCATAGACAAAGACCACAAGTGAAAAGTGACTGTTCCCATTGATGGCCAATAATGTCAAAGCTGATTGGATATTCTGTATCCTGGGATTCGTCAGTTAAATGATCAAATATGTTGTTGTTACATACAGAAAAGGGTAGGGGTGAAGAACATGTACTCGTTGTTTTAGGCCTTCCTGCCTTGAGTTTAGACTGTGGTCCACCTTTGGATTGTTGCATAAACAGGTCACAAACCAAGCAGTTACCGGTTCTTGTATGCTATGGCCAATCACGTTGAATGTGCTGCTTATTTTGTAGACTCTTAAACAGAAGTGCTGTATTTGTTTGATTTTCTTCAATTCTGAACTTGTTTTGATTTCCCATACGCTTTATCCATAGACAATTTACTTAACAACTTGTTTTTTTTAAACAAGTTTTCTTAGAAATCTAACCACAATAAGATAAATGCCAAGTAAAATAGTAAGATACATCATTCTTGCATATTAACGAAATACCTTGAGCGCATTGTATTATCTTGGTAAAATGATGTATCTTCAAATAAATTGTCACAGTTTCTTCAATAATGCTAAAAAAAGTGGTAAAAACAAATGAAAACTTTTTTTTCAGAATTAGATAACTAAAAAAACAGATACATTCATGATCCCATATTCCACAATAAAAAGGCAGTTGTTCAAACTTTAAACCCATTTTTCTCGAAATGGCCTTTTTTGAGATACATCATTTTACCAAAATAGGGCCGGGTGGTCCTCGAGCCCGAAATCGGAAAATTTTAAGAGTCCAGCGGACGAGACCCGACTCTGGGACGGGCTCGAGGGTATGGCGGTCGGCCCCCGCCGCCAGCCGGGAGACGTCGGGAAGGCCCCCTCGGGGTCCTCCAGTAGCAGCGGGCGCCGGCTCGGGCCCCGCCGTGGCTCCCGTCCGAGTGGACGAGTCCCTGCACGCTGCCTCACGGTCCCAGCAGACGAGTCTATCCGAAGGCAGCATCGTGCACCGGCCGTGCTCCTCGGGCGAGAGGAGGAGTCCCTGCACGCTGGCCCGCTGTCCCCGCAGACGGGTCGACCCGAAGTCGGACTCCGAGGGGCGACCTCTCGCCCGAGGAGCACAGGTGGTGCCCGCTGCTGCGTTCGTGTCGACCCGTCTGCGAGGACCGCGAGCCAGCGTGCAGGGACTAGTCCTCTCGGCTGGGATCCATGGCCCGAGCCGGTGCCCGAACCCCACGGTGTTTCTGCACGCTGGCTCGCGGTCCCCGCAGACGGGTCGACCCAAACGCAGCAGCGTGCACCGCCCGTGCTCCTCGGGCGAGAGGAGGAGTCCTTGCACGCTGACCCGCTGTCCCCGCAGACGGGTCAAACCGAAGTCCGAGGGGCGACTTCTCGCCCGAGGAGCACGGGCGGTGCCCGCTGATGCGTTCGGGTCGACCCGTGTGCGGGGACCGCGAGCCAGCGTGCAGGGACTCGTCCTCTCGGCCGAGAGCCACGGCCCGAGCTCGGGCCCGAAACCCACGGTGTTTCTTCGACAAGTTTTCAACGCAAATTGGATAGAGGTGTTCCGTACTACCAACAGGGTGGGTGTTACGGCTGCTATAGGGGGTAGGTGGTCCTCGAGCCCGAAATCGGAAAAATTTCACCGGCCAGCGGACGGGACACAATTATGGGACGGGCTCGAGGGGGATGGCGGTCGGCCCCGCCGCCAGCTGGGAGACGTCTGGAAGGCCCCGCGGGGTCCTCCAGTAGCAGCGGGCGCCGGCTCTTGCGCCGACGTGGCTCCCGCCCGAGAGGACGAGTCCCTGCACGCTGGCTCGCGGTCCCCGCAGACGGGTCGACCCGAACGCAGCAGCGGGCACCGCCCGTGCTCCTCGGGCGAGAGGAGGAGTCCCTGGACGCTGGCCCGCTGTCCCCGCAGACGGTTCGATCCGAAGTCGGTGTCCGAGGGGAGACCTCTCGCTCGAGAAGCTCGGGCGGTGCCCGCTCCTGCGATCGGGTCGACCCGTCTACGGGGACCACGAGCCAGCGTGCAGGGACTCGTCCTCTCGGCCGAGAGCCACGGCCCGAGCCGGGGCCCAAACCCCACTATGTTTCTTCGACAAGTTTTCAACGCAAATTGGATAGAGGTGTTCCGTACTACCAACGGGGTGGGTGTTATGTTTACTATAGGGGGTAGGTAGTCCTCGAGCCCGAAATAGGAACAATTTCAGAGTCCAGCGGACGGGAGCCGACTCTGGGACGGGCTCAAGGGGGATGGCGGTCGGCCCCCGCCGCCAGCTTGGAGACGTCGGGAAGGCCTCGCGGGGTTCTCCAGCAGCAGCGGGCGAGAGGAGAAGTCCCTGCACGCTGGCCCGCTGTCCCCGCAGACGGGTCGACCCGAAGTCGAAGTCCGAGGGGCGACCTCTCGCCCGAGGAGCACGGGCGGTGCCCGCTGCTGCGTTCGGGTCGACCCGTCTGCGGGGACCGCGAGCCAGCGTGCAGGGACTCGTCCTCTCTGCATGAAGCCACGGCCCGAGCCGGGGCCCAAACCCCACGGTGTTTCTTCGACAAGTTTTCAACGCAAATTGGATAGAGGTGTTCGGTACTACCAACGGGGTGGGTGTTACGTCTACTATAGGGGTAGGTGGTCCTCGAGCCCAAAATCGGTAAAATTTAAGAGTCCAGCGGACGGGACCCGACTCTGGGACGGGCACGAGGGGGATGGCGGTCGGCCCCCGCCGCCAGCTGGGAGACGTCGGGAAGGCCCCGCGGGATCCTCCAGTAGCAGCGGGCGCCGCCTCAGTCCCCGCCGTGGCTCCCGGCCGAGAGGACGATTCCCTGCACGCTTGCACGCGGTCCCCGCAGCCGGGTCAACCCGAACGCAGCAGCGGGCACCGCCCGTGCTCCTCGGGCGAGAGGAGGAGTCCTTGCACGCTGGCCCGCTGTCCCCGCAGACGGGTCCACCCGAAGTCGGACTTCGAGGGGCGACCTCTCGCCCGAAGAGCACGTGCGGTGCCCGCTGCTGCGTTCGGATCGTCCCGTCTGCGGGGACCGAGATCCAGCGTGCAGGGACTCGTCCTCTCGGCCGGGAGCCACGGCCCGAGCCGGGGCCCGAACCACTCGGCGTTTCTTCTATACGTTTTCAACGCAAATTGGATAGAGGTGTTCCGTACTACCAACGGGGTGGGTGTTTCGGCTACTATAGGGGGTAGGTGGTCCTCGAGCACGAAATCGGGAAAAAAAATCAGAGTCTTGCGGACGGGACACGACTCTCGGACGGGCTCGAGGGCGATGGCGGTCGGCCGCCGCCGCCAACTGGGAGCCGTCGGGAAGACCCAGCGGGGTCCTCCAGTAGCAGCGGACGCCGGCTCGGGCCCCGCCGTGGCTCCCGGCCGAGAGGACCAGTCCCTGTACGCTGGCTCGCGGTCCCCGCAGACGGGTCGACCCGAACGGAGCAGCGGGCACCGCCCGTGCTCCTCGTGCGAGAGGAGGAGTCCCTGCACGCTGGCCCGCTGTCCCCACAGACGGGTCGACCTGAAGTCGGAATCCGAGGGGCGACATCGCGCCAGAGGCGCCCGGGCGGTGCTTCCGTTGGTCGACCCGTCTGCGGGGACCGCGAACCCGTCTGTGGGGACCGCGAGCCAGCGTGCAGGGACTCGTCCTCTCTGCCGGTAGCCACGGCCCGAGCCGGGGCCCGAACCACACGGTGTTTCTTCGACAAGTTTTCAACGCAAATTGGATAGAGGTGTTCGGTACTACCAACGGGGTGGGTGTTACGTCTACTATAGGGGTAGGTGGTCCTCGAGCCTGAAAGCGGAAAAATTTCAGAGTCCAACGGACGGGACCCGACTCTGGGACGGGCTCGAGGCGGATGGAGGTCGGCCCCCGCCGCCAGCTGCGAGACGTCGGGATGGTCCCGCAGGGTCCTCCAGTAGCAGCGGGCGCCGGCTTGGGCCCCGCCGTGGCTCTCGGCCGAGAGGACGAGTCCCTGCACGCTGGCTCGCGGTCCCCGCAGACTGGTCGACCCGAACGCAGCAGCGGGCACCGCCCGTGCTCCTCGGGCGAGAGGAGTATTCCCTGCACGCTGGCCCGCTGTCCCCGCAGACGGGTCGACCCGAAGTCGGAGTCCGAGGGGCGACCTCTCGCCCGAGGAACACGGGCGGTGCCCGCTGCTGCGTTCCGGTCGACGCCTCTGCAGGGAACGCGAGCCAGCGTGCAGGGACTCGTTTTCTCGGCCGGGAGCCACGGCCCGAGCCGGGGCCCGAACCCCACGGTGTTTCTTCGACAAGTTTTCAACGCAAATTGGATAGAGGTGTTCCATACTACCAACGGGGTGGGTGTTACGTCTACTATGGGGGTAGGTGGTCCTCGAGCCCGAAATAGGAAAACATTTCACCGGCCAGCGGACGGGACCCGACTCTCGGACGGGCTCGAGGGGGATGGCGGTCGGCCCCCGCCGCCAGCTGGGAGACGTCGGGAAGGCCCGCACGGTGTCCTCCAGTAGCAGCGAGCGCCGGCTCGGGCCCCGCCGTGGCTCCCGTCCGAGAGGACGAGTCCCTGCACGCTGGCTCGCGGTCCCCGCAGACGGGTCGATCCGAAAGCAGCAGCGGGCACCGGGACAGGGACTCGTCCTCTCGGCCGGGAGCCACGGCCCAAGCCGGGGCCCAAACCCCACGGTGTTTCTTCGACAAGTTTTCAACGCATATTGGATAGAGGTGTTCCGTACTACCAACGGGGTGGGTGTTACGTCTACTATAGGGGGTAGGTAGTCCTCGAGCACGAAATAGGAAACATTTCACCGGCCCCCGCCGCCAGCTGTGAGACGTCGGTAAGGCCCCCCTCGGTGTCCTCCAGTAGCAGCGGGCGCCGGCTCGGGCCCCGCCGTGGCTCCCGGCCGAGAGGACGAGTCCCTGCACGCTGGCCACGGCTGTTTCACCGTTTTAAAAGGCGCCCTCTTTCGGTTGATATTAGTCAGCGTGCATAATGTGTCTATGACGTCACCCATGCAGTTTATTTATAAACATTCCTTTTCGCGTCAACCGTTATGTAAAGTGGCCTCGTAAAAAGCGATAACCTGATTGGTTGGTAGAAACGTTTACATATGTAAACCGGTAAAATTATTTAAAAATATGTGACCTTCCGCCACTACCAAGCAGAAGGACTTTGGGGTCACGGAGTTAATGCGGGAAAAAGATACACGTGACGCATACAGCCCGCATTGTGTCTGTACTGCTCTACATGTCGACGGACGATCAACAGACATTTTGTCTCATTTCTCATAAACACAAGTCACAACGGACCCTAAAAACATGTCATCACCTTACAAGATGATGTACTTCAGGGAAAATGGACAAGTAAGTGTAGGACATTTTGTTTTGGATGATTTAAACCTATGAAAAGTTTGGCATTTTTTGTAAACATTTCAACACCATTTATACGTTTCACGTGCTTTCGCCCCGGTACAACTTCGCCCCTTAATTCCAATTAAGAATAAGATGTAACGGGGCGAGATTTGTGGTGGCGAACTGTACACATGTTAAAAACTTGGGATTTTAGCACATGTTTATTGACGTTGAATGTCATGATTTTTATAGCTCTTGTTTGCTTCCATTCCCTAACGTACCACAACATTTGGCTTCAATCCCCTACCATATCATTTGGTTTTGGTAATATTAGTTAGGGCCTATTAGTATTACCTGACAAAAAAAAGAGAGAAACAAACACTGAAACAGTAGGCCTGCACAGCCCACAGATATTTTCAAATATAACAATTGTTTAGTTTTTTATAACTTTTTTTATTTTTGTACATATGTATAAAATACAGTATTATTAAAACGTATACAATAAGCGTGTTATCTTTCGCTAATTGTTATCTTTCGTTAATTGTTATAATGCCCCCCCCCCCTGTGAGTCATAAGTTGCAAGCTGCGTTTGATGTATTCCAGAATGTCAAAACATTACACCACAAATTTAGAAATAGGCCTAGGCCAACTTGTTTTAGGCTATAACTATTATTTAAATTTGCATTGGTTTATTTTGTAGGTTTCAACGAATTTTGTGGAAACGTATGTACTGTTCCTGTGCAAATATTGCAAACTCTGTGGAACGCATGTAAAAAATGAATATTGTGGAATTTGCAGGAAGATGATATTTTCATTTTGCTTATCCTTTATTTATTTATTTATGTTTTTAATTTTTTTTTTGCAGGCTTGATGACTTTTGACCGCACTTCTGGTGCGGTACTGATGTGATGCCGCCTCATTATGGACATCAGTCGCTCCAGGTCATCCCGCATACCATTGACGATTCTCCCTGTGCGGTTAAACTCAGTGTGAATCAGCTCTCCACCCTGCTCATTGAGTAAACCAAATCCAACTTGAAACCTGGTGAGCTGTTCGACTGCGTGGTCCTCGAGTAAGTGGAGTTTTGGTGTGATATTTTGTGTTGGGAACATCAGCCTGTGTGAATTCATGAAATCTTTGATGCAAACATCTGTAATTCAACAAAAGAAGCCGATTTATGATTAACAACATTACATAAAGGATCCTCCATTCTGGGCCCAATTTCATAGAGCTGCTTAACAGCCGATTTTTTACTTAGTGCGATTTATACTTCATAGTGCTCCTAACCTTATTGAATGAAGTAACAATGCAAATCCAAAGTAAACGCGCAAGCAGGTCGCCTAATTTTCTTGCTAACCTGTGAAATACGCTTGCGATTAAGCAACTTTTGTCTGTTAAAGTATGCAGAAAAATCTGCTTACTGTTAAGCAGCGCTATGAAATTGGCCCCTGACCAACAAAGAATTCAAAGTGATGTATAGTCACTCTGTATTGTTATACATACCAATTCGTTTTAAATTGTGTACATCAAGTCGCTCTGCATGGTTTATACCATGATGCATGTCGGGAAACTTCAGAAAAATATTACTGAAGTTGCTGCGGCATGTTGCTTCCTGCCGATTTAAGCGGTCCTGTGCAGCAAGAGGTATCGCTGAGATTCTCCTCAACCTTCTGCACTGGAACTGAAGTTAGGGCTTCAATCACATCTGGCTTAAAAGTACAAAGAACTCATACTTTTTAAAGTGCAAAATATTACACAGACCATTTTAATTTTAGTTTTTTACTAATATTTTAAAAACATTTTTGGCTTCTTTTTACCTTGCAGCATCTGTGCACATGGTTGCCGACGAAAGACTTCCCATGATAAGCCTGCCTCTGAACTTTGAAGGAACTCAAGACTTGATCAAGGGCGCTAGATACAGGACCTGTGGCAAAGTTCATTATGGTGGAAGCTGCTTCATTTTCCTGAGGGGAAAAATTCTTATAAGAATTAATGAAAATACAATTGGCAGGGTTGTACAAAAGTGACAATCACAAAAACTTGCATGTATTTTTGTGAATAACCAGATAGATTACGCACCTGCTCCATTATTTCAGCTCTCAATCTGAAAGCTTCATTGGCCAGTTCACGAAATTCAACACTAAACTGTTGTTTGTCGAGGACGCACAGAGGTAAGTCCTCCTCAATCTTCTCAAGAGGGACACGCTTTTCAGCCAGCACAGCACTGATCTCCTGTTGACGCTTTGCTTCTGTTAGAATTTGATCTTCAAAGTTGGAACTGGAAGGAAGATCGGTGTCATCATGTTGAGCTCTTAACTGACAAAGCTGCAGATCCAGATCATGGCAGGCACTCTCAAAAAGATCAAATAGCTTCTTGTAAATGCCCAGAGAGAGATGGAGACTGGGAAGTACGACCTGTAAAAGTGTAATACAAATAGGTATTTCATTTAAGTCCGATGAAAGCAAATAGTACATGTACAGTGCTGAAGGATACACTTTAAACAGCAGGTGATTTTAATGTGGTAGTATGTACAAAACTTACGTGGTTGATTTCAATTGGCATCATTGGCTCATGGACTACACTAAAGGAAACTTCCTTTGATCGTTGTTTTTTTGCACCGTCCTTGAGAAAATCCTGGTACCTAGAACGAATTGAAGCGAGTGTCCTTGGTTTTGAGGGTGCTCTCTTGGTATGGATGCTGCATATCATCCTTGGATGCTTCACAATATATGCAGCAGTACCGAGCTGTGAAAACAAAAAATACAACAAAGATAAATTCATGTGCCAGTTGAAATAAATTTCAGTAAGTTGTAATAACTAGCTATAAATGTACATACCATTGCATCCATTGATTCCATACAGCTTATTGAGAAGCTCATAATCTCCATACCCAAAGAGTCTGAAAGATCGGTCACTGCAAAAAGAAACGATGCAAAAAAATATGCCTGTTTATAAAAAGCATTGATTTGGCGTTGGCAGTGAGAGACTTACAAATTTTCATTGAATGTGCATTTAAAACTCAACAAAAAAGCACTTACCGCCATGTCTGTCTTGACAGTTTAGCCATCTGGTCCATTATTGGTGGAAGTGTGCTCAGGAGATTGGCATAGGAATCGGTGGCCTCAAAGCATGCAAAAATGATGGTGTTTGTGAGTGAGTTTGGGTGTGGGACATTGGAGATTTGAAAACTAATTTTAAATGAGTTGCCCCCTTTGTCCCCACCAAACTTAATCCATATTTCATCATGGGGAATGACACCTTCATGCCATGTTAAGATACCTTGCCTGTGGATGGAAATGAGAGTATTCATGTAAAACATTGTATGTTGGTCAATGAGTATTTTTTTTATATATGTTATATTTTTTTATTATTTTTATTATCCATACACTTTATATTACTAGCTAAGGTAAAACAAACATTCTTTAACTGAAACATTAACATTTAACAAAAGTGTTGTGACAATATTTACCTGTCGATACGATCCAGGTAGTCTACTATCATGGCAGCAATGTCTCTGACAAACACAAAGGGAACACTTTGTGCTGACAAACCATTTTTGCCATCAGCAGTAGTGCTGTTGAAGAGAAGGTTTATTTTCTCCCCTTGCAAATTGTCCTTCAAAAGGCTGTTTTGTCATTTTTCTCTCGGAAGTAATTTTGAAGCTGTTGTCAAAGTATCTGTGGGTAATTAATGTTGTGGATTCCTGTAAAATTGTATTGGCCACATAAGTGAAATAGATGTAGATTTGCACACTCATATTTATTTATAAATTTTATTATGATATATTTTCATTCAATTTTCATGAAATAGTTAACTGCAAAAATGTATGTTGTTAATAGCATTATTACAAATATTTGTTCACAACTACCTTCGAAGCTTCCTTAGCTGGTCCCAGGCCAGATGGCAATCTCGCATCATGGCAAGGGCTGTGTCAGCTGATAAAGTTGCACTCTGTTGTATTTTAGGCGTGACTTTAGTTGGTGGGGGTCACCTTTTGGATACGAGCAGGCTGTAAATAATAGAATAGAAATGAGATAAAGACAAGTCTGTATTTCTGAATTTTTTAAGAACTAGATGATTGAAGCTTAAACCATTCGTTAATTACTTTTTTGTATAAAAGCATACTATTGTATTTTCGATTCATCAAGTTCTTTTTTTATAGTTGGACATAGTTTAATTTAAATTTATATTTTATAAACAATGTTAAAATGTGAATATACATGTACAAACATGTACTTATGTCAATTTAAATTAGCTAAAACTTACTCGACCTCCAGTGTGTATGGTGGTACACTCTCCTGACTTGGCCGATTTTAATTTCAACCACATCCATTTGTCTGTAGCTGCCTCTATTGCAGGGGGAAGGGGGTCTCCAACTTTATGGGCCTTCGCTAATTTTTTTAGCATCTCTGCAGCACTTGTTGGGTCAAAGGGTTCGGGGTCGTTTTCATCCAGTTTGAAGACCGGCGAATTTGAAACTGGCTTGGGCTGTTTAACACGGCACTCATGTTGCAATAATCGGGTTATTTGTCCAATACCATCACATGCTGTACACACAACATTTAGATTGTCCAGTTGAACACTTAGCACTCTGGGACTTGAAGTGATGCTGCTATACTGTACATGTTGATTACATATTGGGCAGTTGATGTTTGGACTTAACGAATGCTTAAAGCACTGTGTCAAACATTGCGCACAGAAGTTATGTTGGCACGGTGTCTGAACTGATGGCTTTCCCAGTATACATAGACAAATACTACAAATGAAGAGTGACTGTTCCCACTGATGACCAATGATTTCAAAACTAATGGGATATTCCAGATGTTGCGCATCACTTAATTGATGAAATATATTGCCATCGATCAGTGAAAAGGGCAAAGTTTGTGTACAAGCTATTGTTGATTTAGGCCTACCAGCCTTTGGTTTAGACTGCGGTCCTCCTCTAGACTGTTGCGTAAAAAGTTCACACACGAAACAAGTTCCAGTTCTTGTATGCTTTGGCCAATTTTGTTGGATTCGCTGTTTATCTTTGAGGCTCTGAACAGTATAAAATCGTTCTCCAGATTTACAGTGTCTTAGTTTTCTTGAACATTTTTCACATATTTTTGATGGATGCTGGTCCGCTGAATCTTCCCATACACTTATACCGAAATTATTAAATAATTCTTTGCTATACTCACTGGTTTCCTTTGGAAGGTTACGAGAACCATGAATTGTGATTCTGTTTGTACATACTCTACAAATTTTTCCTAGAGCTTGTTGATGGAATTTGAAACTCATAATGAATAAAATATGTGTAAATATCACTGAAACTCATCTTTGTTCTGTGCGTTTTTTATCACTGTACTCCCGTATAATCTACTGTGTAGAATATTGATGAAAGTTTTGTGTGTAAACTAGTGCATTTACATAGCGCGCCATTCTGACGTATATCACCGGTGCCCTCAAAACACCGTACAAAATGATAGAGTTAATGGGATTACCAGCGGAAAAGTTACTGCGGCTTGGCCGTCTGCACGGAACGTTCGTTAACGATATTAATGGGAGTTTTGTTAGGCCTCGGTTTTTACAAATTTTCAACAACATTATTGAATACTTAAACGAAATGTCCTACATGAGATTAAACATTTAAAAAGTGAACATAGTAGTTCGTTTTAATAATCCTTCTTGAAAAGTTAAAACTAGCCCCTGTTAAGTAAAAAGGGAGGTTTTTGGAACGTCGTTTGAATCTTTCGAACAACGAAAGACGATGTACGAATACGACGTAAAAATAGTTTTTTTCCCGGCTTTTAAATTGTTGTAAGTACCCACTAACCACAAGAGTATAATTTAATTATGATTCAACAGAAAAGTTTAATAGAACGTCTGTTTCCTTCGTGTGAAGGTTTAATTTCGCTGATATTTCGACCCTGTTTTCGTCAGATCTGTGATCTATGGGGGCAGCCATTATTGGCGTGACGTCATCGTTTTGATATGAATTATGCATGAGTGGCTACGGTCTGGAAAAACTTCTTTACGCGCGTCACATACGCGTGAAACAGCCGTGTCGCCCGAGGAGCACGGGCGATGCCTGTTGCTGCCTTCGGGTCGACCCGTCTGCGGGTACCGCGAGCCAGCGTGCAGGGACTCGTCCTCTGGGCCGCGAGCCACGGTCGGGCCCGAGCCGGCGCCCGCTGCTACTGGAGGACCACGGGGGGCCTTCCCAACGTCTACCAGCTGGGCGCGGGGGCCAACCACCATCCGCCTCTAGCCCGTCCCAGATTCTGGTCCTGTCCGCTGAACTCTGATTTGTTTCCGATTTCGGGCTCGAGGACCACCTACACCCTTAACACCCACCCCGTTGGTAGTACGAAACACCTCTGTCCAATTTGCGTTGAAAACTTGTCTAAGAATCACCGTGGGGTTCGGGCCCCGGCTCGCGCCGTGTCTACCGGCCGAGAGGACGAGTCCCTGTACGCTGGCTCGCGGTCCCCGGAGACGGGTAGATCCGAATGCAGCAGCGGGCACCGCCCGTGCTCCTCGGGCGAGAGGTCGCCCCTCGGACTCCGACTTCGGGTCGACCCGTCTGCGGGGACAGGGGGCCAGCGTGCAGGGACTCCTCCTCTCGTCCGAGGAGCACGGGCGATGCCCGCTGCTGCCTTCGGGTCGACCCGTCTGCGGGTACCGCGAGCCAGCGTGCAGGGACTCGTCCTGTGGGCCGGGAGCCACGGTGGGGCCCGACCCGGCGCCCGCTGTTACTGGAGGACCACGGGGGGCCTTCCCGACATCTCCGAGCTGGGCGCGGGGGCCAACCGCCATCCCCCTCTAGCCCGTCCCAGTGTCGGGTCCTGTCCGCTGGACTCTGATTTTTTTTCCAATTTCGGGCTCGAGGATCAGCTACACCCTATAATAGACGTAACACCCACCCAGTTGGTAGTACGGAACACCTCTGTCCAATTTGCGTTGAAAACTTGTCTAAGAAACACCGTGGGGTTCGGGCCCCGGCTCGTGCCGTGGCTACCGGCCGAGAGGACGAGTCCCTGCACGCTGGCTCGCGGTCCCCGCAGACGGCTCAATCCCAATGCAGCAGTGGGCACCGCCCGTGCTCCTCGGGCGAGAGGCCGCCCCTCGGACTCCGACTTCGGGTCGACCCGTCTGCGGGGACAGGGGGCCAGCGTGCAGGGACTGCTCCTCTCGCCCGAGGAGCACGGGCGATGCCCGCTGCTGCCTTCTGGTCGACCCGTCTGCGGGTACCGCGAGCCAGCGTGCAGGGACTCGTCCTCTGGGCCGGGAGCCACGGTGGGGTTTGAGCCGGCGCCTGCTGCTACTGGAGGACCACGGGGGTCCTTCCCGACGTCTTGCAGCTGGGCGCGGGGGCCAACCGCCATCCCCCTCTAGCCCGTCCCAGAGTCGGGTCCTGTCCGCTGGACTCTGATTTTTTTTCCGATTTCGGGCTCGAGGACCACCTAGACCCTATAATAGACGTAACACCCACCCCGTTGGTAGTACGGAACACCTCTGTCCAATTTGCCTTGAAAACTTGTCGAAGAAACACCGTGGGGTTCGGACCCGGCTCGGGCCGTTGCTACCGGCCGAGAGGACGAGTCCCTGCACGCGCTGGCTCGCGGTCCCCGCAGACGGGTCGATCCGAATGCAGCTGTGGGCTCCGCCTGTGCTCCTCGGGCGAGAGTCGCCCTCGGACCTGACTCCCCGGGTCGACCCGTCTGCGGGGACAGGGGGCCAGCGTGCAGGGACTCCTCCACTCGCCCGAGGAGCACGGGCGATGCCTGTTGCTGCCTTCGGGTCGACCCGTCTGCGGGTACCGCGAGCCAGCGTGCAGGGACTCGTCCTCTGGGCCGCGAGCCACGATCGGGCCCGAGCCGGCGCCCGCTGCTACTGGAGGACCACGGGGGGCCTTCCCAACGTCTACCAGCTGGGCGCGGGGGCCAACCGCCATCCGCCTCTAGCCCGTCCCAGATTCTGGTCCTGTCCGCTGGACTCTGATTTGTTTCCGATTTCGGGCTCGAGGACCACCTACACCCTATAATAGACGTAACACCCACCCCGTTGGTAGTACGGAACACTTCTGTCCAATTTGCGTTGAAAACTTGTCGAAGAAGAAGGCACCGTGGGGTTCGGGCCCCGGCTCGGGCCGTGGCTACCGGCCGAGAGGACGAGTCCCTGCACGCTGGCTCGCGGTCCCCGCAGACGGGTCGATCCGAATGCAGAGGTGGGCTCCCACCGTGCTCCTCGGGCGAGAGGTCGCCCCTCGGACTCCGACTTCGGGTCGACCCGTCTGCGGGGACAGCGGGCAAGCGTGCAAGACTCCTCCTCTCGGCCGAGGAGCACGGGCGGTGCCCGCTGCTGCGTTCGGGTCGACCCGTCTGCGGGGACCGCGAGCCAGCGTGCAGGGACTCCTCCTCTCGGCCGGGAGCCACGGCGAGGGCCGAGCCGGCGCCCGCTGCTACTGGAGGACCCCGCGGGGCCTTCCCGACGTCTCCCAGCTGGCGGCGGGGGCCGACCGCCATATCCCTCGAGCCCGTCCCAGAGTCAGGTCCCGTCCGCTAGACTCTGAAATTTTTCCTATTTCGGGCTCGAGGACTAGCTACCCCTTATAGTAGACGTAACACCTACCGCGTTGGTAGTACGGAACACCTCTATCCAATTTGCGTTGAAAACATGTCGAAGAAACACCGTGGGGTTCAGGCCCCGGCTCGGGCCGTGGCTCCCGGCCGAGAGTCCCTTAACGCTTTCATTACCAGCCAGTTATGTCAGAGAGTACCCTTCTTTACCACAGTAATTAGGAGCCCAATGTCACTTCAGCACCAGTGGGTTTTTCACAATTTCATTGAAGTGCGCCCTCACACGGCAGGAATAGACACTTGTTTAACTTTCTCATTTGTATGTAAAATGATGGTAAAAATGAGTACAAAAGGGAGGGAAACATTGTGCAAAAAGCGAAATAATTAGATCAGTATTTACACTAAAGAAAAGTAATACAAATGGGTGATATTTCATGCAAATACGGTACAGGTATAAGATGTTTTTCCATGTGAAAAACAATAACATGGATGAGATTTTTGGGATTTTTGGGGGGTTTTCTACTTGGAAATGAACCATTTACTTGTATTCAGTGTAAATACATCACAATCCATGCTAACACCCCACCCCCACCCCCCACCCCCAATTCAATGTTGGTTTGGACAGTAATCTGCGGCTTGTCCGACATTTCCCAACATTGAATTGAGAGAAAGGCAACAGTACAGATTTACAATCAATTGATGTGGTATTTCTCAAAGCAAGGAACTATGCACATAGGTTGTGTACATTGTTTACAGATCATCTTTGTTTGTTTTCGCCTGCCTAATTTGCGGTTGCTGCAAACAATGCAGTCCCGTTTCTTTCCATTGTTTTTTTTTGCCAGGATAGTGCTGTTGCCCTGTCAACTCGATAGGAATATGGTATCTCAACTGACTTGTTGCGTTACGTTCCCAACCCAACAGCAAGCCCTGTGCAATCCCTATACGAAAATCAAGGTTACTGACATTGTTGGTCCCTGCTATGTTGGTGAATATTACTCTGCTATTGACAATACAGATATTCAGCATATGGAAAAAAACTCATTTCCACCATTTCAAGCTTCTGTGTGTATGATTGTAGTACTGAAAACATTGGTCGGCAAGATCAGTTCCACCCATGTTTTTGTTGTAATCATCAATACAATTGGGATTCATAACATCACAAAATCCACTTGTGCTCTTATTACACCGAATTTGCTTTTTGGACAAATCGGTGTTGCCTACATTAGTTAAAAGTGTTACAGATTTGTTGTCTTGCCAAACGATACACAATTGCCCACCTTTCACCAAAAACAATGGGTCATCTCCTTTCTTCATTTTATGTTTTTTGGGGTTTGCGGCCTGGGGTATTCCCTGTGTAGTGTAACGAACAGTTCCACAACATCTGAATCCTAGTTCAGCAAGTTTAGCTAAAAGAGCTGGGCTAGTATAGTAATTATCACAATATATTACATGTCCCTTATTCTCAAGTCCATGGACCAGATCAATGACGACTTTTCCTGCAACTGTTTGGTTTGGTGGATGGCAGTCTGACTTGGTATCTACATGTACATCTGCATCATAAACAGTTTGGGTGTCGTCGGCTCCTGTGTACAGTTTCCAAGCACACGTGTATCCTGTTTAGGACTCGTTCAGGGAGAATGCTTTAATAACCCGTTTGATAGGTTTTTTTGGCATGTACTGAACAAAACTTAAGCGTCCCTTGAATTTCAACATACTCTCATCTGGAGACAGATTCTGCGCAGGGTTATACAGGTTGAGAAACTTCGGGACGAGGACTTCTATCAAGGGCCGAACTTTGGAAAGTTTGTCCCGTTTAGCCAAGGCTCTACGAGGAATTTGGTTATTTGAGATGTGGAGAAAACGAAGAATTGAACTGAACCGATTTCGGGACATGATCGACGCGTAGAATTGGATGCGAAGAACTTCAGATGTTGAACAGTACATCTTGTATTGAGAGGATTTGTTTATGCCCATAGCAATGAGAAGTGCCACAATTGCCATCATTTCTGGAATGTTGGTTGGGTGCCAGGAGAATTGTTGACCAGGATTTGAGTCTATTGTTTGCTGCGCATAGCGATTAGTCTCATCGACGAGCATATCCACGAGTTGACAAAATACAGCTTGAAGATCTCCACTGCCGACAGTGTGTAAAGTCGCCGGGGGGCCAGAATTTCCATTGAACTGCACAGTCCCACAGTCGTAATGGTCTCGTCGTTCCCAACCGGATCGGAAATCTAACTTTCCTGTCGTCCTCCTTGATCTCGGTCGGCTGTCACCCTGGTAGGTAGGCTGCAACAGAAAAACAAGGCAAAGGAGGATTAATCTCGGTCCTTTGTAAATACAATATCTCAATGCTACTTTGCTGCATGTGCACAGGCCACAGGGGGTCATGCGCAAAATGAATATTGTGCTGAGAAAAAAAAATATGGCAGATTCCATCCACTCTCCAAAACTCGTTGTCGATAAATTTTCGTTTTAATGTGGGATTACGGTGAATGTGAATTCCGCAAACTTCTTGCATAATACGACTTATGAGGGCCTTTCGAATACAAGGCTATTCTTTTGGAAGCTTGAGACTAAGAGTGCATTTTCAGCCTGTTAACGCTAAACAGCACGACCGGCTATGGGTGAATGTTAAAAATGTTATGCTATATCTATACATCAACTTGCTGTTTCAATGAATACAAATATTACCCCAACATTCCCAACAAACTACTAATAATTGTACATTTTCACTTGACTTTTTTGACCCAGTCCAGGGGGTGGGGATTTGGTCAATCCTATTAAAGGGATCCATTTTCTAAATTTACATTACTCAACTCCAACAGTTGTAACGCTATTTACGCTATAGCCTAGGAAAATAAGTGAATTACGTTAATTTGCATTGGGCCAGGAAGAGTAACGTTAACTGTTATTAGTTATTCATTTTCACTGTGATTTTGACGATCAGAGCATACTGATCGAAACGTCGAGTTGTACCCCCACTTCTTTTCAGAACTAATTACTACTCAATTGAGATTCCACATGGTGTCACCGCAATTAGTCTTACTTATCATCCTCACCATGCAAAGCTACAAGTTTTACCTACCTCTTCAAGTTCAACGAATTCCGCTGGAATTTGTACTTCTAATGTGCTGTCGTCATCCGTTACTTCGTCATCTGATTCTGAGCCACTGTCTGCCAAAATCTCAGCCAAAATGCCATAATTTATGTCCGTTTCCATTATGATTGCAACTAAATTAAACTGACCGTTGTGGAAGCGAGTGGACGCTAGCACCGGGAACCGCAAAGTGACGCACTTTTCTTTTCATGAACTTTTATACACTTCATTCCTGTCAATAGAGGGCGCCAACCCCCAAAACCACTCAAGCATTTTCAGGTGATGAATTAAGTAGCCGTGGTCGTCAAGGGCATGCCGATTCCCGGCACCTTTTAGAGCCCACGGGAAGGAAGCGTATCACAACAAAGGCTCTTTTTAGAGCCCGTGGGATCGAAAGGGTTAACGCTGGCTCGCGGTCCCCACAGACGGGTCGACCATAACGCAGCAGCGGGCACCGCCCGTACTCCTCGGGCGAGAGGTCGCCCCTCGGACTCCGACATCGGGTCGACCCGTCTGCGGGGACAGTGGGCCAGCGTGCAAGTACTCCTCCTCTCGGCCGGGAGCCACGGTAGGGCCCGAGCCGGCGCCCGCTGCTACTGGAGGACCCCGCGGGGCCTTCCCGACGTCTCCCAGCTGGCGGCGGGGGCCGACCGCCATCCCCATCGAGCCCGTCCCAGAGTCGCGTCCCGTTCGCTGGACTCTGAAATTTTTCCGATTTCGGGCTCGAGGACCACCTACCCATTACTAAAAACTTGTCGAAGAAACACGGTGGGGTTCGGGCCCCGGCTCGGGCCGTGGCTACCGGCCGAGAGGACGAGTCCCTGCACGCTGGCTTGCGGTCCCCGCAGACGGGTCGACCCGAACGCAGCAGCGGGCACCGCCCGTGCGCCTCGGGCGATAGGTCGCCCCTGGGACTCCGACTTCGGCTCGCCCCGTCTGCGGGGACAGCGGGCCAGCGTGCAAGGCTTCTCCTCTCCGGGCCGAGGTGAACGGGCGGTGCCCGTGCTTCGGTCGACCGTCTGCCCGGAACCGCGAGGGGTGAGGGGACTCGTCCTTCGGCCGGGTTTCACGGGGGCCCGAGCGAAAGCGAGTTACTGGAGGACCCTGTGTTTTTCCCTGACGTCCCCAGCTGGCCGCGGGCCCGCCCGCCATCCCCGAGCCAGTCCCAGAGTCGAGTCCCGTCCAGACTTCCTGAATTTTTTTCTATTTCGGCCGAGGACTACCCATATATAGTAGACGTAAACCCCCCCTCGTTGTTGGTAGTACGCTGAACACCTCTATCCAATTTGCGTTAAAACTTATCGAAGAAATACCGTGGGGTTCGGGCCCGCTCAGCCATAACACGGGCCGAGAGGACGAGTCCCTGCACGCTGGCTCGCGGTCTCCGCAGACGGGTCGACCCGAACGCAGCAGCGGGCCCCCCCCGGGCTCCTCGGGCGCGAGGTCGCCCAACGGACTCCGACTTCGGGTCGACCCATCGGGGGGGACCGCGGGCCCGCGTGCTGGGACGGCCCCTTTTCGCCGGAGGCGCACGCGCGGTGCCCGCTGCTGCCCTGGGATCAACCCGTTCGGGAAACCGCGAGCCAGCGGGTGGGAGGAGGAGTCCTTGCACGCTGGCCCGCTGTCCCCGCAGACGGGTCGACCAGAACCGGAGTCCGAGGCGACCTCTCGCCTGAGGAGACATCGGCAGTTGCTGCGTTCGGGTCGACCCATCTGCGGGGACCGCGAGGCAGCGTGCAGGGACTCGTCCTCTCGGCCAGGAGCCACGGCCCGAGCCAGGACCCGAACCCCACGCTGTTTCTTCGATGTTTTCAACGCAGATTGATAGAGAGGTGTTCCGTACCAACGGGTGTTACGTCTACTATAGGGGCAGGTAGTCCTGGAGCGCGAAATAGAAAACATTTCAGAGTCCAGCCGACGGGACCAGACTCTGGGACGGGCCTCGGGGGATCGTTGACCCCGCCGCCAGCTGGGAGACGTCCGGAATGGCCCCCCGGGTCCTCCAGTAGCAGGGCGCGGCTCGGGCCCCCGACGTGGCTCCCGGCCGAGAGGACGAGTCCTGCACGCTGGTTTTCGCGGTCCGCGCAGACGGTCGACCCAGTCGGAGTCCGAGTGACGACCTTTCGCCCGAGGAGCACGGGCGGTGCCGCTGCGTTCGGGTCGACCCGTCTGTGGGGACCGCGAGCCAGCGTTCAGGGGTCCTGTCCTTCCAGCCGTGAACCACGGCCCTAGCCGTGGCCCGAACCCCCGGGAGGCGTTTCTTCGACGTTTTCAATGCAAATGGATAGGTGTTCCGTACTACCAACGGGGGTTTTTACGGCTACTATAGAGGGAAGGTCCTCGAGCCCGAAATCGGGACCCGACTCTGGGAGCACGGCTCGAGGGGATGGCAGTACGCCCTGCCCCACGCTGAGAGACGTCGGGAAGGACCCCGGGGGTCCTCCACCCAGCAGCGTGCGCCGGCTCGGCCCCACCGTGGCTCCCCCCCAGAGTGGACGAGTCCCCGTGGCTCGCCCACGAAGACGGGTCAACCTGAAATCGGCGTCCCAGTCCAGCAGACGGGACCCCCTGGGACGGGCTCAAGGGGTATAAGAAGGGGTTAGGGTTAGGGAAGAAGATTGTGTTGGGTTAGGGGTTAGGAAGGTTAGGTTAGGGTTAGGGTTAGGGTTAGGGAAGAAGAAGGGGTTAAAGAGAAAGGCGCCGCCGTGGCTCCCGGCCGAGAGGACGAGTCCCTGCACGCTGGCTCGCGGTCCCCGTATGTTGGATCGACCCGAACGCAGCAGCGTGGCACCGCTCGTGCCCTCCGGGCGAGATGAGGAGTCCATGCACGCTGGGCCGCTGTCCCCTGTAGACGGTCGACCGAAGTCGGAGTGCGAGGGGCGAGCTCGGACGAGGAGCACGGGCGGTGTCCGCTGCTACGTTCGGGTCGACCCGTCTGCGGGGACCGCGAGCCAGCGTGCAGGGAAACCGTCCTCGGGCCGGAGCCCACGGCCCGAGCCGGTGCCCGAACCCCCACGGTGTTTCTTCGACAGGTTTTCAACGCAAATTGGATAGAGGTGTTACGTTCTACCAACGGGGTGGGTCTTACGTCTACTATAGGGTGTAGGTGGTCCTCGAGCCCGAAATCGGAAAATAAAATCAGAGTCCAGCGGACGGGACCCGACTCTGGAACGGGCTAGAGGGGGATGGCGGTCGGCACCCGCCCCCAGCTGGGAGACGTCGGGAATGACCCCCGGGGTCCTCCAGTAGCAGCGTGCGCGGGCTCGGGCCCCACCGTGGCTCCCGGCCCAGAGGACGAGTCCCTGCACTCTGGCTCGCGGTCCACGCAGACGGGTCGACCGGAAGTCGGAGTCCGAGTCCAGCGGACGGGACCCGACTCTGGGACGGGCTCGAGGGGGTTAGGGTTAGGGTTAGGGTTAGGGTTAGGGTTAGGGTTAGGGTTAGGGTTAGGGATAGGGTTATGGTTAGGGTTAGGGTTAGGGTTAGGGTTAGGGTTAGGGTTAGGGTTAGGGTTAGGGTTAGGGTTAGGTCTAGCGCACCGAATTCAAGTTCTGGTGTTGCCAGCAGCAGGGTGTGAGTTCGAGACCCGGTCGTGACACTTGTGTCCTTGCGCAAGGTACTTAACCATAATTGCTTCGTCCTTCGGATGGGACTTAAAGCTGTAGGTCCCGTGTGTTGTGTAATGCACGTAAAAAAAGCGCCTTGAGCACCACTTAGTTGGTGGATACGTGCGCTATATAAGTCCACACATTATTATTATTATTATTATTATTAGGGTTAGGGTTAGGGTTAGGGTTAGGGTTAGGGTTAGGGTTAGGCCCGGCCGTGGCTCCCGGCCGAGAGGACGAGTCCATGCACGCTGGCTCGCGGTCCCCGCACACGGCTCGACCCGAACGCAGCAGCAAACACCGCCCGTGCTTCTCGGGCGAGAGGACGAGTCCCTGTACGCTGGATCGCGGTCCCCGTATGTTGGATCGACCCGAACGCAGCAGCGTGCACCGCTCGTGCTCCTCGGCGAGATGAGGAGTCCATGCACGCTGGGCCGCAATCCCCGCAGACGGGTCGACCCGAAGTCGGAGTCCGAGGGGCGAGCTCTCGGACGAGGAGCACGGGCGGTGTCCGCTGCTACGTTCGGGTCGACCCGTCTGCGGGGACCGCGAGCCAGCGTGCAGGAACTCGTCCTCTCGGCCGGGAGCCACGGCCCGAGCCGGTGCCCGAACCCCCACGGTGTTTCTTCGACAGGTTTTCAACGCAAATTGGATAGAGGTGTTCCGTACTACCAACGGGGTGGGTCTTACGTCTACTATAGGGTGTAGGTGGTCCTCGAGCCCGAAATCGGAAAAAAAATCAGAGTCCAGCGGACGGGACCCGACTCTGGAACGGGCTAGAGGGGGATGGCGGTCGGCACCCGCCCCCAGCTGGGAGACGTCGGGAATTACCCCGGGGTCCTCCAGTAGCAGCGTGCGCTGGCTCGGGCCCCACCGTGGCTCCCGGCCCAGAGGACGAGTCCCTGCACTCTGGCTCGCGGTCCACGCAGACGGGTCGACCGGAAGTCGGAGTCCGAGTCCAGCGGACGGGACCCGACTCTGGGACGGGATCGAGGGGGTTATGGTTAGGGTTAGGGTTAGGGTTAGGGTTAGGGTTAGGGTTAGGGATAGGGTTAGGGTTATGGTTATGGTTAGGGTTAGGGTTAGGGTTAGGGTTAGGGTTAGGTCTAGCGCACCGAATTCAAGTTCTGGTGTTGCCAGCAGCAGGGTGTGAGTTCGAGACACGGTCGTGACACTTGTGTCCTTGAGCAAGGTACTTAACCATAATTGCTTCGTCCTTCGGATGGGACGTAAAGCCGTAGGTCCCGTGTGTTGTGTAATGCACGTAAAAAAAGCGCCTTGAGCACCACTTAGTTGGTGGATACGTGCGCTATATAAGTCCACACATTATTATTATTATTATTATTATTATTATTAGGGTTAGGGTTAGGGTTAGGGTTAGGGTTAGGGTTAGGGTTAGGCCCCGCCGTGGCTCCCGGCCGAGAGGACGAGTCCCTGCACGCTGGCTCGCGGTCCCCGCAGACGGGTCGACCCGAACGCAAAATTCTTATTGAAAGCATTGGTTGAGCCATTTTTTTAAAGAACTAACTTGGATCACAGATTTTACAGCTCTAAAAAAAGCAGGGAAAAAAGTTTGTAACAGGGATTACAGATTTTCAGCTTAATAAATCAGGTGAAAAAAAACATTGTAGGAATCACAGGCACACCGTCTTAACTGTGCCACTATCATGTAAATAAAATTTCCCCCTAATAAATCATTTTATTTTGGGATGCTCTTCCATAATCTAAGTTATTAAGGGCAATTCTCCGAGAATGGAATGACATCCATTCAAGTACTGCCATAAACACTGTACAAATACATGTACAATAGCATTCTTTTAAATTCAAACTTTTTAACACTGTTTTTTTTATTGAAAAATATTTATTCATTAACAATGTTTGTCACAGAAGATGTCAAAAGTCATAGTAAAAATCATTGTAACAGTAAAAAATAATTTAATATAAGTGCAGTGCAAATCCGTAACCATGGTTACCATAATTCCGCTACCATATATTAAAGTACCAAGCAAATGTCTGAAAGTGATATTTTTTTTTGAACTTGTAGGAGGTATATTTAGAAAAAAACAATGTTGGGATTTTTATTTTTATTTTCTTTGCCCCAAAAATTACTTTTGTGCATTATTTTGGAAATGGAATTGAATGTTTGATTTTTAAATTATTGGAGAACACGAAAAATAATTTAATTTTTGTTTACATACAAAAGTAATCTTTGGTACAATGGCTATCTAGACACATCAACAATTATTTTCCCACAAGGCCTCCACTAATCACAATGTCCAAGATAATTAAATTTGAATTTTTAATAAAAATTCCACTTTTTCAGACTTACTACCCCAAAATCCATAATTCTCCCAGAAAACAAAGCTTGTTTTAAATTTTTAACCACTTGGACTGGATTCCCTATGACATTCTCGTCTAAAATCGATATAAATTATTCCTCTATTGCTAATGTAAAATGTTGAAATTATTTCTCTCTCCCATGGCCTTACAAGTATCTTGCTTGTTCATACAAGGTCTTCTTCAGCACTGGTGCTAGCACCTTTTTCAGCTTCTGGTGATGAAACAAATAAAAGAAATACATGTTATACAAACAGTTACATGAACATGGGGCAAATAATAATTGATCTAAATTTGAGTGTTTATCATGGATGATTACGGTCATCTTTCGTTTTAAAATCATGTAAAGGTACATGTACATACCATTTACTTTGCAGTCATTACACGACAATAATAAAGTCATCATAATGTGTTATGATGTCATGTATGTTTATGTTATGAAATGTGAACTAAAAACATGCAATAAAGAAAATATCTTCTTAATTAATAATTACTTGCTCCTAAAATGAAGCTTTATCCTTCAAATGAAGATTAATTGCAAACAAATAAATTGTGATGACTTCATTTTTTTGTGAAACAGTAAAAATTTCTTTAATAGCTTTATGAAAACAATTTCATGCGCATGACAAATTATTTAGTGAAAATCTAGTGTACTGGACAAATTCATAAAAACTCCCTTGCTTATGCTTGACAAATGAGGCCACAATTCTTTCAACAATGAACATACAAACAATTTAACAGTTTAACCATGACAATACCAATCATTCAATCAAATGTTACGCATTATCCAACAAAGAATTTACCGGTATACCATCGCATTTGATCACATCACATAAGTTCTCATAGAGATTTAAAAATGTCCATCTCAAAGGCCCCTTAAAAAAGGACCAAAAAAACCTAGACCTACCTTTTTTTTACCATAACATGTAGGTCAATATTTATTTGTAATGTACCCTATTCATCATACAGGTTTTGATAAACCAGCAAAAGTGCTTTTTAAGTCAGTTTGTCAAGATATGTATGTCTGGTTCAAGCAAGGTACATGTAATTAACGCCTGTCAGATTAAACACACATACATTTGAAGTAAGAGGTGATATTTACAACATTTTAATGAAATAATTTTATTCTAACAACTAACGAGACAAACCTTTACAAAGTTTGATCCCCCTGGCTGGTTGGGAGCATTTCGCATAACTTCACCAATCTCAAAAAGAATATCGCCCTGCTTTGTTCTTAGTTTTGTCGTCCTCAGCACAGCCTCTGTGAAATACAAATGAATTTTTAACTTAGAGTGGCATATCCTCAAAATATACAACAGTAAAGCACTGATTTACATGTATTGTTAACAAACATGATCTATTTCAGAGGAGACAAACTGATTCAATTAAAAAACGAAATGATGAAATTGTATGATAGTGCCGTTCCACAAACCAAATAAGTGTAGGTTGGATAAATTGTTCTCATTCACATAAAAATCTGCATGTAAAAATAAAAACTCAATGTCGCATTATTCAAATCCTTTAAAGGTCACATGAAATAGATTTTGCTTATTAAAACATATATTCGTCCTTGGTATTTTTTCCTCACCCATTTATTCATTAACACATTTAAAATTAAGGGGGGCCGCCCTGCTCCTCCCGCATCTCCTCATTAACATAAAATCTGTGATGTACACTTAAGAGATTGTAGAAAGTATTCACTGATACCTTTCTTTCTGTCAAATATAAAGTCTTGACAAGTCTTGGTTGCTTAGTTACAGTAATGTCATGTAGGCAAAATTGGTCAAAACTGTAATTTTTTGTTTTCACAAAGTGATGGATTGCAGCCTTGTGCGTGTATTACTGCGTGTGACAAAATGCAGTGCTCAATGTTTTTTTTAGTTTTTAGTTTTGTGAATGGATCATGCCACACAGAGCAGTGTTCTGTGTGTTCCCTTATACGTGAACATTTTTTTTTTTTTTTACAAAGTGACTTTTTTGTTTATTAAGTATGTTATTCATTTATAGTTGTTTACCTATACAAAAACATACAGTTATGTATCATTTGAGATTTAAGCTTTCTGAAAAAGTTAAAATTAATGATTTTTGAGATTGAAACACATCAAAAGTACGATTTTAAAACTTTACCAACTGCAATCGGCAATATCTCGAAACGTGGTTTACCACTGCTTGGTCAAATACGTCACTTTGTGAAAACTGCAATGATATATTCCGAGGGCTGGATGGGCTGGAAGGCCCCCCCCCCCCCCCCACACACACACACACGACCGCCACCTGTATTTCTTTGTTCCTTGGGATGTCCTCAATAGGAAAACCGATGTTAACATGAAAAAGTTTGGCTCTGGGCCCATTGTTTATTTTCCCATTATGATGTTCACACAAATTACACTTCTTAGCATAGGGATGGAGGGGGATAAGACATTCCTCCAATTTAAATGTAATTTGCCACAGTTGTTATTCAGTTACATGATGTCATAATAAGTAGGAGGGGCAGGGTGCACAGTAGGCCTCTCCAGCCCACAGACTAAGAGCGTTCATTTTACAATCAAACTTAAAAGAATAAATATTATTCTTACTGAGAACAATGGTGCAGCACAGCTGGGCCTTGAATGCCAGTTTCCCCTTTTGGCCTCTGAGGGAAAACCTGCTCATCACCGAGTTGCCTAATATAGCTCTCATGACGCACCTGACTAATTTATCCAGGTCGTCTCCTCTCTCAATTTGTGAGAGTGCTTTCACCTGAGAAATAATTATTGCATATCATTTTTTATTCACCTTGGTTTTTGTTATTGTTCTGTTTTTACACAAATTGCTTTATCTCACTCTTTTAAATGCAGCTCTAAATGAAGAACATGAATAGTTAGTGAGAAGATACAAAACTATTTGTGATTTATTTTTGCCAGACTTTCCATGTTAATTATCTGGTTTTTGTATTGTTTTTTTATTGTAACCATATGTATTAATTATTAACCCTACATGTAACATCATTTATTAAATGGTTAGAAAACCAGCTCAATACAACATCCTCCAAAGATTGAGCCTGTAATGCAACAAAATAGAAATAACTACATCTGATCGTTGGTTCTGTGCTAAAAAATCCTTACCACAAAATGTGTATATTATTACCACTTCATAACTCATGAAACTCCTGAAAAATATCTCCCAAGGCATAGCTTCTTTTTATATGTATTTATTTTAGTCTGCCAGTTCCTTTCAATTATTAGATATTAAAAAGCCAATAAGGACCTTACAGCATTAAGAATGTTTTGTTCTCATCTCAATGCAAAAATGTACAACAATATTTTTTACAACAGTTGCACAACCTGTGATATTGAGGTCTAATCTCAAATTTTATCTGCATAGACAACAGGTTGTTTTTGACCAGAAGACTTTCATGATAAATTGCGAGAGTTCAAAAGTTTTTGCAAACATGACATAGTCATATATTGGGTATTCAAGATGGCATGATATATTTAGACATATAATGCTTGGCGTAGATTAAGAGTTAATGAAGGCATAAATATTTACGTACCAGGCGCTTCTGTTTGTCTGGCTCATCAGCTAGTTTTTCTTCAAATTGGAGCATTAAGTCCAATGTCTCCATTGGTTTACCCTCTGGCAAGAATGAAGATATTGTCAGTTCTTAAGGGTTCTTCTGGTCACCCAGGACGGACAAAGCCTGCTCAACCTTTTTGAGCCTTTCTAATACTAAAAGAACAACAAATAATATTGTATAGGGCACTCAGTATTTAAACAACCATTACAATAAACATGATTCCACTGGGAAAGGAAATAAATTGCAGTGAGAAATAATTTAATTGCACTAAATTATTTACCATGAGATAACTATTTACTGAACATTATGCATAAACTATCACCCTTCATTTCAGAAATAGCGATGATCTTTTTAGCAGTTGTTCCATGGGATGGCATTGCAGATATTCATGTAAAACACAAGGGCAGACCTAGCATTGAAAAACTAAAGACTCCAAATTATTCAATTAAACAGTTAAATGCACTAATTTTACTGCAAAGTATTTATTATCCTGTAAATGATTTGTATCAAAACAAGTGTTACTCAACACTTTTGTGTAAAAATACCTTCTTGAAGCATACTGTGAATGCTTCTTGACTGTTCTGGAAATCGACTCCCCGATGACGTCCCGGAATTCATGGAAATGTCCAGCTCACTTTCCCCTACACATAATTTGAACAAAATAACAATAAGAAATGAACAAAATACACATGTACATATGTATATTTTTACATTCTGTATTTATATAGTGAATGAGACATTTCTAGCAGCAGAAAACTGGGCTTCATTAATACGTATGCACATACATTTAACTTCATCAATGCGAGTCTAAACTAGTCCATGAGGCCGCAAATTTATTGGTACCAAATCATAGTAGTAATGCTCACATTATATAATTTTATTTTGGCCAAAATGGGCATGACCGCCATTTTTCAAATGACCCAATCTCCCTAATCAGTGAGCCAAATTTGTTGATATTGGTATCTTTGGAAAGTAAAGGTCAAAAGGTCAACAAACTTCAAATTGCTCCAACATAAATAATAATGGCAAATTTGGATTCCTTACACATTTACCTTTCAAAACAGACTTAGACTGACATGTTTTTTTTAATTTATTTTTTATGCAAGTTCGCCCCAAACAAGGCTAAAAGCCACTCTAGGTAAGGGGCTACATAGAAGAAATCATAGAAGATGAAAATAACTCAGGAGGACTGAAGGTAGGAATTGATATTCCTCTTAAAACTGTCTAGATTATAGGATGTAGGGAAACATGCACCAGGCAAGGAGTTCCAAAGAGATGCACTACGTGGAAAAAAGCTGCTGGAATAGCTCATTGTTCTACATCTCGGCAAAGCTAGAGTGTACGGGTGAGAACAAGCAGAAAGCCTGGTCTCACGCTTAAACACCCTGATAGGAGGAACCAGATCGGACACACTAGTGGCACATTTGCCATGAAAATATCTGTAGAAAAGACAGAGGCTGGCTACAAACCTACGGTGAGAAAGAGGTTGTAACAATGATCCCAACTCTTCACCAACAAGATTAACAATACGCTTCTGCACTCTATCTAATAAAGATAAATGACAGGCAGAAGCTCCGGCCCAAATGTGACAACAGTACTCCATTAGGGGACGTATAGTTGTCTTATACAGGTAGAGAGTAGCATCAGGAGGTAAGAACTCCTCAGCTCGATAAAGACAACCAACTCGCATGGAAGCACTCTTTGCAATGCCTGAGATATACCTCTCCCAACTGGCTTTAGTGGAGATATCAAGTCCGAGAAGGCGAAAATCTGATACCTCAGGCAAAGTTAATGGACCCATATGAATGGATGGAAATGTATCATCTCTAGAGCGAGAAAGAGACAGTAGTGTAGTTTTCTTTGCGTTAAAGGTTACTAGCCAATCGTTCCCCCACTTCAACACGCTCTCTAAATCATTATTCAGTGAGACACCCACCTCACAGCGAGAAGTGTTAGAAGAGTTAGGGGAAACACAGTAGAGGGTTGAATCATCAGCATACATGGCGAGCTGAGACAAAACTTTATCGGGCAAATCGTTAATGTAGATAAGAAAGAGAGTAGGACCAAGTACCAAGCCCTGTGGAACACCAGAATTGATAGAACGAGTAGGAGAAGATTGACCCTCAAGGACAACCTTCAACTTGCGGTTGGAAAGGAAAGCAGAGATTATGGATAACATTCTGCCTGACACACCATATGACTGAAGCTTGTGGAGCAGGCCAGAATGCCATACCTTGTCGAAGGCCTTTGAGATGTCCAATGCTACAACACGAGCCTCACCCCTACGATCTAATGCCCCATTAAAATGATCAGTAATTAGGGAAAGCAGATCACCGGTTGATCGGGAATGGCGAAACCCATACTGGCAGTCAGTCAGAAGGTCATTGTCCTCCAGGTATCCAAGGAGCTGTTGGTTGACAAAGCATTCAAAGATCTTACTTATTATGGGAAGCAGACTAATAGGACGATAATTAGTAGACTCAGAACGCTCACCAGCACCCTTAAAGACAGGGACAACAGATGCCACTTTCCAAGATGAAGGAAACACTGAGACTGCCAAGCACATATTGAATAGCTTGGCAAGAATAGGTGAAAGTTCTGGGGAACACATTTTCAGAACAATTACAGGGATTCCGTCAGGGCCAGTAGCCTTGGAGGCATCCAATGAATGAATAGTCCGGGCAATCTTCTTTGGTGTGATAATAGGCTTTGATACTACCGTAGCTGTACAGGATGGAAAGGCAGGAAGTGGATGCCCCTCATCATTAAGTGTGGAGTTGAATACAAAGTTGTCAGCAAAAAGGATTGCCTTATCTTGGGGAGAAGTAAGAACTTCGGGTCCATGAAAGAGAGGAGGAATGGAGGACTTGTTGCGGTTAAGTACACTATTGGCAATCCGCCAACAGTCCCTGGAACCAAGCCGTTGCGTTGAAATGGAACCAGCAATAGAGTTTGCATATTGCTGCTTAGCATCCTCTAAAACTCTCTTACATCGATTTCGAGCTTCATGGAAAAGACGCTTATTATCCAAAGTTCCTGAAAGATGATACTTCTTAAAAAAATGGTTACGATGGGCAATTGCTGCAGCACAGGCTGGAGTGTACCAATGTTGTGAATGGGCCCTGATCTGGTAGGTACGTGAGGGGATGTAAATCTCCATACCAAGGTTAATCCATTGGGATAACTCGTCTGCTGCCAAATCAGGACCAAGACTTAAATACGATAACCAGGGCACATCAGCAAGAAAACATCGAAAACCATTCCAATCAGCCTTTCCAAACTGAAAAACAGTACGATGAAAAGGCTGAAATGTAGTTGAAGGAGAAGAATATGAAACGGAAACAGAGACAATTGAGTGATCCGAGTTACCAATTGGAGGCAAGACCTTGGCGACACAATATTCTGGGTTAGAACACAAGAAGAGATCCAGCAGGTACCTACCATCGGAAGCACGGTCCGGAATATGAGTAGGGGACGAAACGATCTGAGTAAGATCTTGGGAGATGGAAAAATTATATGTTGCAATACCAGGAATGTCAATATTACGAGAATGAATCAGCCACTCCTTGTGGTGAACATTGAAGTCACCAAATACCATGACTTGAGCAGAAGGGTGCTGAGAAATAGCCGAATCAATGCTATCAGAGATAGCATCTAGCACTGCGCAGGATGATGATGAAGGTGAACGGTACAGAAAAAACAGGTAAGTAGTGGAATGGAGAAGCGAGAGGCGAAAGCACATGTATTCATGATTGTTACATTCCAAAGTGCTTTCACGGGCTAAGGGAAGAGTTTCTTTAACATAGACACCCAGACCATGTGATGCAGGGTGGTCAAGGCGATGAAAGATATATCCCGGTAACTTAAAAGAATCAGAGGAAATGTCACAATTCAGTCTGCTCTCAGATAGAGCAAGCAAATCAGGTGAGTTGTTAAGAACAAAAGACTGAACAGAAGTGAAATTGGAACGAAAACCCCTGATATTGGAAAAAATAATACCAAGCGGCTTTGAACGCTGCGCACAGGGAGGTGGGTTTGCGCGAGCAGGTTAGGTTTCTATATCATTTGCTTGTGTATTCATGTTTGTATTAATATAAGCAAAGAGTCTCAGTTAGTCTAGGGTTTGAAACTGGCCCAAAACAATCAGAGGAACCAAAGGAACCCAAACGAACACATTGTCGTAACAATGTCACCCCGATGGCCTCAGGAATGCAACCGAAAGTGGCTGCACGGACCACCAATCCATGCATGTCCATGGCAGTACAACCATCTCGACATTTTACACCTGTTGATAGATCAGCCTCTCAGAGCATTACCACTGAGTTCGGGATCCAGTACTACCAGGCGGCCACGACCTGCAACATGTTTATTTCCGGTACCCTTCGGAGAGGCGGAGTTCAGATAATCCAGGGAGGGCCCTGGGCATGTATCAAAGATCGATAGGGTCTAGACTACTGAGGAGAGACAGAAAGAAAGACAAGAAGGAGAGGAAAAGGAAAAGGGGAAAAACTGGCAGACCTTCGCCTAGTCCAGAAACAAGGTAGAACCTCTTTACTGGACCACTGCAAAAGATGGGGTAACGACGCCAGGCGGAAAAGAAAGAGTTTTTCCCACTATGTAGATATCAAATGAATATTGTCTGATATCGACCCATACGCATGTGGATCGTTCACCACTGTAAACACTAGGTGTCAATAACAAAGTCAACAACCAACTATTTTTGTTTACTAATTTGCAACAAGTACATGTATTTGTTCCTGTTAATTTAAGAAAAACAACCAAAAAGCAAGAGTATTTATGACATGTGACTATTTGTTTGTCACCAGTAACTGCTCACACAGCAGAGTACATTTTTTCTGACAAAGGGAGCAATATATAACCAAGTCAAAAGTTGTTTTTCAATGACATCTTCATTCAAAACATACCTGTATCATTCCCTGTCGACCGAACATCTGGTGTTCGTGGCATTTCTATGTCATCCACATGGATGACACCAGACCCTGAAATAGTATCATACAAAGTTTGAAAAATAATAATCTTATATTTCCCTAAATTAAATGCAAAAAAGCAAGTTTATAATCACCCCCACCACCGAAAAAGGAGGAAAATTCTACATAAAAACTATAACTTCCAAGCCAAGGTAAAAGCTTATTTAGAGCTTGTTGTTTGTTTTGCAATGGTTTTGCTCAACTCTATGTCAAATTCGTTTAAGGGTTAATCCTGTACATGTACAATAAAAGTGCAATTCACCTTAATTCACCAATACATACACTGTACATCATGTATGCGCCTGTAATTCTTACAACCACACTATGTAGTTTAACATGCTACTGTTCATGCATATGATATGAGGCTTAAAGGTAAATAGCATTGATGGAGGTGACAAAACAGGCAGTATTTGAATTTACAAACTAGTGAACTTTTGAGCCCAATCCCTCATCTAAATCACAATAAAAAAGTTTAAAACAGTTGCAATTTTTTACCAAATTAATGGGATAAATTTGTTCAGGATACATTGTAATTAGGTACTGGTAATATTGACCTACACAATTTACATATTTGTATCAAACTTTTATCCCATTTGCTTGTTTGAATGGTCTTACCTTTGTTTCTGTCTTCAATATTCATTAGTTAGGATTCCAAATGGAAATATACTGAGATGCAATAGAAACTTACCACTTGTTTTGGAATCGCTGATGGTCAAACCAGGTATTACTCACCTGGGCCATGATAATGACTCAAAGGTCACGTGACCATGTGTGACCGATTTGTCTGTAGGGGGTACACTGACTTGCCAAAATAAGTGCACATATTACAGTTGTGCATTGTGATTACTGATAATTTAAGGTCGAAAAGTGATGTTTCTATTGCGTCTCATTAAAACAATTGGTGTATTGTATTACAATGACAGTTAATGAGGTTTTCCCTCAGCAATTATTGTGTTTCAAAGGGTAGGTTGTATTAATTTTCCAATGTACCAACTGCATGCTGAATCTTTACTTTAGATACAGTGTAGCTACTTGTACGTATTTACAGTATGATATATCTTTGGTCAAGATAGTCTTAACAGTTTTAACAATGTAGTAACTGCTACACAGATTAATAAAATTAAGTTCTCAAACTCATAGAAATTAATTCCTACCTTGCTCCTCATCTGAGTCACTTCCATCACCACTTTCTTGTTCATAGCGTCTTGGCCTTTTGTTTAGCCCTTTCTTTGATGGTTACTCTTTCATCATCGGTGTCAACGTTTGATGTGTCGACAGCTCTTTGTGCAGCCTTCAACGCACCAAAGTAGTCTTGATATTCTAAGAAAAAAATTAGAAAAAAACAAAATTATTAAATACAAATAGATCTACAAAATGATACAAAACCAACTCAATTTTCTGTAGGTTTTATTTTACTGGATATATGGTCATTCAAAGTTGCATGGTCTTGTGACCCCTATCTCAAAAATTTTTTGACAGAGGACCTTAATATTTGGGTTTTCTCATGTACACCTTTTCACCATAAAAATGTGAGGTTATATTGGCACAGAATAACCCATATAACAAATTTATACTAGACATGTTTCAGTCAGGAAGCACCAAGAAGCATCATTCAAATGTGTGTAGACTTTGTGTACAATAGTGACATCCAGGAAGAAAAGCCAGAAATAGCAAATGCTCCTCAAATGAGCAATCACCTGACTTGAGTCTTGGTATGTACCATACTTTGTGTCAACAATAGGGGTGTAACAATACCACTTTTTCACGATACGATACGTTTGCGATACTTGGTCCTGATATGATACGTATCATGATACCTATTGTGAATACTAAAAATGCAACAACAAAAGTGGCAGTAGCCCTAGGAAGTCAGTGAAGTTTTTCCAGGACAAAATGTCAACAAATATAAGGATACTTTTATAAAGTAAGAATTGTCTTTTTTTGGTGTGCATAATATTCAGTATTGTGTGTGTTGATGAAATTCTGAATTTTTTACTCAACATTTTACACATGACGGACCTTCTGTCAATATCTTTATCTGGACTATTTTACAGCAGGGGAAGGGGAATGAAATAACAACATGAAACTGTGTGTATATATGTCTGTTTGTATTCTTTTTAAGTCTCTGTATGATATTGGGTAATTCACAATGGGTCATTGGTGAATCATTACATCCCTAGTCCATAACTCGACACATATAGTTCTCTCAATATGTACTAACCAGACTTTCCAATGAGGCGCACCTCATATTTTGACCACCCATCCTTGTCAGGCAGTTCAGCACGTTTAATGCGCCTATTCTGGTCTCTGGGAGGCCAATAGCACATGATCTGTTAAATAAAAACAACCGTTTTAAGAATGGTACCGATTGGTAATGTTTTCAAAACTGCTGTTAGTGAAAATATACTTGCTCATTTCCAACAAAAGGCCCAAACCGAAAGTTTCAGCTTATAACGGCGATGAACATTCAGTTTACAAGAAAAACCATATTGTGACCGGCTCTACGAAAATGAGTCTGATGTGGTAAAAATTATTTTGTGAGCTTTATACATCACTGGAAAGGGCATATTTCAAGCTTTCATTTGGTGTATCCTTCAGCGATATAGCTTATTTTATTCAAAAGATATGGCATTTTAAATCATATTTTTGTTTACTTTTTTGGAAAAGCTCATTTTGAGATATCAAGCACTGAAAAATACACTGCATTCTTCTGTCAATCTTGAAAAGTACCCTGTAAATTCCCTTAGCAACCAATATGTTCCAGAAATTCTAATGCTTTGACTTTTTGGGAAACTCTCTATTATTTTATTTCCAATAAATTGTGGTTATCATTTAAAATTTTTGACCCCAGATTTTTGGGTTAATGTAATTAACATTAATTTGCATAATACTGATTTTTAATATTTGTAAACACCTCTATACAATAAGCACAGAACACACACCAATGTTTTCAATTAATCATTTGTACTTTCAGTGAAGTACATTTAATTGATGCTCAATCCTTCCTTTAGTAATAAAATGTGAAATGTATTTCAAACTTCAATTTGGGTGAAAAACATGACATTTTGGGAATAAATCTCTTTTTCCAAACTTGTTACAATGTGTATTTTTTATTTGTTTTTATTTGTTGTAATCGCATGCAACACACAATTTTTCTGAAGTTTTGTACTGATACTCAATCCCCTATAAGGTATTTTGACAACAAAAACATTTGAAAATGACATTTTTGGTAAACAAAAAACCATGTTTTGGGGCAAGAAAATCAAAACTTTTTTCAATGAGTACTTTGTTATGGTTTTTGTTGTTCTTATACACTATACACTTATACACTGTTAATTGATGCTCAATCCTTCATTTAGTATTAACATGTAAAAATTATTTCAAACTGCAATTTGGGTGAAAAACACGACATTTTGGGCAAAGATATTTTTCCAAACTTGTTACAATGTGTATTGTTTTATTTGTTGTAATCGCATGCAACACACACATTTTCTGAAGTTTTGTACTGATACTCAATCCCCTATAAGGTATTTTGACAACAAAAACATTTGAAACTGACATTTTTGGTTAAAAAAACATGTTTTTGGGCAAGAAAATCAAAACTTCTTTCAATGAGTACTTTGTTATGGTTTTTGTTGTTCTTATACAATATACACTTATACATTGTTAATTGATGCTCAATCCTTCATTTAGTATTAACATGTAAAAAAAAATTCAAACTGCAATTTGGGTGAAAAACATGACATTTGGGGCAAAAATCTGTTTTTCAAACTTGTTGAAACATAATGTGTATTTTTTTTTTAATTTGTTGTAATCGCATGCAACACACCAATTTTCTGAAGTTTGTATTGGTATTCAATCCTCTATAAGGTACTTAACATTGATACTGAAATTTTTGATACAAAAACATGTTTTGGGGTTTGAATTGGACACTTTGAAAATTTCAGTCAAGTTATTTTGCAGACTAGGTTGGCTTTGGTACCAACGGCTTAGGGCAAACAGTGTCCTTGGTGACATCACTGCAATACTCCCGGATCTTTTCAAAGAGATACCACTGACGCTTAGCATCTAACCCAGGGGGAATCTGTTGAGGTGGCCGGTCAGCTGGTGGACGAGTGCTAACTGCTTTCAGAAGCTGGAATGAGGTCTCTACGTCATTCAGTGACTTTCGGGCGTATACGACACCTGGCTCATCCGCTGAAAAGCTGTTGTTAAAGGAAGAAAATGAAACAAAAATAAAAAATTATCCTTGTAAAAAAAATCCCCAGGTGTGCTCTCAGATCTCAAGTTATTTTTCTGTAATCAATATTTCGTAATAAAAAAGACAGACAAAATGAATATGACCTCCATCTCATCAAAATGTATTCAATGGGGATCATTTGCAGTGAAATGTTCTTTAAATATTACTCACCGGAAATGTTGAAGACATTGATGCCAACAAGGGGCTTGAATTACTGTGAAAAAAACTCCTGCCAGTCGAACTGCTCGACAAAGACGGTCCCTGCCTCGTCTCCTACCAGCTGTGTGATGTTAACACCGGATGGTGTACTCGTCTGGACAACATTTACCATGTCGTCTTGGCATGATACGGGAGTCTTCCTGTACCGTTGCTTCAGGAGACCAAAACACCAATCCGGAGCAAACTTTGTGTGACCACCGACCATAAAATGCAGTTGTATTGATCGATGCAGGCCATGCATACATCTCCAGAGGATGTACCACATCATAATACGGTTTTTGTTCTGTCCACTGCAGTTGTCACAGTGTAAATGTGCCACACCTCACCAAGGCCATAATTGCTTAAGAAATGGTCTAAATAGCTGATGACAGCATTGCTGCCCTTGGATATCGTGACAGCTTCATCAACAAGGTAGTTAACCTGCAGGGGAATACCTTCGCAATGAATGCCAAATAACCCAATCTTCCTCCCTGTTAGAAAATACATAGGCCCAGGCTGGAATGGATCCGAAGGGTAGTGCACTTGCTGAGCAAAATCAAAGGAGTAGTGCATCTCCATCTGCCGGCTGCATGGTTGATTCTTGCCCAGCCCCACCACCCCTCTCTCTTCAGCTCTGCTCTTAGCCGCCTTGACTTGTTCCCTGTACAAGGAACGCTCATGCGCTACTTTGATGAGATGGCTTTGTTGTTCCTGACATCTGGCAGTCTTCTCAGCATCAGAGAGGTTTGCAGATTTGTACAGCAAACTGTTGTTACGCTGACAAACCCAACATACATCAGACATGGGCTTACAGCACACGATGAACGGGCAAACCGTGGTCCATAACTTTCGAAACGTTGACAAGGCCACCACTCGATCACCTACATAGACAAAAAACATGGAATAATTATTAAAGACATACTACGGAGCCCCTAAGGGGACAGGTAAACAAAAACTCGGGAAGGTAAAAAAAAAAAAGCTCTCAGTGCTACGGCGACCTCGGAAATAATTGTCGTATCCCAATAAATCAAGGATTCCGTACAGTTCAATTATTTCGAGGGAACGAAATGATTTCGTGGCAACGAAATAATTTATTTCGTTCCCTCGAAATAATTTATTTCATTCCCACGAAATGTTATTTCGAGGGAACGTTATGTTATTTCGAGGGAACGAAATGTTATTTCGAGGGAACGAAATTATTTCGAGGTAACTAAATGAATTCGAGGGAACGAAATGTTATTTCGAGGGAACGAAATATTAATTCGAGGGAACGAAATACATTTCCCCCTCTTTATTTTTACCTGTCCCCTTAGGGGCTCCGTAACTTACAAATAAATTTGGGCCTTTTGTTTAAACGCAGCTACAGCTCGATGGGGACGGTGTGAATGGGATACGCTGTATAAATACAATAAACTCTTGCACGGTAATTATGCGGCATGTTTTTGATGGGGCAAAATTGTTTATTTCGAACACTCGTTGACATCTGCAACCCGATGTTCGAACTTCATGCACGCGATGGGGGGGGGGGGACATAAAGTTCGAGCACCTGGTCACAGACAGCAACGGGTGAAATAAACAATTTTGCCCGGTCAAAAACATGGCGCATAATTACCGTGATAGGGTGTATTAATGCAGTAGTGAGTACATACATGTACATGAACATACATGTTATACGTGAACATCGGTTTACCTGATTCCTTCATGGCCGTCTTGTATTTTCTCCATACGTTGGCCTTAGTTTCATTTGAAGGAAGCAGCTTGATGTCATCACGCTTGTATCCTGGAATACGTCCTGGGAGGAGGATAGCATGTACCTCAGCATAGTTCCTTATGAACGAATTTACTCGGACGTGGTCATCATAGCTGAGGTGATTCTTGAAGTGGACGTTCCTGTTTTTATGATTTCGTGCAGTGCAACCGTTCTCCCGGTAGTGCTTCATTAATGCAGACAATTTGTTGACACTCATGCTATAAGAAGATACATTTAAACTAAAATTAATGCATCGCATGCACACGTAAAAGAAATGTGTGTCAAAAATGTATGAACCATTCGCGAAAAATAGGTGCAAGGGGAATAAAACATACTGATTGATTTTGAAGCTGCTGACTAGAAACTAGGGATTATTTTTGGTTGAATAACATTTTTAAAACACAAATGGATTCTTACTTGTGGAGAAACAGGAAGGTCATTTTGCAGATTTGCTGGCCATGGTACATGAAGGCAGAACGCTGGAAGCTTCGTTCTTTTTGTTCGGTCCGTTTGGAAGAAGAAGTATGGCTGCTGTTATTCGTGAAGCATCGAATCTGACCGAGGATGAACATGTCTTTTTCTGCTGTAAATATTCAACAACAACTTTCAAATGCATTTTTTGCTTTGGTTATGGACAAAACAAGATGAAGCACAATCCATGACATAGGCCTACTCTTTTACGCAGTGGCTATTGAAGTGGCAGGCAATTAACTCATTTTCTTTAGTGAATTTTTACACCATCCCAAATGAATTGTCAAAAACAACGCTTTATTTTAGACGACTACTGTAAAAATTAATCAAGTGCAACTCTTTTTAGAATAGTAACACGTTAGCTCCATACGTTCTGTCTTATTTTTCTTAATATTTTTAATAGCAAATTATTATTACTCAGACAGGGTCTAAGTTTTCTGACGTTGTTAAAATATTATTAATTTTTTTTTAAAGTACCTCTTGATAGTTCAGACATCTCGTCGCGTGAATGCATGATTTCCTCGACAGTGTATCGTCTACAGCATGGACCCCCGTTGAACAGCTTGCAGTCGCATTGGAACAGCGATGTCTTTCTGCGATGATCACGATACGCGTCTGGTTCATTTCCGTCGGGGGCATCTTCATCTGGCATACGATCAACAGTAATCAGGGGTTCGTCACCCAAATCTTCACCATCAGATTCTTCTGGAAGTTCTTGGTTGTCTCCTGAAATGCTGCTTTCATCCGATGATGATTCGGAGGATGAATCGTCGAAACTAGCATTGCAGGGCGATACAAAGTAATCTTCAACAAAACTCTCAACCATTCTGCTTTCAATGCCGGAAAAATTGGCATTTCTAAGGTCGTTCATGGCCTCGGCAAAACGCTGGTCTCGATCACCCATTGTTTGATTATATTTTGGGCGACACTCTTTAAAGAAAATGAACACTTTTAACAAATAGACTGTTGTTATTGAAACTGTTTGATTATACTTTTGGCAGCGAGTTCACAAAATGGATACGTTGATCCCACACGCATCACGCGAAGCTTTACGAAATCGGTATGTGCGCATGCGTAGTATGACGTATGACGCGTATTGTCCAACCAGCAGAACGTATTTCGACCACAATGATCTTCTGCATAGCAACAAGATGTTTTGTTTACGTGGCATAAAACAACTCAGAACTATTTAGCATAAGGATGTCGACCCCGTTGTTGCCCATATTTGGAAAGATGACGTGCAAAGCTTTCAGATGATACCAAAATAATGTAGGGGGTATTACTTTATATCAAGATATACAGAGCGTAAAAACAGCAATTGAATACACTTTTGGACTAAAACAAAAGACACAAATACACAAAAGGGTAGGCAAAAAGCTTTATTTTATAAATGTTATCAATCAAATAATAACATTCAGTAAATAAAATCTGAAAATATAGATACTAAAGAAGCAATTAACATCAAGATCAGAAAATCACACATCATGAAAAAAATCACCCTCTCCATATTCAGCGACCCTTTACATGAAAATAGACTGTGCGACATCAGACTCATTTTCGTAGAGCGGGTCACATATACTTTGTATATCTTTCATAATGAGGGAATCTTGAAAGAGTACTATGTCCAACATATACATTGTCTTTACTCACCTTTCTAAAAAAGGAAAAAATTAATAAAAAACAATTAACAATCACACAAATTAAATTCTCGTGGGCAAATTACCCCCCCCCCCCCCACCGACTAGCACCAACACTATCAGGGGCAATGTATATATGTTAAGTATATGTTAAATTTTGATTTAAAAATAATTCTTACCTGTTTACTGCTCTTCTCAATCCAGGATGTAGGGACACACTCCACCGTGTCATCTTTGAGGAAGATTACAATACAATAAGGCATTTTGTACCACGGCTACTGCACATGAAAAAGACAAGTGATGTACAAATAAATTTAATGAATGGTATACTTAACTTGTACAATACACAAGTGCCTGTAGACTTTTTCTGGATCAAATATAAATGAAAAAATGTTTTAAAAATCAAATGTCAGCACTTTTCAATTACATTTAAGTTAGATTATTGACAATTTAAATAACTCCAACATCCCAAATATAACTACAAACAACATAGGCCTACTGCTAATGAAGTTAATTATGCAACTTAGATTATTATGTAGCCCTTTGACCAACTAATTCTACCTCCATGGACCAACAGTCTTTATCTTACAGTTTAAGAAACACTGGCATGTGTAGCAAATGTGAGATGTTATGTGCATCTAGACAGAACTGCCTGTCAGGAAATGCCCTGTTCATGCATGGAACACTTGGTCACTGGTTATGTAACAGACATGTACATTCACAGTTAACACAAATCCCCCTGCCAGTGGCCATGTTGCACAAGTATTAAAAATACAAAATATTATTATTATTTATTTTTGTTTAGGCCTATTTTATTGAAATTATAGGAGTTAACAAGTTATTAACAGATGGGAAATACATGTACATGTGTCTAAAACCATGCTAGAACTGAACAACCAGAGGATTCAAATCAACATTTTAAGGGTATAAGACCATGGTCCCCTTCAAGAGACCATGAGAATGGAATGTGGGTGTAATAGGTGGATCAGATGTAAGGAATGTGCATTAGTGCTGGACAGGACTGAATGAAGTAATGGATTTCTGAAGGACATGGGGAATTGGCTAGGAGACCTGTGAGGAACACCTGTTTATAATCAGGAATATTGGCCAGTATAGACTGATATGTCCTGGAAGTCACATTATTTACAAATAACCCTCTAAAGGTCAAACTGCTCTGGACACAAAATGTACTGGTCTATGACAAAACAAAATAAAATCTGAAATTTTGAGATGTCCGTAGAAAATTTCCAAAATTGATTTATTTGTAATAATTAAGGCACTAACATATATCTAAAATCTTATTCATCTGAAAGTTAAAAACATTCTTGACATTACTTGAAGAAGTACAAAATGTACACTTTTGCTCTTCGGAAATCACCCAGTGGTACTATTGGGCCACTGTAAACAAGGCACATGCCCCTATTACGATTCTGGAAGAAAAACTTCAAATTATTTTAAAGACGCAATTGAGTTACATGTAAATGCATAGCATAAATCTACATTAATATTATTATTATTAATTATATAGTGTTGCATTGAAAATAACCTCTGTACAATAACGGCTAATTAACTACATTTACTAATTAGTGGGCCAAATTAATCCCCTCCAAAATTTAGTATAAAATAACAATTATGTACAGTTTGAGCTCAATCCATCATCATCGGATTACAATGAAGAAAAACTGTTGTACATGTAATTTTTCTCCCACTTAGTCACAAACTTCTGTACACATTCAAAATCATAATCATTGTGCCAAATTTTGATTGCTGCAATCTAATTTCACCAAGGAGGTCTTCAGACACAATTCTATTAATTTGTAAAAGCTAGGCCTATATCATGGCTTTGGTAAAACAAAACAAGATCACTTACCTCAGAATAAAACAAAAGTTTACAAATGTTAAGATCAGCTACACACTGTACTTAAGAGCCAAGACCGCAAGAACTACTGTTCACAAGAATCTCAGAGATTGTAAGAAAGCTCTGAAGTTGCCACATTATATGCTGGAGACTGGAGCAACAACTCATAAATAATTCAATCTTATGTAAATTTCTGCACAAGAGTTGAGTGCCACTCTCTTCACATAAACAACCTTGGATCTGGAGGAAACAACCAATGGTGACCAAGTTATTTAACCAGTCATGCATTAATCATGAATGGTAGACACACACATACATATGGCTTTTTTAGGTAGACCTTAATAAATTGAACGAGTCATTTTTAGTGAGCCATTTTGGACCGTCAACACAAAATAATAAAACTTTTGCCAGCCATCTTGAAAAAAAAGGTACATGGCCCTTTATCAACTTTTTAATACGTGGGTCATATTTTACTTATACCCAGTTTTGATGCTTTTATGAAAAAAAACATTACACAAACATTTAAAAGCATGGCATGCTAGTGTATGAGTTGGAATGTACAGTATGAGTGTATAGATGTTCATAGGCATTATAGTTTCAGTTGGTGCTGACAGAATTGTTGTGAGTATGAGTTGAAATTGACCAGCCTTCATGTAAATTGATTCCTGAAACACCAAAGCACCTAAATTCACTTTATGCCAATTTTTCCTTGTAGCAGATTTATGTTTTGGGATTTTTGTCAAACTAAAAATACAAATTATGACAAAGTAAAATGTATGTAATATAAAAGTGTGCATTTTAATATGTTTTTCTTTCCCGGCCATTACAATGCGGAAAAAAATAGTGTCTTAATTATAGCACTAAAAGCGAAGAAGACAATCTACAATCCTATACAAACTCAACATATTGTGACCAATTCCTATTATTCACATACATACATGTACATGTACGGTACTAGCCCTTTGACCAACACAGGTCTTTATCATACAATGTAAATTAATATTATGAAACTTAATATTACATCACAGAGCTTGAAGCCTTGAAGTATATATTTAAAGTTGATAAAATATTAAATACTGTCATCTGCATTAAATGTGAAATTTTATGTACAATGGTTATGGGGAAACATTAATTACATGTACCATGGAATTAACAAATGTTGAAAGAGCAGAGACTCTGCAATGGAGAGCAACTGCCATCTTTATGTAGTCTGTGTGTGGCATCCAGAAATCATGCTATAAAGATCAATACAAATACATGTATGAATGGACGATATAGAACACATACATACATACTCTGTACATATACATACATTAACAATGGGCGTAAAGTGCTAAAAAGTATTAAAAAGTATATAAAAAAAATAAAAAAAAATAAAAAAGTGATTTACCCCTTTCATTACAGATTTGTTTCAACAGGATGCCTGAATTCACACATTATTGCACAACAGTATGCATCCATTTACAGGCACTTTTTCTAAAATCGTTTTTCATCATGAATAATTTTTTGGAGAAAGACATATTCAATGAAATGATTGTTGCTTACAAAATTCTCTTTCATATATGATACTAAAATAATTGGTATTGTATATAAAATAATCAGGTTATTTATTTTACTTCCCCTGACTTTGTTTCACAAACACAGAGAGCATCTTGTACACAAGTCTATGGCCTTCCCTAGCACAAATGGCCATGAAAGGATTGACTTGAATTATGTCTGATTTCTATAATAGCAACATGTAAGTTGGGCTATACCATTAGAAAGATAATAAATCAGTCTTTCCAACCATATATAGCATGGGTATGGACTGCAAAGAAAGGAAGAAATACAGCTGTTTTAAAAGCTGGTCATGATACTCCCAAATACATGTAAGTGCTGTGTTACGTGTGGTGACCTTGGTTGACAAAAGTCACTAATGGTAATTAGCAACAGGGGGTATGATGTGTGTTGTTGACTAAAGTTGCCAATGGTAGTGAAAGGATTAAGGTTGTTAATTTTACTGCAATTAATAACTTTCTTGGGTGGTTGTTTTTCAATGGGAGGTAGTAAGTTTCTACAAATAACCAGGTGGGAAATTCACATAAAAAAATTCCCACCTGGATTCAGGTTACTTCAGGATACTGTAAGATTGAGAAAAGGGCTTGCTGTTTACAGACAACTACCTCCTGTCCCTGTCTTCATGAATTGCACAAGTGCACTGGCTGTTAAATACAGAAAATAAATTATGCCAAATGTTTCTGTTAATCTAATCGGAACCCTCCTATTCTCAAAACCGTTCAATTTTCATCGTGTTTTGAGCTAAGTCAATAATTGAAGAATACATGTGTATTAGCGGGCAACAAATACCTGTTATTTTTCTAAGAGATTATTTATTAATTATTTATTGGAAAACTTGTTCATTTACATGTATGGTTGTTGAGTGCACAATTAATTGATAGCTATAGTTGATGACTTTTCATTTTATTTTTAATTACAATAAAAAAATATAAAAAACACATTTTACGAATCTCAATTAATGTCAACAGAATTTCAACCATGTACATACATGGATGACATATTTTTACAGTGCCTGTAATTTTGGCAACAACCATTTAGCCAATATGGTGAAACCTATTTTAACAAACACATTTTACTAGGTATACACTGTACATAAAATGACAAAAACAAAAACAAAACCAATTCTTCAAGGGGACAATTTAATACCACATGGTAAACAAAACTGTTTAGTCAATAAAATGTTAAATTTACAATAGGCAAACAATATACCCTGTACACATTTACAAAAAAGGAGCCTGCACAAACCAGTAGGGGTGTAACGATTCAGTGATGCATCGATTATCGCGATACTAAAATGCTGCGATACGCATCACAATACAAAACCGTGAATCGCGACACTGATGACTTTTTTGGGTTCACACAAAATTTCATCAGAATATAAAACAAAAAAATAATTGTATCCAAACAAAATTTGGTTTTACAAATATAAGCACTTTATATCTGACATTTAGACCACACAAATTCAGTGAAGGCTATATAGCTTTTTTTTCAGGGGAAAGGGGGAAAACAGGAAACTGTGTATATTTGTATGTGCTTTTTTTATTGTGTCTAAGTCTGCGCAACATTGGGTAATTCACAACATCAGACCTACTGACATATTACATATATTTGTTAATGTTTTAGTATTCATGATACGTTATACGTATCGAATTGTGAGAAAGTATCGGGATAAGTACTGTATCCTAAAAAAAATGGTATTGTTACACCCATACAGACTAGACACAATTGTTACAATGTGTGAACAGTTATCAATCGTGCATAACCCCTGGAAAGGTTTTGACACCCATAAATACTGTTACACATTCACAATGTGGATTATGTATTTTGTATATATGTGTGAATTTTCGAGTGGAAGTATTTGCCAAATTGTGTACACATCTACAAGACATGAACATCTTGCCAAGACGCACACATTTAATGGATTTATTAATTTATGAAAATTGGTGGCACATCAAACATAAATATTTCAAGGGTTTTTACTACATATTTCTTCAACTTAAAATCATGTATGTGTAAATCTGTGAAATGTCTGTGTTATTATTAGGGCTATATATTAGTACAATGTATGCACAGTACATGCTGGGTAAAGCATGCCCAATCCTAAGTTATATAACATGACATGGCAACTACAATAAACAATAAGATAAGAAAATTAACACTAGCAATTTAGGATTGTTTCACAGCACAGTAGGCTGATGCACATGTGTACATCTCCAATCATGAGTACACATTTTGTTACATAGACACCATTATGAACAACAGAGAATCATTCTAGGCAGATCTTGTACTTGACAAACTTTTATGCACTTTTTTTCTTAGTTGACAAAGAGCTTGATAATTGATATATGAATGATTCCAAAATAATTTTCAATCTGTTGTTCCTAATGGGGACACCGAAAAAAGGTTATCCCATGATTGGAGCCTAACAAACACCTGACACATGTCAACATTGTTTCATGGATATTAAGCAGCAGATATAATTATTCCATGGGATACCCATTTATTCTGATTTGGTTTTGATAATGGGCATTTCCAAGGTTTGGACTCATTAAACAACAATTAAAGCATGAGTATAATAAACATTATTATTAGTTACATCAAACAAATGTCACCATTGACGTATTACTTAAATACTACCTTCAAAATCCATCTCTTTTTTGGCAGAAATACATCTCATTTATAAAATACATACTGTAGACCTGGTATCAATATTATTCTTAATAAATGTATGATATAGCTTTGGTAATGAACAAACAAATGTTTGAGGAGTTTCAATCTGAAAACTTGATGTTTATAAAGGTGATACTTGTACTATAATCCCCCTAAAAATGGTCATTCCCTTGAAGGACAGAGCTTCAATCGAAGCCTTGAAGTATATTTTAACCCTAACTCCCTAGAAGCATTTTTACTAGAAACCTTCCTCAACCTATCAAATCCCAACACCATGGTTGACTGTTGCTGGTTTACAGTACTCAACCCATCAAACTCCAACAGTCCACTTGCCATAAGAGTACTCAACCCGTCAAACTCCAACAGGCCCTTATTGGGTTTTTGATTGAGTGGGTACACTGGGCCATGTGCTTAGTATGAAGAATGGGGTTACACAGGACACATCCCATCAAAACTAAGCAAGTGTACTCCTGTACAAAATGAAAGTATTTTTGGGGGGCTCAGATTAGTTACTGGTCACATCAGCTAACCACTTTACTATGCATCATTGCCCTTTTTTTTAAAAGCATTTTGTCTTTGTCTTTCTTTTATTTCTTCTTTCTTTTTTTTCTTTCCTTTTTTCCCTATTTTTTTCTTTTCTGTTTCTGTATGAAAACAAACCCTACTGTGAAATTTTCCTTGAAAGTGGCACATACACATCCCCTTATATTACTAGCATTCAATCCATTATTCTTTCACAGCTGTTTATTTGTTTTACCTCTATTGAACCATGTACCATGATTGCACAAATCCCCAGTAATTACCCTGACCCCATTGTTCAGTACACATAAACCAAACATCAAAGTCATGCACACACAGTCCAGCACCAGGGCTTTTATACATCAACCAAGCACAACTCACCAGCAACTGCACTGCACACAAACCAACCCTTCCCTCTCAATCAAAATACAAAACTGTTACTGCACACGTACAGTACTCATCCAGCCATATTCCAACACTTTACACATGTCATATCAGAAGTACACAGTACTCAACCCATCAAACTCCAACAATCCCTGGTGTTGGAGTTTGGCTGGATGGGGATCGTTAGGGTTTTAAAGTTGATAACATATTAATTACTGTCATCTGCATTAAATGTGAAATTGTATGTACAATGGTTATGGAGAAACATCAACTTTAATTACATGTACCATGTAATTAACAAAAGTTGAAAGAGCAGAGACCCTGCAATGGAGAGCAACTGGCATCTTTATGTAGTCTGTGTGCGGCATGCAGAAATCATGCTATAAAGATCAATACAAATACATGTATGAATGGACGACATTGAAAACAGACATACATACTCTGTACATACATACATTAACATTGGGCGTAATAAAGTGCTAAAAAGTATTAAAAAGTAAATTTAAAAAAACAGAAGTGATTTACCCCTTTCATTACCGATTTATTTCAACAGGATGCCTGAATTCACACATTATTGTACAATAGTATGCATCCATTTACAGGCACTTTTTCTAAACTCATTTTTCATCATGAAGAGTTTTTTGGAGAAAGATATATTCAATGAAATGATTGTTGCTTACACAATTTTCTTTCATATGATACCAAACTCATGATCAGGTTATTTATTTTATTTCCCCTGACTTTGTTTCACAAACACAGAAAACATCTTGTACACAAGATGGGTGGTTGTTGGGTGGTTGTTTTCCAATGGGAAGTAGTGAGGGTTTGAATTTCTAGTCCTCCAAGGTTTACCAGTTTCTACAAATAACCAGGTGGAAAATCCAGTTATTTCTTGTATGAAGAGCCGTATGTGACTAAATTTAAACTAATTAATTTATAAGACTAAAATAAATGTAAATCCATATATTTAGTAGAAAATCCAATTATACAAAAGCGGCAACCAGACTGGTTGGCAGATAGCATGCATACGGTACTAAACATGATTTTGGGGATTTATATTCCTTTAAAAAAGTCCTCCGAAGCCCATAAATTATTGTTTTACAGAAGAACATTTGTAAAATTATATTTATACAATAATGTAAATTCTTTAATGCAGAAATATATTGCTCAGCCCTACAGGGTTTACTCGTCCCAACCACCCAGGGCCTTAGCGAACGGGGTGCGCGATTTTCTTTCTGCCAACTAAACTTGCCATCCTGCCATATTTTAGCCAGTATGTCTTATATATTTGTGGCTTATTCCATCAGTCCCAAAACACTTAAATTTCTGGCTAGCCCTAACATACTACTTAATGACCTACCATCTCAAAACAAAGTCTCTAGGCAGACCAATCTATGCCACAAACTTGGAATGTAAACAAACCCACCCAAGGCCATACCTTGGCTGATGATACATGTAAGAAGTGATCACATATCATTATTATACTGTACTATGACAAGAATATACACTGTTCATTCTCAACACAATATTGCAAACAATATTTACAGTGGAGTTAACAATAATATAACGACCGTACTAACACAATTAATATGCAAACTAAGAAAATTGCAAAACTGGAGGCATAAGTCTAGATGGTCTTCATCTGGAATACCTGTAACCAGTGATACAGTGAATTTATGACTGAACTATGGTAGGCTATGAATTTACAAATAACTCGGAAATATTAATTTTGTACAAGATTTACAACAGAATGGTTAGTGGAAACGAGATGAATTAGAAAATCTCTCATTCAAAAGATTACAATAAAAATGTAAGCAAACTAATCTAACTGAGGAATCAGCAACAATACAAAAGTGGGAAATGCAATAAAGTAAAATAATAAGAATTAAACAATAATCAGAAAGAAATTAAAACAATCCAGTCACTGTTCTAAGTTCGTAAAATCCAATATAAATCAGAGAAAAAGAAGTAAAGTAACAAATACAAATGAAATATTAAATGTCAAAACAATTTTTCATTTTACAACTGGTCATTGGAACTCAGTCAGACTTACTGACCTGTGAAAGTCTACTCACATTTTTCAAAAAATACATTAAAAACATTATCAGGATCTCCAGGTTAACAATTAAGACTTAATTTTAGATTTGAACTCATGAACTGCAAGAAAGTCTTTTCTGTAGTGAAACATATTTCTTTACTGTTAGGATAATGTATTTGTTAATGCATAACTCCAGCCTATATGAAAGCTTTGGTAATGGTGAAAGTACATTGAGTTTGTTTATTATATGAAATAAATTGTCTCACCAACTTAAAAAATTCATTTGGTAAAAACAGTTATACTGAATTATAGACAAAATGGCTTCAAAAGAAACATTTGATGAATGATGTATTCCATTACATGTGTTCCTGCCTATAGTTAATACAGTTAGTTGTGTAACAAATTTGATTATCTCAAAATGCAACTTGTGGGACATATTTGGGACAGTGTTGTACATGTACATAATAAACTTTAACAGTATATAATGGTTGATGCTTTAAACAAATTTATATAAAAATAAAATCATCTAATTTGTACAATTTGTTTGTGTCCTTTTTGCTTTTATTTATCTTGCAGTCATCTCCATGTAGCTACCCCCCATATAATTACATTATTGTGTGACTTGAATTTAGGGTATGGTTCTGCTTTAAAATAGTTTGTTGTGAAAAGAGGCATCAGTATATACAAAATAGAAATGTTGCCGACTGAAAATTTATTATGGACCAACCCTTGCTCTAGTGCCTTTGATTTGCCGACTGAGAACACTTATTGGAGTGCCGCACACCATAACCCCTGCCCCCGCTCGCTACTGCCCTGTGCGTGGGGACGAGTGAACCCTCCAGGCCTGCGCAATGTTTTTCTGCATTGAACAATTTATATTATTTTATAAATACAATTTTACAAAGGTTCTTCTGTACTTAATTCACCACCAAATTCGAGAGGCATGGTAGTCTTGTGGTTTAGAATGCTAACCTTCCATGTAGGTAGTTGGGATCGAGACTAGGTTTAGGTTGTAAATATTTGTAACAGGATTAGCAACATTTTTGTTAACTACAACACTAATTCAGAAACAAAATTTTTATGTAAAACAATAATGTATGGGCTGTGGAGGACTTTTTTAAAGGAATATAAATCCGAAAAATCATGTTTAGTACCGTATGCATGCTAGCTGCCAACCAGTCTGGTTGCCGCTTTTGTATAATTGGATTTTCTAGTAAATATATGAATTAACATTTATTTTAGTCTTATTAATTATTAAACATTTAGTCAAATACGGCTCTTCATACTGTAATGATGAACACTTCCAGTGCAACGCAACAACACTTCTAGTGCAACGGGAGACAAAACTTCTAGTGCAACGCGAGACAATACTTCTAGTGCAACGCGAGACAATACTTCTAGTGCAACGCGAGACAATACTTCTAGTGCAACGCGAGACAATACTTCTAGTGCAACGCGAGACAATACTTGTAGTGCAACGCGAGACAATACTTCTAGTGCAATGCGAGACAATACTTCTTGTGCAACGTGAGACAATACTTTTAGTGCAACGCGAGACAATACTTCTAGTGCAACGCGAGACAATACTTCTAGTGCAATGCGAGACAATACTTCTAGTGCAATGCGAGACAATACTTCTTGTGCAACGTGAGACAATACTTTTAGTGCAACGCGAGACAATACTTCTAGTGCAACGCGAGACAATACTTCTAGTGCAACGCGAGACAATACTTTTAGTGCAACGCGATACAATACTTCTAGTGCAACGCGAGACAATACTTCTAGTGCAATGCGAGACAATACTTCTAGTGCAATGTTTACACACTCTTCTTGCAATATGCATGTGGCCTTTTTAAAACACCATACTGAGGGTATACATACATTTACTTCACCTAAACAATGCTTGCAAGGGTACAAATGTATATCACAAAAGGAAAACATTTAAGTTGTGGAGGATTCACACAAACAGATTTTAAAATGTTTTTGAGCAAACATTTCAAGTTAATTGTCATTATAAATTCATCATCAAAGAGGAGGACTGCACAAGTTCATTACAATTAGTTGCTTATAGCGACGGAAAATTAGTCATTATGCAGTAAAGGAAGAAAAGTTACTGTACTGTCCCTTTCCACCAACATACATTTTGTACCTCCAAGAAGTGTGTCAAGTTCAATAATTTGTATTCGATAGTCAGTGCTCCGCATTCGACTAATTTCAAACAGACGAGAGTCACATGGATGACTGAAAGCTGATATGGGTGAATAATAAACTTTGCACCTGTATAAATGCCTTTATTCATTCTCCACCTGAACTATTTCGCAATATCTCCCATCATCAGTTTTTATACCATTGTCAGGTCTTTTATAATAAACAAATTTTCTATTGGAAGGAGATGTGTTTCTTTCTGAACAGTAAAACTCTTCATAAGTTCTCTTTACAATTTGAACCACGGGATTCTTTCCACTTCGAACCTTACGTTTGAGCAGTCCAATGTAATTCTCAAATGGCCATGCTGCACACTCATCCAGGGTACCAAAATTATGTGCATCTTTGGCAAGATGGAGTAGTGAATGCACATTGTATATCAGAAAATGGAGACCATATAGCTTTTCACATATGCTCACAAAATGTTCCAACAGTTGTTGTGCATACTGATTATGTTGAGCTGAAAAGTTCTTGTTTAACAAAATTAAGATGGCCACTGATAGCTCCATAAAGTGTGCGTAATTATTTGGAGGAAGGATCCCTTTTAGAACAAATTGTCCACTATATAGAAGGAATTGTCTAAACTCTGTTGCTTTCCACCTGTCTATTTCTGAAAGACTTCTTGGTTTACGGGCAAATTCTCTGGGGACTACCTTCTTGAATGACAGAAGTCGTCCACTGATTTCATTTTGCTGTGCAGCAGATAACCGACATTTGTCCCTTGGTCCTCTTATCCACATCAGTAACAGTTTCCTCATCACCCCTAAGCATACTGAGTGCATGTAGTCCAGTGGAAACCCTTGGACCATGTCAAACTTTATCAACCTTACTAAGGGGGATTCACCATGGTGGTGCTCTGCCTGTTTGAATGTGCGGAAAGTTTCATCAGATCTAAGCTTCAAATTAGATATGCATGGGAAAATTCACCTTTTGTCATATACACCTTTCTGGCAACATTTGTCACAACCATAAAAACCACTATGATGCTTGATTCTCTTCACCATGGCCCTAGCGGGAGCATCACATGTCATGCAGTTTAGTACAACTTCAAATAATTTCCCTTCAAACTGAAGTCCTTCTGACATCAATGAATTTAAGTCATTAATAGCATCATTGAGGAAGTCCAGGTTTGATGGCTTAGTAGCACCAATACCAATGGAGATTGGAAATACATTGGATGGTTGTATATTTGAGATGCAACATAATACTGGCCAAATAGAGCTACTGCTGCTTTTGAAAAGAGGGCAGCCATCTACATTTAAAATTAAAACCAACTTATCAACATCACTAAGGCACTCTTTCGGAATGCTTTCCAAGGTGTTTGTGATCATCGTATCCAAACCAAAATGAAAATAGTCCATGCCAGACACAGTCATTGTTTCAACAGTTCTTGGAGTTTTAAGCAAAGATCGAGCAGTTGCTGGTAGCTCAGGATGTCCATGTTTATGCAAAATGCCAAGGATGCCGTCAACTGCAGCTGCTGTAACTCCAAATTTAACTGCCCATTCTCTGACATCATCATTTAGTGTTTCTACTGATTCTTGATTTGAATCACTTTCTGATGAGGAACTGGTATCATCTGGCCCTCTTTCATTATCAGAAATAGTCCAGTCATCATCATTGTCAGATAAATCTACAATTGCTGTTGCAGCATCTGGTGCAGCATGAGTTGTATCACTGAGTGCATTATAATCTTCTTCTCTTGTTAGTGTAGTCACCTCATCACCATTGACATCCTTAGCAGTGGAGACACATTGCATTTCATTTTGTGGTGTACTACATGCAGCTTCATCAAATGGACATTCAACCTCTGATGAACTGGTTTCAAGTGTTTCCTCAAGCTGTCGTCTTCTTTTTCTTTCCCTCCACAGGTTATTGTACAACAACATCCGAGTTTTCTTCTGATTCACACTCATATCGATTGATCAAAAGGTCAAGTGTGAATGAGTCTAACTGTTTGTTGTGGACATGAATGAATGTATCAGAATACACAGCCTATAGAGTATACCTGTGTACACTCATGAATGAATAGAGTTAATCTGGTGAATTTTAATTTAATCTCCTTGGTACACCATCTATTTTAAGTAAATCTCTCCTAAGTTGGAACAGTCATGCATGAATGAGAGGTTGTCTGGGTTTTCAACTACAGGCGCTTCTTCATTGCTTCATTGACAATGACTATAAAATGTGAATTGTTTGTGTATTCTCCTCATTATACTTATAGTTCTTCTCAGGTTTACTTATCTACATTTAACAAAAAGGAATAATTGCAAAGTTCACATCCTCTTAAAACTTAAAACATACTTAGAAAATAGCATGCAGTCTAAATGTGATCTGATATCGAATTACAAATACTAAATCAAATTATGGAGTCTATAGATGCTTTCTAATGCATTCTACAATGTCTGGTGATGAGAAAAGGACCTTGAATTTAAGGTCCTTTTATTCATTATTTATTGTTTGAAATTACTGACATCCCCTCCCATCAAAAATATTGGGAGAACAGCCCCCCTTAAGGATTGCAAATACCATACTTTTAGACAGTTCAGACCATCACATGCATGATCCGTTTAAAACGGTACTTAAACCCTTTAAAATTTACATGAATTTAAAGCCTTTTTTCACGTAAGCAAACATGACAAAATAAAATAGGTGATATCATAAAATAGGCCTATGCATTTATTCAATGACATCAGACCAGGGTTGATTGATGTAAATCACGTTGATTTAAACCGCGATTTAAATCGTGATTTAAATCATATAATTTTTGTCTAGCAAATCTAAAATTTAATAAATAAAAAAACATAAAAAAAATCCGATTTAAATTTGAAAAAAATCAGATTTTTAAATTTTAAATCAACAAAAATTAGCAACCTTGCATCAGACAATGACGCAATTCTCGTGTGACATGTAATGTACGGTTACATTACCGTAAACTAAACAGTTCAACTCGTACGTGTACACATTCATGACCATTGTAATTTTGTGTATGTACAAATATCAAAATGGACTTTGCACACGTGCCATTTATGTGAATTGCATATTTAGAGATAACTACATTTATAAATGCATCGACATTAGGATACCACTCGTGAGAACTCGTTACACTTTACTTGCTAACACCGGCCTAACACAACTTAGGCTAGGCCTACTAGTACTAGTCATGCTAGTTTCAGTTTCAAAAAATCAAATGGTAATATGTCTCACTCTCAACAAATCTTACCTTGCATTAACACTGACACATTCTGCATGATGCTTGAACTTGTCAAGTTGGAGTTGAACGTGAACATGAAATGATGAATGAATCTGCCGAAATGTCCGATGATACGAATGACATGTAACGTTAACGAAATAGTAATAGTAATTTTATAGCCTAAAGTTTTATTCGATCGGCGGCTGCGGTCGCGTCGGGGGGGGGGGGGGGCGGATGGACGACGCGTCAACGACGAACGTTAAACAGAAAGTAGCGACGCACCGCGACTAGACTGCTCACAAATATTAACTAATGAGAGATCGAAGTGTACCAGCACCTTTGGATAAAGACGGTGGTCTGGGGACAACTGATCTCTATTAATACAATAATATCAGTATTCATATAATTAATAGAGCCAGTGGTGAGGAAAAGCGAAATAGACAAGTAACCAGTCTAGGCCTAGTGTAGACTGATCGCCTTTATCTCGTATCTAGTACTAAAAGTAGTTCAAAGCGTGACGTCTAGGTTTAGTTGTTACAAGATTTCCCTTACGAGAGGGCGCTATCCCCCTGGCCACGAATCCGCTATCACCCACGAACTGCCCCGTCCGTACGTTCCGAGACGAGTGAACAAAGTTCGAGAAAAAGAGGAAGACATTAGACTATAATATTTATTTAAATTATAATTAAAACAATATAATTATTTATATTGCACGAATTCCATAAGCAACATGTTTAAATGCGAAAAAGTGTTTATGTTTGGGAAATAGGTTTTAGGCCTATTATTTCATTATTTTGTGTGAAATGTTAAAGTAGATTATCAACACAATAATGTTACAGCCGGACACGGTAAAACCTGCAGCACATTATCACACTGTCAATGATTATTCTTTGTAGAGAAAAGGAACAGCAGATAAATCACCGACAAACACAAAACGTAACACAATTATTCTGATACCTTTAAAAAAAATCTCTTGAATTGTCAGCATCTTAAATAATGTCCAGAAAGTCATGCCATATCACGTCAATTTTGAAAGAACTGCACTGGCTTCCCGTTTCACAGAGAATTGTTTTAAAACTTATGCTAATTGTTCACAAATCTTTTAATAACACTGCTCCAATTTGTATTTCTGAACTGCTTAAAGTTCACACTCCGTCACGCAGATTGCGCTCCGGTAACATGTCCAAAATGAATTCAAAACGGATATGGTGCGATAGGTATTTTTCTGTTGCGATCTTCCAACTAAACTCAAATTTTGTCATAAGATAACTAGATTCAAGTCGCTGCTTAAAACTCATCTTATGTCACAATTTTTCAAAGATGAAGTATATTTGTAATTGCAATGTTGCATAAATTGCATGTATCTCGGTCCATAATTTGTATATATTGTTTGTATTTATATTTTCTCTGTTTCCGCGCGCTACAAATATTAAGTTTCTTAAAGTTTCAAAAAGTAAGAAGAAAAAATCCGCCAAAATATAAAGAAAGTACATCGCACGACCTTTAAAATTGGATTCTTTTAGGGCAACTCACAAGTTGTCAAAACGGTAAAATGCATCAATAGATTTCTTAAAACCAGAAAAATGTATGACTATACAAGTGAAACTGTGAACGTAATTGTATCGTCGTGCCGTCCACGACGAAACAATTACGCATAATCAAGTTTATACCGGTACTGTATATACTGTACTAGTAGTTTGCGTGCATTTTAATTACTCGACGATCATCACGATTGTTTTCATATTTTAATATTCATACTTTAATATTACTTCTTTCATTTCCTCTATACATCATGTTAGTTTATTCTTTACAGGTTTGTTCTTTTTCTTTTCTTTTAAATTTTTTGAAATCCGTGATAGGAATTTGTAGATTTTTATAACATAGGCAGTAGGCCTACATAATATACCACATAATTATGATCGAAGGAATACATATTGCCCACACGAATACTTTTTAGCTTAACCCAGCCATGTAGGCCTAAGCCTCTTATGGATTCCATTTTGTGTGTCCATGTGAGTAAGTACATCTAGGCCTACATTATCATACAACCACCACTGAAACATTAAATAGTTGAACCAACTAGAAAAACTTCAGTGACATTTTAATATTATGATCATTATTACAATAACGTGCATAACTACGGTTCACATCTAGTCAAACGTATTTAATTGTAAATGTTATGTAGTTTCAATTAATGTTTATGGAGTGATGCTTAACAATTTGGCTGGTTTAAACCATTTATCTCATATTTTACTGAATTTGTATTGTTTTCTCAATTTTATGAAGTTTAAACCACATTTTAAAAACAATTTCAAAACATCGCAGTCATGACCAAATATACATAACACGTAATGTTATGAAAACATCATTGTGTACATGTAAACCTTGTAAAAGTTTAAATGATGTTTAGAAAACATTTTACATTCCCAGTTATTTCCGTAAATACAAACGTTATAGAAACATTCAATAATTACATTTCAAAAACATGTTTGTTTTAAGAAAACACATTTAGATATAAGCATTCATGTTATGTTGTAAACATGTTGTTATAATCATTAAAACATTACTCATGTGGTAAATTTAATGGTGTTTTGGAATAAGTTTTACACATATTAACATGTCTGTAAAATTATGTTTTAAATGTTATAATAACATCTTAATAATGTAAATGTTTAAATTATGACGCAAGTTAATATTATGTTCAGAAACATTGAATTCTCAAAGCTACAAATCTTTAGAAAGATCCATTTAAAACATTATATCATGAGGCTTTTAAACTATTATTCATTTCATGTTTTATAAATATTTTTCATTTTTCAAACAAGGTTTTAAAAACATTTTAAGCGTGATTAAAACGCACAACAAATAATGTTATGAAAACATCATTTAAATGTGCATGTAAAACATATCATTGAGGCTTTTAAAATGTTGTAAAAACATATTCATATTATGTTTTATAAATGTTATGTATTTTAAAACAATTTTTTAGCATGAATAAAAAACATAAAACATAATGTTATAAAAACATCATTTAAATATGCATGAAAACTTAGGAAATTCAAAATGATATTTAGAAAATATTTTATGTTAACAGTTATTTTTATAAATAAAAACGTTTTAGAAACATTTAACAAAAACATTTCAAAAACATTTTGGGAATGTTTATGATTAAATATTAAGATATCAGCATTTATATTATGTTTTATAAATATTATAAAAATCAAAAAAAAATATTTTCATGCAGTTAATAATATGTTATTTTGACGTGTCTATAAAATTAGGTTTTAAATGTTATAATAATATCTTAATAATGTAAATGTTCAAGTTATGATAATGTTAAAATTATGCTCAGAAATATTAGTTAATAAAAAGTTATGATAAGGATGTTCAGAAAACATTTAATTCTCAAAGCTATACATTTTTAGAAAACTCCATTCAAAACATTGTATCATGAGGCTTTTTAAAATATTTTAAAAACATTTAAAAAACGTTTCACCTACATATTCGTTTTATGTTTAAAAAATGTTATGTATTTTCAAACGAGCGTTTTAAAACAATTTAAAAACATGTTTTAACATGACTAAAAAACATAAAACATAATGTTATAAAAACATCATTTAAATGTGCATGTAAAACTTGAAAAAATTCAAAATGATGTTTAGAAAATATTTTATGTTAACAGTTATTTTCATAAATAAAAACGTTTTAGAAATATTTAACAAAAACATTTCAAAAACATTTTGGGAATGTTTATGATTAAATATTAAGATATCAGCATTTATATTATGTTTTAGAAATGTTATTAAAATCAATAAAAAATATTTTCATGCAGTTAATAATATGTTATTTTGACATGTCTATAAAATTATGTTTTAAATGTTATAATAATATCTTAATAATGTAAATGTTTAAGTTATGATAATGTTAAAATTATGCTCAGAAATATTAGTTAATAAAAAGTTACGATAATGATGTTCAGAAAACATTTAATTCTCAAAGCTATACATTTTTAGAAAACTCTATTCAAAACATTGTATCATGAGGCTTTTTAAAATATTGTAAAAACATTTAAAAAACGTTTCACCCACATATTCTTTATATGTTATATAAATGTTATGTATTTTTCAAACGAGTATTTTAAAACATTTTAAAAACATTTTTGTAGCATGACTAAAAAATATATAAAATAATGTTATGAAAACATCATTTAAACGTCCATGTCAAACTTTAAAAATTCAAAATGATGTTTAGAAAATATTTTATTTTAACATTTAATTTCATAAATAGAAACGTTTTAGAAACATTTAACAAAAACATTTCAAAAACATTTTGGGAACGTTTATGAAAAATATTAAGATGTCAGCATTTATATTATGTTTTAGAAATGTTATTAAAATAATAAAAAATATTTTCATGTAGTTAATATAATGTTATTTTGTTATGTTTTACATGTGACATTTTAAAAACCTTTCGAAAATGTTATCATAGCATTATGTGTTTGCTGGGTTACGTCTACTAGAGGGGGTAGGTAGTCCTCGAGCCCGAAATAGGAAAAATTTCACCGGCCAGCGGACGGGACCCAACTCTGGGACGGGCTCGAGGGGGATGGCGGTCGGCCCCCGCCGCCAGCTGGGAGACGTCGGGAAGGCCCCGCGGGGTCCTCCAGTAGCAGCGGGCGCCGGGTCGGGCCCCGCCGTGGCTCCCGCCCGAAAGGACGAGTCCCTGCACGCTGGCTCGCGGTCCCCGCAGACGGGTCGACCCGAACGCAGCAGCGGGCACCGCCCGTGCTCCTCGGGCGAGAGGAGGAGTCCTTGCACGCTGGCCTGCTGTCCCCGCAGACGGGTCGACCCGAAGTCGGAGTACGAGGGGCGACCTCTCGCCCGAGGAGCACGGGCGGTGCCCGCTCCTGCGTTCGGGTCGACCCGTCTGCGGGGACCACGAGCCAGCGTGCAGGGACTCGTCCTCTCGGCCGGGAGCCACGGCCCGAGCCGGCGCACAAACCCCACGGTGTTTCTTCGACAAGTTTTCAACGCAAATTGGATAGAGGTGTTCCGTACTACCAACGGGGTGGGTGTTACGTCTACTATAGGGGGTAGGTAGTCCTCGAGCCCGAAATAGGAAAAATTTCACCGGCCAGCGGACGGGACCCAACTCTGGGACGGGCTCGAGGGGGATGGCGGTCGGCCCCCGCCGCCAGCTGGGAGACGTTGGGAAGGCCCCCTCGGTGTCCTCCAGTAGCAGCGGGCGCCGGCTAGGGCCCCGCCGTGGCTCCCGGCCGAGAGGACGAGTCCCTGCACGCTGGTTTGCGGTCCCCGCAGACGGGTCGACCTGATCGCAGCAGCGGGCACTGCCCGTGCTCCTCGGGCGAGAGGAGTAGTCCCTGCACGCTGGCCCGCTGTCCCCGCAGACGGGTCGACCCGAAGTCGGAGTCCGAGGGGCGACCTCTCGCCCGAGGAGCACGCGCGGTGCCCGCTGCTGCGTTCGGGTCGACCCGTCTGCGGTGACCGCGAGCCAGCGTGCAGGGACTTGTTCTCTCGGCCGGGAGCCACGGCCCGAGCCGGGGACCGAACCTCACGGTATTTCTTCGACAAGTTTTCAACGCAAATTGGATAGAGGTGTTCCGTACTACCAACGGGGTGGGTGTTACGTCTACTATTGGGGGTAGGTAGTCCTCAAGCCCGAAATAGGAAAAATTTCACGGGCCACCGGACGTGACCCAACTCTGGGACGGGCTCGAGGGGGATGGCGGTCGGCCCCCGCCGCCAGCTGGGAGAAGTCGGGAAGGCCCCGCGGGGTCCTCCAGTAGCAGCGGGCGCCGGCTCGGGCCCCGCCGTGGCTCCCGGCAGAGAGGACGAGTCCCTGCACGCTGGCTCGCGGTCCCAGCAGACGGGTCGACCCAAACGCAGTAGCGGGCACCGCCCGTGCTCCTCGGGTGAGAGGAGGAGTCCTTGCACGCTGGCCTGCTGTCTCCGCAGACGGGTCGACCCGAAGTCGGAGTCCGAGGGGCGACCTCTCGCCCGAGGAGCACGGGCGGTGCCCGCTGCTGCGTTCCGGTCGACCTTTCTGCGGGGACCGCGAGCCAACGTGCAGGGACTCGTGTTCTCTTCCGGGAGCCACGGCCCGAGCCGGGGCCCGAACCCCACGGTGTTTCTTCGACACGTTTTGAACGCAAATTGGATAGAGGTGTTCCGTACTAGCAACGGGGTGGGTGTTACGGCTGCTATAGGGGCTAGGTGGTCCTCGAGCCCGAAATCGGAAAAAAAAATTCAGTCTCCAGCGGACGGGACAAGACTCTGTGACGGGCATGAGGGGGATGGCGGTCGGCACCCGCCGCCAGCCGGGACGCGTCGGGAAGGCCCCTCGGGGTCCCCCAGTAGCAGCGCGCGCCGGCTCGGGCCCCACGGCTGTTTCACGCGTATGTGACGCGCGTAAAGAAGTTTTCCCAGACCGTAGCCACTCATGCATAATTCATGTCAAAAGGATTACGTCACGCCAATAATGGCTGCGCCCACAGATCACAGAGCTGACGAAAACAGGGTCGACATATCAGCTAAATTAAACCTTCACACGAAGGAAATAGACGTTCTATTAAACTTTTCTGATGAATCATAATTAAATTATACTCTTGTGGTTAATGGGTGCTTACAAAAATTTAAAAGCCGGGAAAAAAAAATCAATTTTTACGTCGTATTCGTACATCGTCTTTTGTTGTTCGAAAGATTCAAACGACGTTCCAAAAACCTCCCTTTTTACTTAACAGCGGCTAGTTTTAACTTTTCAAAAAGGAGTCCGTGCACGCTGGCCCGCTGTCCCCGCAGACTGGTCGACCCGAAGTCGGAGTACGAGGGGCGACCTCTCGCCCGAGGAGCACGGGCGGTGCCCGCTCCTGCGTTCGGGTCGACCCGTCTGCGGGGACCACGAGCCAGCGTGCAGGGACTCGTCCTCTCGGCCGGGAGCCACGGCCCGAGCCGGCGCACAAACCCCACGGTGTTTCTTCGACAAGTTTTCAACGCAAATTGGATAGAGGTGTTCCGTACTACCAACGGAGTGGGTGTTACGTCTACTATAGGGGGTAGGTAGTCCTCGAGCCCGAAATAGGAAAAATTTCACCGGCCAGCGGACGGGATCCTACTCTGGGACGGGCTCGAGTGATGGCGGTCGTCGGCCCCGCCGCCAGCTGGGAAACGTTGGTAGGCCCCTGGTGTCCTCCAGTAGCAGCGGGCGCCGGCTGGGCCACCTGTGGCTCCCGGCCGAGGACGAGTCCCTGCGCGCTGGTTTGCGGTCCCCCGCAGACGGGTCGACCTGATCGCAGCAGCGGGCACTGCCCGTGCTCCTCGGGCGAGGAGTAGTCCTGCACGCTGGCCCGCTGTTCCCGCAGACGGGTCGACCCGAAGTCGGAGTCCGAGGGGCGACCTCTCGCCAGAGGAGCACGGGCGGTGCCCGCTGCTGCGTTCGGGTCGACCCGTCTGCGGTGACCGCGAGCCAGCGTGCAGGGACTTGTCCTCTCGGCCGGGAGCCACGGCCTGAGCCGGGGACCGAACCTCACGGTGTTTCTTCGACAAGTTTTCAACGCAAATTGGATAGAGGTGTTCCGTACTACCAACGGGGTGGGTGTTACGTCTACTATTGGGGGTAGGTAGTCCTCAAGCCCGAAATAGGAAAAATTTCACGGGCCACCGGACGGGACCCAACTCTGGGACGGGCTCGAGGGGGATGGCGGTCGGCCCCCGCCGCCAGCTGGGAGACGTCGGGAAGGCCCCGCGGGGTCCCCCAGTAGCAGCGCGCGCCGGCTCGGGCCCCACGGCTGTTTCACGCGTATGTGACGCGCGTAAAGAAGTTTTCCCAGACCGTAGCCACTCATGCATAATTCATGTCAAAAGGATTACGTCACGCCAATAATGGCTGCGCCCACAGATCACAGAGCTGACGAAAACAGGGTCGAAATATCAGCTAAATTAAACCTTCACACGAAGGAAATAGACGTTCTATTAAACTTTTCTGATGAATCATAATTAAATTATACTCTTGTGGTTAATGGGTGCTTACAAAAATTTAAAAGCCGGGAAAAAAATCAATTTTTACGTTGTATTCGTACATCGTCTTTTGTTGTTCGAAAGATTCAAACGACGTTCCAAAAACCTCCCTTTTTACTTAACAGGGGCTAGTTTTAACTTTTCAAAAAGGATTATTAAAACGAACTACTATGTTCACTTTTTAAACGTTTAATCTCATGTAGGACATTTCGTTTAAGTATTCAATACCGTTGTTGAAAACTTGTAAAAACCGAGGCCTAACAAAACTTCCATTAAAATCGTTTACTAACGTTCCGTGCAGACGGCCCAGCCGCAGTAACTTCTTCGCTGGTAATCCCATTAACTCTATAATTTTGTAAAGTGTTGTGTGGGCACAGGTGAAAAACGTCAGAACAGCGCGCTATGTAAATACTATTTACATGTAAATACTATGTAAATTACTACTCAATTGAGATTCCACATGGTGTCACCGCAATTAGTCTTACTTATCATCCTCACCATGCAAAGCTACAAGTTTTACCTATGTAAATACGACATAAAACACAATAAAGGGGGCCACTTTGCATCTGTCACGTTAGCAGTTTTTTTTTAAGTACCTGGCCAAAAATTGTTTCAACATGTGAATGGACATGCAGGCTTATACTAATTTGAGTTGATTTATTTTATTTTTTTATTTTTTTATTTATTTTTTTACCCTCAAATTTCCATACAAATTGGACGGAAAAAGTTACCGCACTTTTCCGTCCATTTGTTGATGGAAATGTTAGGGTAATTAAACAAAATAATAGTAATAATCAACTCAAATTATCTTTAGGATAAGCATGCATGTCTATTCAAATGTTGAAATTCTTTTTGGGTGGTTTCAGATATAAAAAAACAAAAATACAACCATTAGAAAAACTGCTAACGTGACGGTAGGAAAGTGGCCCCCTTTATTGTGTTTTATGTCATACACTAGTTTACACAAAACTTTCATAAATATTCTACACAGTAGATTATACGGGAGTACAGTGATAAAAAACGCACAGGAACAAAGATGAGTTTCAGTGATATTTACACATATTTTATTCATTATGAGTTTCAAATTCCATCAACAAGCTCTAGGAAAAATCTGTACAGTATGTACAAACAGAATCACGGTTCTCGTAACCTTCCAAAGGAAACCAGTGAGTATAGGAAATAATTATTGAATAATTTCGGTATAAGTGTATGGGAAGATTCAGCGGATCAGCATCCATGAAAAATATGTGAAAAATGTTCAAGAAAACTAAGACACTGTAAATCTGGAGAACGATTTTATACTCTTCAGAGCCTCAAAGATAAACAGCGAATCCAACAAAATTGACCAAAGCATACAAGAACTGGAACTTGGTTCGTGTGTGAACTTTTTACGCAACAGTCTAGAGGAGGACCGCAGTCTAAACCAAAGGCTGGTAGGCCTAAATCAACAATAGCTTGTACACAAACTTTGCCCTTTTCACTGAGCGGTGACAATATATTTCATCAATTAAGTGATGCGCAACATCTGGAATATCCCATTAGTTTTGAAATCAGTGGTCATCAGTGGGAACAGTCACTCTTCATTTGTAGTATTTGTCTATGTATACTGGGAAAGCCATCAGTTCAGACACCGTGCCAACATAACTTCTGTGCGCAATGTTTGACACAGTGTTTCAAGCATTCGTTAAGTCCAAACATCAACTGCCCAATATGTAATCAACATGTACAGTATAGCAGCATCACTTCAAGTCCCAGAGTGCTAAGTGTTCAACTGGACAATCTAAATGTTGTGTGTACAGCATGTGATGGCATTGGACAAATAACCCGATTATTGGTTTACTCAATGAGCAGGGTGGTGAGCTGATTCACACTGAGTTTAACCGCACAGGGAGAATCGTCAATGGTATGCGGGATGACCTGGAGCGACTGATGTCCATAATGAGGCGGCATCACATCAGTACCGCACCAGAAGTGCGGTCAAAAGTCATCAAGCCTGCAAAAACAAATTACAAATTAGAAAATAAATAAAGGATAAGCAAAATGAAAATATCATCTTCCTGCAAATTCCACAATATTAATTTGTACATGCGTTCCACAGAGTTTGCAATATTTGCACAGGAACAGTACATAAGTTTCCACAAAATTCCCCCGTGAAGAAATAAAGTCCCCCATACAGGACTCGCACTGGGAGTTCCACAGCTATGCACAAGCTGTATACCTAGTGTTTTTGCCCACAATGTTTACTTACCTATTCTATGATGCTCGCCAGTACCAAAAAAAAGGCATTCCACCTGATTGATTTGGTAAAATTTGTGGAGAATTGCTACTACTTGAGCAACACGTTTAAACCTCATCAGCCGCCATACGCATGTGCGCTGATACGTCAGTTTGCCCCAGTGTAGTTAGTTATCTGTGTGTGTTTATACGTTTGTAGTATGTACACGGTCTAGTCTGGTGGCGACGTGATGATGATCGTCGAACTCTGATGATCGCCAGCGTCTTCGGCTACTATAATCAAAGATGCCTCAGCATTAACTATAAACTTTGTTTTTTATGATCACGGGTCAAGTTTTCAGTTGCGCGACCATCAATAACGAAACATGCAGGTCGCATGAGGTCATAGTGTGGTATCGGTGCGCATGAGCATCAGTACTTATCATGGCAGCTGATGTCGGTAAAGCAGTAGCTATTCTCTATAAATTTCAACAAAAAAAGTGAGTGGAATACCGATTTTCTTTTTTACTGGCGAGCATCATAACATAATGTAAGTAAACATTGTGGGCAAAATTTAAGCAAAAATTGTACCGTTTTTTATCGGCATAGGGCCAAGAGTCAGACAGAGTCTAGAATATTGGCAGAATGGCACTAATTATGGGGCTAATAATAACCCAAAGTTGAGCTGTTCAATTAAAATACAATAACTTCAACCAAAACTTACCACTCTACGAAACCAACACAGACTGTGTCATCTGAAGGATGAATAGCACTCAAGTAGTTGAACATCCTGTAGTTCATTGAAACCTACAAAATAAACCAATGCAAATTCAAATTATAGTTATAAAACAAGTATTTCTAAATTTGTGGTGTAATGTTTTGACATTCTGGAATACATCGAACACAACTTGCAACTTATAACTCACGGGGGGGGGGGGAGCATTCTAACAATTAGGTAAAGTTAACACGCTTATTGTATACGTTTTAATAATACTGTATTTTATACATATGTACACAAATAAAAAAGTTATAAAAAAATTTAAACAAATTATATTTGAAATATCTGTGGCAGTGTGGGCTGTGTACTGTTTGTTTGTTTCTCTCTCTTTTTTTGTCAGGTAATATTAGGGCCTACCAAAACCAAATGTGGTAGGGGATTGAAGCCAAACGTTGTGGTACGTTAGCGAATGGAAGCAAACAAGAGCTATAAAAATCATGACTTTCAACGTCAATAAACATGTGCTAAAATCTCCAGTTTTTAACATGTGTACAGTTCGCCCCCACAAATCTCGCCCCGTAGCATCTTATTCTTCATTGGAATTAAGGGGCGAAGTTGTACTGGGGCGAAAGCACGTGAAACGTATAAACGGTGTTGAAATGTTTACAAAAAATGCCAAACTTTTCATAGCTTTAAATCATCCAAAACAAAATGTCCTACACTTACTTGTTAATTTTTCCTGAAGTACATCATCTTGTGAGATGATGACATGTTTTTAGGGTCCGTTGTGGCTTTTGTTTATGAGAAATGAGACAAAATGTCTGGTGATCGTCCGTCGACATGTAGAGCAGTCCAGACACAATGCAGGCTGTATGCCTCACGTGTATCTTTCTCCCGCATTAACTCCGTGACCCCAACGTACTTCTGCTTGGTGGTGGCGGAAGGTCACATATTTTAAAATAATTTTACCTATTTACATATGTAAAACTTTCTATCAACCAATCAGGTTATCGCTTTTTACAAGGCCACTTTATATAACGGTTGACGCGAAAAGGAATGTTTATAAATAAAATGCATGGTGACGTCATAGACACCATTATGCACACTGACTAATATCAACCGAAAGAGGGCCCCTTTTAAAACGGTGAAACAGCCGTGGCCCCGCCGTGGCTCCCGGCCGAGAGGACGAGTCCCTGCACGCTGGCTCGCGGTCCCCGCAGACGGGTCGACCCGAACACAGCAGCGGGCACCGCCCGTGCTCCTCGGGCGAGAGGAGGAGTCCTTGCACGCTGGCCCGCTGTCCCCGCAGACGGGTCGACCTGAAGTCGGAGTCCGAGGGGCGACCTCTCGCCCGAGGAGCACGGGCGGTGCCCACTGCTGCGTTTCGGTCGACCCTTCTGCGGGGACAGCGAGCCAGCGTGTAGGGACTCGTCCCCTCGGCCGGGAGCCACGGCCCGAGCTGGGGCCCGAACCCCACGGTGTTTCTTCGACAAGTTTTCAACGCAAATTGGATAGAGGTGTTCCGTACTACCAATGGGGTGGGTGTTACGTCTACTATATGGGGTAGATAGTCCTCGAGCCCGAAATAGGAAACATTTCAGAGTCCAGCGGACGGGACACGACTCTGGGACGGGCTCGAGGGGGATGGCGGTCGGCCCCCGCCGCCAGCTAGGAGACGTCGGGAAGGCCCCGCGGGGTCCTCCAGTAGCAGCGGGCGCCGGCTCGGGCCTCGCCGTGGCTCCCGGCCGAGAGGACGAGTCCCTGCACGCTTTGTGTACAGCTGGACAATCTGGATGTTGCATGTATAACTTGCCACAATATTGGTAAAATCTGTAAATTTGTAAATCACCAGTGCACATCAAAAATGCCTACTAAGCCAACAGTTAAAATATTCCGGGGACAAGTGCAAGTTGACCCACAAGTTTCTGAAGATAATGGTGCAACAAATGCTGCACGAATTCTCAAAGCTCTGGCATCAAAGCACGAAGCAGGCAATCCCATACCAATTGAAATTGAACAGGCCACTGACCGTTGGATGTGGATAAAACTTCAACAAGACAAAGAGCACAAAGCTTTCCTACACACCGGGGGACGAGTAAGTGATGTTCACAAATAAAATATGAATTATAATAATAAATAATTTACATTTGGTTTTCTGCATCACCAATTCTCATGAGCAAATGCTGAATCGTGAAATGTTTTGCAATTCAATACAGAATAAATAGTTCACTGAATATTACATACATAAAAAATAATCATAAATATATTTGTTTTAAAGTGCTGTACATAGATTATAAAATACAAAAATAGAAGTATGTGACTCTACGGAGAATAAGGATACTTTATAAATTAATACTGCACACAAAAACTTATATTTGAATTGAAATGAAGCTATTTTACAAATATAGTAATTTAAAAGTAAATATTCATATATTGCACACAATTACAGCCTGCCTTAATACAGAAGGTGACCGGGTGTAAATCATCAGACATGAGTGGTCATCACAACACAGATAGCAATACATGTACAATGTCAGCAAACAAAGCATTTGCGATGATGAAAGATTGTCACCTCGCCTGGGACCACCTACGCAAGATCAGACGGTAATTATACAGTTCTGGCCTAATCAGAATAAGTAATTAAACTGTGAACATATTTACATTTTATTTAATTACAATAGGTCACATTCAAACATGTTTAATTATTTCTCATACATAAACTTAATAACCACATGTATTCTCACATAAGTACCCGACTGTTGAAAAGTTTATACATTTGTATTCAGATATTCAGAACAATATTCAGAATAAACAAGCCAATTATACAAGTTAAATATAAATTTTAGAAAATGTTTTTAACTATTTTCTCTTTGAATTTGTACTACATGTAGGTACCTCGGTACTAGCTTTAAGGTGACATCTGAAAGGAAGATGAGGCATCATCAAAAAATCCTACTTAAGGATTGTAACCTACAAGGAGAGCTGGCCAACCTTGTGTTCCCCTCCACAAAGGCAGATGGAATCAATGGCTTTATAACCAGAGAAACCCCCATTGTTTACATCAACAACCTGAGTAGTATGATTCTGGACTACCTGGACCGTCTTGACAAGTTAGTAAAATTCAACTTGGAATGTACCTTTTAAAATTTTACACTATACATGTACTCGTTTGATGCATAAATGTGTGCACCACAATCCTCAACCGAGATTTGGGTGAAAATAGGAGGGGATAAGGGAGGGACGTCATTCAAGTTAAATTTCCAAATCGTCAATGTGCATCACCCAAATTCACTAGCTAACACAGTAGTGTTCTGTTGCTTCGAGGGAAATGACTCTCTAGTCAACCTTCAATGCACTCTCCCAAAGATCATGGACCAGGTAGCCACATTGTCAACAACCAAGTGGCGGTAAGTTTTTTTAAAGTTGCTATTCATTTCAGCAAATACATGCTCGTTGTATGTAAAGTATCAGAATTAAATGACACAACACAACTTGTATATTTGTTTCACTGTACACAAACTAGTCTAATTTTGATTGTTTTTTCTTCCATTTATTACGTAACAGTGACAAGACAATCCGACTCTTCTGTTTCGGGGATTACGAGCTCCTGAACAAGATGTATGGTCTCTGTGGATGCAATGGTAAGTAGTGCAGAGGATGCACAAATAAATCCATATCTGTGTACATCTACATGTATGTGCAGTACATGTACATGTACATGTTTGAACTTACCTGTACATATGGTCTACATGTACAAGAAGTAGTGTTATGCAGATTTGACTAATTCTTCAAATTGAACTTTGTTTTATTTCTTTTTTTAACAGCTCGCTATTGTTGTATCTACTGTACTGCTTCAAAGGAAATGAAGCAGCAACCATATAAACAACGTGGACCATCATCAGCTCGTACCGTACAGACCATAAGGAACAACTACAGCGTCTTTACTAATGACGGTGCCAAAGGGAATCGAGCAAAATATGTTTCTGTTAGTGTTGTTAATGAGCCCATGATTTCAATTGAATTAGACCATGTAAGAACATTGTATACTGTGTTTTTATTATTAAGTGCAGACACTCATTTGAATAAAATAATGTGGAACAACTACATGTATAACATAATGTACTTAGTAACACTTGTACAATGGTGTATAGGCCCAATTGTCAGTGTACGTGCATGAACTACAAGACCAAATATTTGAGCGACATGTGTACATGTACATGCACTACATGACTTGTATTTAAGTTTGTTGATAATTATCAGTTCAACTTTACCCCCACACTGTGTTACTGCTAACCCTTTAAGAATTCCCACAAATGTTACACAGTGTGGTTTTGGAAAAAATAAGTTCCATAAACCATGAGATGAGCATCCATGTGTAATTCACTGAAGGATTATCTCAATTCAGGAGTCAACTCAAATCCAGACTCAAGTAAAACAATCAGTTATTATGTACATGTATACATGTAGTAACATTCACTGATTTCCCCCCATACTACAGGTCATTCTCCCAAGTTTGCACATCTCATTGGGAGTGTTCAAAAAGCTGTATGACTACTTCGAGGGTGAATGTCATGACTTAGACAGTCATCTGTTCAAGTTGCGAGCAGAAGTTGATACTGACGAGGACGATCTTGAATTCAAAAATTTTGACGCACAAGTCTCAGCAAGCATCAGCAAACAACATAATATATCCAAGCAGTTACGAGACAAGCAGGCCCGACTGGAGGAAATTGAAGATGACCTACCCTTGTACGTCCTTCAGAACACGACACAGCAGGATGCCAGTGCTGAATTTTGTCAGATGGCAATGGAGGCAGTCCAGTTGCGAATTGAAGTGCAGAATTTGGTAATTAATCTCCAATTTCCAATCAAAATATTGATCAGATAAAACATGTTGGGAAGTGCAATCTGCACTAGATATTTCATCTTACAGCAGTACATTTTTAAATATGTTTTTCTCCACAGGAAAAGGAGGCCAATAGTGCTGACCTTGCCTTTTGCACTGGTCCCATTGTCAGCTATTTAGAAAAGGTGCTTTCCAAATTTAACTTGCAACGCCAAGCCTACCATGGTAAAGCCTTCGTTGGGAACCACGTACACAAATGTTGTAAGGTAATCATAAGGTTTAATCCATAGATAATCTGATCAGGAGATGCACACATGACACATGTACTCACCGGAGTATTTAAAATTCTGCAGTGGGGAATTTGTATTCCAAAAAAGTGACTTTTTTCCTTCCTCTTCTAGGTTGAAGTCATTGACGCTCTTACTGACGCCCCTCGGCAGGCTGTAATCGAGCACATGACTGATGACTTACCACTCGCCTGTCAAAATCGCCTCATGAGGGAAGCTTTGACAGTGAAGCATAAGTATCGTGACATTTTCTTTAAATTTGCGGATGTACATCAAGGCATCAACCATGCAAATCCCCTTTCATCTGAAGAAATCCAGCGCATAGGTAATTATTGTACATTAAGTAGATCGGTACTCACTTCTGCCATTCCATATTTTCTTTTTCAATTTCCATTCTGACATATCGTTGTAGATGATTTCATCCTTTGTGATTCCCTTATAAATGTATAATTCCTTCTCTTTAGATATCTGTATCAAGGACCTCCTGGACACATATCGGCGTATGTTCCCCGGCCAAAACATCACCCCAAAACTTCATCTTCTGGAAGACCATGCGGTACAACAGCTCTCTAAGTTCCGAGTTGGGTTTGGACTCCTTAATGAACAAGGTGGAGAATTGATCCACACACACTTCAACCGTACTGGGCGAATAGTTCATGGGATGCGTGACAATTTGCAACGGTTGATGGCCATAATGAGAAGACATCTCACCAGCACAATACCAGACATCCGAGCTAGCACTGTAGAACCTTGGAGGAAACATGAAAACTAGCATCAAAATAAAATAAGTAACATCATATGCAAATAAATAATTTTATTGTGCAGTGACGTAACTGTGCGGTAGGATGCAAGAATCCACCACAAGGCTAGTAGCGACCCCAGCTCAAATTCTTATCTGCTGAGACACCTGCTCAGAGTTATTAAAACAAGTACGTAAAGCGCTTCCCCTTCCCCACCACCCCCACCCGAAAATATTTGTTCTTTCCAGGTGACCACTGCCCCATCCCCAGTTATGCTGCTATTTTGTGATTGTTAAAGACAAAAAACAAAATTACAAGGTTTACAAAAAAATTGTGGATGGTTTATCAAAAATTGTGGATGATTTCGTATATCCATATGAATGGTAGTTTAGCAGTACCCGCAATTTGATTGTTGGCCTTAATGTACTATTTTTGAAAATAAACATGTCAACTTGTATACTGTACGCCTTTGACTAACAAATTGAAAATCTTCCAGAGGCTATACATGTACATTATCTGTAAACAACACTAGATTACTTACATGGTCTATACGTGACATTTGGAACACGATTCTCTTCATTTTTGCTGATGATGAAAACCTAAAAAGAAGAAAAATAAAGAGCGCTGTATTAGGGTTATAAGTTACATGTAACAACACAATGGGGGTAGGCCCCTACACTGTAAATATTTTTTAAAGAAATATAACAGGATGCCACTCAGTAACATACACTTTACCCTAATTATTAATCAACCCAATTTAGCATGCCTAATATTAATATTAAGTTAAAATAACAAGGTAGGGCTTTATCTACATAATGGTGCCCTCACACCATAGCGTATGCTCAAACCTATGAGTTGCGTGTAAAAAATATTTTTATACGTACCAAACGCAACCCAAATCAACAATTTTGTCAATTTCTAACCTATTCAACCTATGGGTTGCGTGTGAGTTGCGTGTGGGTTGCGTGTGGGTTGCGTGTGGGTTGCGTGTGGATTGCGAACTGAACTTATGATCCCCCAATATCTGCGATCACCTGCGTACGAGTTGCGTGCGAGTTGCGTGTGAGTTGCGTGCAGAACTTACGAGTTGCGTTTGAGTTGCGTTCAAAACTTACAAGTTGCGTTGGACCTGCGTGCTAGTTGCGTGGTAGTTGCGAATATCGGTCACGTGATAAAAACCTATAAAAGCGGAGCCGATTCAGTATTTTCTTCAGTACTGATTTGGTCATCGAAGAGTCACCTCGGAGGTCCACCAACAACTGACACCGATCTAGAAAAGACCCACTATTTATACCATTTCTCAACACGCATGTAGTACGCAACTAACACGCAACTCACACGCAACTAATAGGTTGGATACGCAGGGCATAGGTTGGGGATACGCTGGGAATACGCACAATAGGTTGGGGGTACGCTACACACGCAACAGGATTGCAACAGGCACGCAACACGATCGCAACATGATCGCAACAGGTACGCAACACATTCGCAACATGTACGCTACCAAAACCTGGCCAGATACCTCAAATTTGGACCTGCGATCACCTGCGTTCATAACTTATGAGTTGCGTACCTGTTGCGATCGTGTTGCGATCGTGTTTCGTGCGTAGCGTCCCTGTTGCGTATAAATTGATCGCAGGCATTCGCAGAGAATTATTGAACATGTTCAAAATTTCTGAACTTACTCTGCGTGTGTCTGCGATCACCTGCGTGCTTGTTGCGTACTTCAAACCTATAAAACCTATTAGTTGCGTGTGAGTTGCGTTCGGAACTTATGACCACTATTTTTTATTCGCAACCATACGCAACTGGTGATCGCTATGGTGTGAGGGCACCATAAACTTGTATTGGGCTCACAAGCACAGCACGCTAAGCTTGGGCGAGAACCTTTTCAAGTTGAAAAATGATTGAAAAACTAAAATCACAATTGTGAGTTGAGTCAGAAATTACAGAAAGTACACACACTATGTAAACGAATTTGCCAATGTCCATGGTGCACTCACGATTGGCGTGATGTAGGTGTCTCTCGGCTAAACGCTGGCGATTTATTGTGATGTTTGTAGAAGGGTACATACCTGTGGTTATTGGCTCTTAAGCAATCATGCGTAAATGAAAAAAATAATCGCGATACTATCGAAAAGCATGATATATGTTTTATGATATATCGTGGATGAACAAAATTGATATAGCCCAAGCCTACAGTGTGTTGATATTGCACACTTAAGTTCAGTCACTAACATGCTACAGCGCCCTCTCTTGGTTTTAGAGGTACAGTTTAGATAAAAACATGGCTGCTTAGGCATAGGACCAGTAATATAATATAACGGACACTTGCAATATAATCCAGTGTAATCCTTGCCATCCTATCATAATAAAAATCAATATATGGTGTCAGAAGTCAAGTACACTCCAGCCAAGAATATTTTGTTGCATATTTCTTCAAGGTAAAGTAGAAAATCTACCGTAAATGTGCTTCAGAGATTATCGATAATACGGCATAATAACTGTGACTGTAATTGTACTGTAGAACTGATCTTGATAGTCGGGGGACGGGCTAAGCCCCTCCTTTTGTGAAGTAATTATCAGCTTAACATAAGGGGTAAGTACCTGACAAAGATCTAAGACTACAGTTTGTATTTTGAAGCTGGAAAATGGCACAATTGCCCCATTTGTCGCAACCCCCACCATTAGAATTGAGTGGTAATCTTGCAGAGAACTGGAAAAGGTTCAAACAGCGGTATACATTGTACAACACGGCCTCAGGTTTGTCAGAAAAAGATGACAAATTACAAACATCAACCCTGCTCCATATCATAGGGGAGGCAGCCCTGGACATATATAATACGTTCACTTTTGAGGCTGAGGGTGATAATATGAAGCTCAGTGTCGTTCTTCAGAAATTTGAAGCATACTGCATGCCCAAGAGAAATGTGACTTATGAGAGACACAGGTTTTGTACTAGGTCACATCAACCAGGCGAAACAATCGACCAATATGCAACAGAGTTGCGCACTCGAAGCAAGTCATGTGAATTTGGTGATCTTAAAGATTCACTTATTAAAGATCGAATTATCTGTGGAATTCCGGATGACCGCCTAAGGGAACGACTGCTGAGGGAAGAAAACCTAAAGCTAGAAAAAGTTATGCAACTATGTCGAGCGGCCGAAACAACAAAATTGCAAGCTAAAGAGCTTACATCTCCAGGAAAGCCAGTAGATGCTGTAAGAGCTAAAGACCAAAGAAGAAAACAAGGAAAGCCACAACGATTACCAAAAAAGTTCTGTGGAAGATGCGGGCAAACACACGAGTATGCTGCATGCCCTGCCCATGGAAAGACTTGTTTAAAATGTGGAAAGGAAAACCATTTTGCTCAGTGCTGCAAGACACCAAGCTCTATGTCAAAAGGGAACACCAAAAGAAACACGAAACGTGTTCATAATATCAACAAGTTCCCTGAAGGCTCAGAGGATTTTGTTGTGGATGTAATCAAAAGCACCGCAACCAATGATGAATGGACACTTCCACTTGTTACAAATGGAGTAACAATTACTTACAAGTTGGATACAGGGGCGCAAGCTAATTTACTCCCCGAAAGGCTAGTCCGCCAGATGCAGCCTCGACCAAAGATGCACCCAGCTAAAGTGAAAGCCACAGGGTACTCAGGGGTAGACATACCCATCACAGGTCGATGCATGGTAAAGGTGCAGCACAAAGGTCAGACATACTACATATCAGTCCTCATTACACCAGGAGATCATCAGCCACTGATGGGTTTGAAAGGTTGTGAAAAGTTAAACCTAGTAAAGAGGATCCTCAATGTAAATAAAAAAAACTCTGATATAGATGATTTTGCAGATGTGTTCAACGGGTTAGGATGCCTACCGGGACGACATCACATAGCAATCCATAGTGATGTTACACCGGTACAACATGCATGTAGAAAGGTACCATTTCCTCTGCAAGACAAGCTCAAAGATGAGTTAGACCGTATGGAGCGACTAGAAGTCATCACAAAGATAGATGAACCAACAGATTGGGTGTCATCACTTTGCATTGTTGACAAGAAAAATGGCAAGTTACGAGTGTGCCTTGATCCACGTGACCTAAACAAGGCAATAAGACGAGCACACTACAAGCTGCCATCTCGTGCTGAAATAACTGCACATTTTGCCGGAGCAAAATTCTTTAGCAAGTTAGATGCATCAAGTGGATTCTGGCAAATACAGTTGGATGAGGCCAGTTCCGAGCTATGTGCATTCATCACTCCATTTGGGAGGTATCGCTTCCTCCGTCTTCCATTTGGCATCAGCAGTGAACCGGAGGTCTACCACAAAATTATCCATGACCTATTTATGGAAGTTGCGGGAGTCAATACCATGATGGATGACATCATCGTCTGGGGATCAACTCGAAAAGAGCATGATGAGCGCCTCAGACAAGTACTAGAGATCGTACGAAGTAACAATCTCAAACTCAACCGAGAGAAGTGTGAGTTTGGAGTACACAGTCTGACTTTCATTGGGGATGTTATCAGCGACCAGGGAGTCCAGCCAGATCCCAAGAAAGTCACTGCAATTCTCAACATGGAAAGACCAAAAAATCGCAACGATATTCAGAGATTCATGGGGATGATCAACTACATGGGAAAGTTCATCCCAGATCTGTCATCTAAGTCAGCCCCTCTGCGGAGTCTACTGGATAAGAGAAACCAGTGGATGTGGCTAGAGGCACAGGAAAAGGCCTGGCAAAAGCTAAAAGTAACATTAACAACCGAGCCAGTCCTAAAATTCTATAACCCAGCAAAGCCAAGCAAGCTGTCAGCTGACGCATCAAAAAATGGAATTGATGCAGTCCTACTACAGCTGTATGATGATGCGTGGGAACCTGTGGCGTACGCATCGAGAGCCATGATTGAGGCCGAAGAAAGATACGCCCAGATAGAAAAAGAACTGTTAGCTATAACATATGCGTGTGAGCGTTTTCATCAGTACATCTATGGACAGCAGGTAGAAGAGGAAACCGATCATAAACCACTCGTACCATTGTTCACAAAGTCACTGAGTGACTGTCCCCTGCGAGTCCAACGGATGCTTATCAGAATCCAACGCTATGACCTGAAAGTGTCCTACACACCAGGCAAATTCATGTATACAGCGGACACACTCCAGAGCTGTAGACCCACACGCAGAGACAGACAGTTACAGAGAAGACGACATCAAAGCATATGTCGATATCATCTTGACATCAATGCCTGTATCCTCCAACAGAAAGGAATAAATCATCAAGGAAACACTACACGATGAAATACTGCAGACATTGACCAAAGTCATACATGAAGGATGGCCCGACAACAAAAGTATGTGTCCAGTAAAAATAAGAGACTACTGGAATGCACGTGATGAACTATCAATAGCAGGAGGCATGTTGTTCAAAGGCAGTAAGATCATCATTCCAGCATCACTGCGCACAACCATGCTCAACAAAATACATGAAGGGCACCTAGGCATTGAAAAGTGCAAAAGAAGAGCCAGAGAGGTAATGTACTGGCCACACATCAACCAAGATGTGTCAAATATGGGGAAGAACTGCAACTCATGCCTTACATATCAGAGGAAACATATGGCAGAGAATCTTCAGCCACACCCAACTCCCAACCGTGCATGGGAAAAAGTTGAACGAATCTCTTCACAGTTCATGGTAAGAACTACATTGTCATCGTGGACTATTTTTCGCAGTTCATCGAAATCTGCACACTGAATAGCACAACCAGCAGCACTGTCATTAAGAATATGAAGTCGGTGTTTTCTCGACAAGGAACGCCTTGTGAAGTATTTACTGACAATGGACCGCAGTTTGCAAGTGCTGAGTTTAAACACTTCTCAGCAGATTGGGACTTCATTCATTCAACATCCAGTCCACACTATCCTCAGTCCAACGGACTTGTTGAATGTGCAGTGAAGATCGTCAAGAACATGATACTGAAGACGACTCACAGCGGCCAAGATATATACAAGGCATTACAGATTTATCGTAGTACACCATTGGAGTGTGGACGCTCTCCAGCCGAATTGCTGTACAACCGGCGTATCAGATCAAATCTACCAATGGCAGATAATTTGTTGAACTTTCAGCGTCTTGACACTCAAGCCTTCAGAAGAAGAAAGAAGGAACAGAAGAACAAACAACAAATACAGCACAAAAAACAGTCTGGATCACGTGACCTACCACCGCTACAGATAGGCGACACAGTCAAACTACTGAACACAGAGAACAACACTTGGTCTCAAGGTGGAGTCGTGTCAGCCACACTGCCGAATCGCTCGTACCAGGTTCAGACAGAAACGAGTACCCTCCGTAGGAACAGACGAATGCTGAGAAATGCCCCAGTAGAGCAACAGCAACACGAATCCAGTCACATATCGTTTGAAACACCATCAGCGGATCACATCCCAACCACCGAGACTACAGTCCAAGGAGACACGAGCAAACACAGCAATGACGGCAATATGACCAGCCCGTCAGTCTCAAACAAAGGCAACAAAGAATCACCAATGACAACAAGATGTGGTCGTGTCGTGAAGCCACCCACAAGACTCGATCTGTGAGATGCCAATGTTCACTTGCTAATAGACTATGAACTGAAACTGGCTATAACGTTGTTTGTTTAGTTAAAGTTTAGAGTTAAAATTAGTTGAAGTTTTGACAAGTGTTTTCCTTACAATATTGCAGACAGCATGTGTTTATTCTTAATGAACAGAGACCAACTAAACTATGCATTGGATCTTCACTAGCATTTAATAATTATTACTCATGAACATTTCTACAAATCAACGGGAAGCTTCATTTAAAATGAACTTTTGAGAAAGGAAGATGTGTTGATATTGCACACTTAAGTTCAGTCACTAACATGCTACAGCGCCCTCTCTTGGTTTTAGAAGTACAGTTTAACATAAAAAACATGGGCATAGGACCAGTAATATAATATAACGGACACTTGCAATATAATCCAGTGTAATCCTTGCCATCCTATCATAATAAAAATCAATACATACAGTACGCCACGGTTTTTTGTTCTCTCTCTCAAAAACAATTTCATGTCCTGTATAAATAGCTAGATCAAATCCTGGCTGTAAAATTATATTGTATTAGCCTACATAGGGCCCTATATATATAAATATTGTATTTTTGGGGGGTAACAAAATAAACATTACAATGCAAATCATTATCTGTTTGTCGATCAGCTTCATTTTCTCAATAAATATTTATTCATTTTTAGTTGTATATGCTGTTTGAAAGGGTTTATCATGTATTGGCTGATTGGGATGCAAACAGGATTAATAAAATTTAAAAAATATTATTTTTTCCCCTCATCGCTAACCATGTGTCTGTTAGTGTTAATCATCTGAATTGATTTTGTATGTTCATTCTGGAGGCCGAGAGGCTAGCTAGTGATTATACAATGAGAATAAATCATAAAGACAGAACGTGCATTAAATAGGCCTAAACAGTAGTATACAATAAACGAATACACGTGTGCACCATACCAGTGCATTTGCTCAACGTTAGAGAATACATGTCCTTTCTCTATGCTTTAACACACGTTGATCTTCTGACTGTGTGAAAAAAACAATAAATTCACAGAGATTGAAAATATTTTTTTAGACATAAAATTAAATGTCCCACACTTACCACCAACTGAAAAATGAGAAATAATGCTTAATTTCTTGACTCATTTCATCTTTGGTCCTGTTGAATGCTCCGAATTGCATAAAAAGAGCGAAATTTAAGCCTATTTTCACCACATCTTTCCACAAGACGCCTTATGTGCCACACGTGTTGCACTTTCCAAAGGTCACGCAAAAAAAAAAAAAAATACCCACAAACACATGTGAATGACTATATCGTACGATAAAATACCCCCAATGACGTTTAGCTAAAAAACAACAACCGTCTAATGTTTAGCCAATCAGTAACCAGCATTTTAAAAGACGCGGTCAAACGTTGGCCGTTCAGCGCCCAGCGTTCCAAAAATAGAAGTAGTATTATGACGTCATACACTTGACTTAGCGCATTGGCAAAATATACCCAAATGAGGGCGCACTTTTTAAAGCTTGAAACAGCCGTAGGCGCCCGCTGCTACTGGAGGACCGCGAGGGGGTCTTCCCGACATCTCGCGGCTGGAGGCGGGTCCGACCGCCATCCCCCTCGAGCCCGTCCCAGAGTCGGGTCCTGTCCGCTGGATTCTGAATTTTTTCCGTTTTCGGGCTCGAGGACCACCAACCCCCTATATCAGCCGTAACACCCAACCCGTTGGTAGTACGGAACACCTCTATCCAATTTGCGTTGAAAACCTGTCGAAGAAACACCGTGGGGTTCTGACCAAACTCGGGCCGTGGCTCCCGGCCGAGAGGACGAGTCCATGTACGCTGGCTCGCGGTCCCCGCAGACGGGTCGACCCGAACGCAGCAGCGGGCACCGCCCGTGCTCCTCGGGCGAGAGGTCGCCCCTCGGACTCCGACTTCGGGTTGACCCGTCTACAGGGCAGCGGGCCAGCGTGCAAGGACTCCTCCTCTCGCCCAAGGAGCACGGGCGGTGTCCGCTGCTGCGTTCGGGTCGACCCGTCTGCGGGGACTGCGAGCCACCGTGCAGGGACTCGTCCTCTCGGCCGGGAGCCACGGCGGGTCCCGAGCCGGCGCCGGCTGCTACTCGAGGACCCCGCGGGGCCTTCCCGACGTCTCCCAGCTGTCGGCGGGGGCCGAGCGCCATCCCATTCGAGCCCGTCCCAGAGTCGGGTCCCGTCCGCTGGACTCTGAAATTGTTCCGATTTCTGGCTCGAGGACCACCTACCCCTACAGTAGACGTAACACCAACTCCGTTGGTAGTACCGAACACCTCTATCAAATTTGCGTTGAAAACCTGTCGAAGAAACACCGTGCGGTTCGAGCACCGGCTCGGGCCGTGGCTCCCGGCCGAGAGGACGAGTCCCTGCACGCTGGCTCGCGGTCCCCGCAGACGGGTCGACCCGATCGCAGTAACGGGCACCGCCCGTGTTCCTCGGGCGAGAGGTCGCCCCTCGGACTCCGACTTCGGTTCGACCCGTCTCCGGGGACAGCGGGCCAGCGTGCAGGGACTACTCCTCTCGCTCGAGGAGCACGGCGGTGCCCGCTGCTGCGTTCGGGTCGACCCGTCTGCGGGGACAGAGAGCCAGCCTGCAGGGACTCGTCCTCTTGGCCGGGAGCCACGGCGGGGCCCGCGCCGGCGCCCGCTGCTACTGGAGGACCCCGCGGGGCCTTTCCGACGTCTCCCAGCTGGCGGCGGGGGCCGACCGCCATCCCCCTCGAGCCCGTCCCAGAGTCGGGTCCCGTCCGCTGGACTCTGACATTTTTCCGATTTCTGGCTCGAGGACCACCTACCCCTATAGTAGACGTAACACCCAACCCGTTGGTAGTACCGGACACCTCTATCCAATTTGTGTTGAAAACTTGTCGAAGAAACACCGTGCGGTTCGGGCCCCGGCTTGGGCCGTGGCTCCCGGCCGAGAGGACGAGTCCCTGCACGCTGGCTCGCGGTCCCCGCAGACGGGTCGACCCGAACGCAGCAGCGGGCACCGCCCGTGCTACTCGGGCTACAGGTCGCCCCTCGGACTCCGACTTCGGTTCGACCCGTCTGCGTGAACAGCGGGCCAGCGTGTAGCGACTACTCCTCTCGATCGAGGAGCACGGGCGGTGCCCGCTGCTGCGTTCGGGTCGACCCGTCTGCGGGGACCGCGAGCCACCGTGCAGGGACTCGTCCTCTCGGCCGGTAGCCACGGCCGGTCCCGAGCCGGCGCCGGCTGCTACTCGAGGACCCCGCGGGGCCTTCCCGACGTCTCCCAGCTGGCGGCGGGGGCCGAGCGCCATCCCCTTCGAGCCCGTCCCAGAGTCGGGTCCCGTCCGCTGGACTCTGAACTTTTTCCGATTTCTGGCTCGAGGACCACCTACCGCTATAGTAGACGTAACACCCACCCCGTTGGTAGTACGGAACACCTCTATTAAATTTGCGTTGAAAACTTGTCAAATAAACATCGTGGGGTTCGGGCACCGGCTCGGGCCGTGGCTCCCGGCCGAGAGGACGAGTCCCTGCATGCTGGCTCGCGGTCCCCGCAGACGGGTCGACCCCATCGAAGAAACACCGTGGGGTTCTGGCCCCGGCTCGGGCCGTGGCTCCCGGCCGAGAGGACGAGTCCCTTAATGCTGGCTCGCGGTCCCCGCAGACGGGTCGACCCCAACACAGCAGCGGGCACCGCCCGTGCTCCTCGAGCGAGAGGTCGCCCCTCGGACTCCGACTTCGGGTCGACCCGTCTGCGGGGACAGCGGGCCAGCGTGCAAGGACTCCTCCTCTCGCCCGAGGAGCACGGGCGGTGCCCACGGCTGTTTCACCGTTTTAAAAGGCGCCATCTTTCGGTTGATATTAGTCAGCGCGCATAATGATGTCTATGACGTCACCCAGGCATTTTATTTATAAGCATTCCTTTTCGCGTCAACCGTTTTATAAAGTGGCCTTGTAAAAAGCGATAACCTGATTGGTTGATAGAAAGTTTTACATATGTAAATAGGTAAAATTATTTTAAAATATGTGACCTTCCGCCACCACCAAGCAGAAGTACGTTGGGGTCACGGAGTTAATGCGGGAGAAAGATACACGTGACGCATACAGCCCGCATTGTGTCTGGACTGCTCTACATGTCGACGGACGATCACCAGACATTTTGTCTCATTTCTCATAAACCCAAGTCACAAATCAAATCAAATCAAATCAATTTTTTTCGGATGTACACTTTCATGACAGTGGCACTCATCATACATCGATGGTGCATCCAATATAAACATAGTAAAATAGTTAAAAGCGAAAACAATTAAGAGAGAAACTAAAATCATAAAGGTTATTCATCATGGTTATAAACAGTATTAATTAATTATAAACCAATCCTATGTCACCCGATGAAGCTAATGAGACAATGAAATGGGCGTGTATTATTATGTATTGTCAACTGTCAGTCTTGTCGGTACGCACCACGCATCGTTCCTATCCCCCACCAGCCACGCCGCGTGACACAGGATACGTCTATCGCTATCACAATGTACATGTATGTATAATGGAAATTAAATTAAGATCATGTGTTCTCGAGAGTCAACGGTGTAGTTTACTACTAGCCCACAACTGGGGTCTAGTTTTCTATTTGTGTACATTATACAATCACATTGAAACCCCATTAATTCTTACATATTGCATGTTTTTTTTACATTTACTTTAATATTAGGAAGTGTTAGTACCAAAGTAAAGTTGATCAATAATAGTGAACAAGGTAAACATTATAATGTTAGTAAACAATATGGTCTCTAATTACAATTAATATGCACGATCACAGTGAAACCCCTTATTATGATTGGTTAGGCCTATCATGATTTTTATACATTAATATTGGAAGTGGTAAAGCAAAGATGATCAAAATATAGTGAACAAAGTACACATATAACCAGGTACTCAATTTTGGACTCTTGATTACTATTTATGTACAATGTGTACATGCGTACAATCTCAGTGAAACCCCTTATTATAAATGGTTATATACATGTAGCATGGTTTTTATGCATTATACATTATTATACATCATTAAATTCCAAAGCCGGTAAAGTTGTGCATAATTTAATAGTAATCAAAGTAAACACAACTACATGTAGTAATAATTCCAACATGGTTTTAAAAACGGCGTTATGTATTATTAATGATTCGTTTACGTTCCTCCCATAGGTTATTAAGCAATCTCTTACAACTTTGATCAAAAATAAAACCAAGGTTTTCATCCAGTTCAAATAGGTTCCCCAGCATCATATATAATTTGACATCATTGTTATTAGCTATGAATGTTTCCCAAAGTACATTAAGATTATTGCTAATTAGATTATTCTCCAGTGATATATATTCCTTGGCGCGAATTTGCTGGAGTGCTGTGCGTTCGAATAAGAAATGAATGATGTTTTCTTCTTGGTTTCTGTCACATAATTTACATATGCCATCATTTGACGCTGACCAGGACCTAAAAACATGTCATCATCTCACAAGATGATGTACTTCAGGAAAAATGGACAAGTAAGTGTAGGACATTTTGTTTTGGATGATTTAAAGCTATGAAAAGTTTGGCATTTTTTGTAAACATTTCAACACCGTTTATACGTTTCAGGTGCTTTCGCCCCAGTACAACTTCGCCCCTTAATTCCAATGAACAATAAGATGCTACGGGGCGAGATTTGTGGGGGCGAACTGTACACATGTTAAAAACTGGAGATTTTAGCACATGTTTATTGACGTTGAAAGTCATGATTTGTATAGCTCTTGTTTGCTTCCATTCCCTAACGTACCACAACATTTGGCTTCAATCCCCTACCACATCATTTGGTTTTGGTAATTTTGCCTGACAAAAAAAGAGAGAGAAACAAACAGTACACAGCCCACACTCATGACACTGCCACAAATATTTAAAATATAACAATGTTTTAGTTTTTGTATACCTTTTTTTATTGTTGTACATATGTATAAAATACAGTATTATTAAAACGTATACAATAAGTTGTTAACTTTACCTAATTGTTAGAATGCCCCCCCCCCCCCCCTGTGAGTAATAAGTTGCAAGTTGTGTTTGATGTATTCCAGAATGTCAAAACATTACACCACGAATTTAGAAATACTTGTTTTATAACTATAATTTGAATTTGCATTGGTTTATTTTGTAGGTTTCAACGAATTCCAGGATGTTCATCCTTCAGAGGACACAGTCTGTGTTGGTTTCGTAGAGCGGTAAGTTTTGGTTGAAGTTATTGTATTTTAAATGAACAGCTCAACTTTGGGTTATTATTAGCCCCATAATTAGTGCCATTCTGCCAATATTCTAGACTCTGTCTGACTCTTGGCCCTATGCCGATAAAAAACGGTACAATTTTTGCTTAAATTTTGCCCACAATATTTACTTACATTATGTAATGATGCTCGCCAGTAAAAAGAAAATCGGTATTCCACTCACTTTTTTTGTTGAAATTTATAGAGAATAGCTACTGCTTTACCGACATCAGCTGCAATGATAAGTACTGATGCTCATGCGCACCGCTACCACACTATGACCTCATGCGACCTGCATTTTTCGTTATTGATGGTCGCGCAACTGAAAACCTGACCCGTGATCATAAAAAACAAAGTTTATAGTTAACGCTGAGGCATCTTTGATTAGTAGCCAAAGACGCTGGCGATCATCAGAGTTCGACGATCATCATCACGTCGCCACCAGACTAGACCGTGCACATACTTGTCGGTAAAGTAGTAGCAATTCTCCACACATTTTACCAAATCAATCAGGTGGAATGCCTTTTTTTTTGCACTGGCGAGCATCATAGAATAGGTAAGTAAACATTGTGGGCAAAAACACTCGGTATACAGCCTGTGCATAGCTGTGGAACTCCCAGTGGGAGTCCTGTATGGGGGACTTTATTTCTTCACGGGGGAATTTTGTGGAAACTTATGTACTGTTACTGTGCATATATTGCAAACTCTGTGGAACGCATGTAAACAATGAATATTGTGGAATTTGCAGGAAGATGATATTTTCATTTTGCTTATACTTTATTTATTTTTTAATTTTAATTTTTTTTTTGCAGGCTTGATGACTTTTGACCGCACTTCTGGTGCGGTACTGATGTGATGCTGCCTCATTATGGACATCAGTCGCTCCAGGTCATCCCACATACCATTGACGATTCTGCCTGTGCGGTTAAACTCGGTGTGAATCAGCTCACCACCCTGCTCATTGAGTAAACCAATAATCGGGTTATTTGTCCAATGCCATCACATGCTGTACACCCAACATTTAGATTGTCCAGTTGAACACTTAGCACTCTGGGACGTGAAGTGATGCTGCTATACTGTACATGTTTATTACATATTGGGCAGTTGATGTTTGGACTTAACGAATGCTTGAAACACTGTGTCAAACATTGCGCACATAAGTTATGTTGGCACGGTGTCTGAACTGATGGCTTTCCCAGTATACATAGACAAATACTACAAATGAAGAGTGACTGTTCCCACTGATGACCACTGATTTCAAAACTAATGGGATAGTCCAGATGTTGCGCATCAATTAATTGATAAAATATATTGTCATCGCTCAGTGAAAAGTGGCCGAGCGGTCTAGCTTACCGGACTCAAGTTCTGGTGTTAGCAGCAGAATGTGGGTTCGAATCCCGGCCGTGACACTTGTGTCCTTGAGCAAGACACTTAACCATAATTGCTTCTCTCCACCCAGGGGTTAAATGGGTACCTGTGAGGGCAGAGTTGGCAGCAATTGAGTTGTATACTCCCCAGGGAGCTGAGATGGTTTCAGGAATGATTTATGAGCCTTATGAGCCTTATGAGCAGGGGTAATGATAAAATGCGCCTTGAGCACCACTTAGTTGGTGGATACGTGCGCTATATAAGTCCACACATTATTATTATTATTATTACAAGCTATTGTTGATTTAGGCCTACCAGCCTTTGGTTTAGACTGCGGTCCTCCTGTAGACTGTTGCGTAAAAAAGTTCACACACGAACCAAGTTCCAGTTCTTGTATGCTTTGGCCAATTTTGTTGGATTCGCTGTTTATCTTTGAGGCTCTGAACAGTATAAAATCGTTCTCCAGATTTACAGTGTCTTAGTTTTCTTGAACATTTTTCACATATTTTTCATGGATGCTGGTCCGCTGAATCTTCCCATACATTTATACCGAAATTATTCAATAATTATTTCCTATACTCACTGGTTTACTTTGGAAGGTTACGAGAACCGTGAATTGTGATTATGTTTGTACATACTGTACAGATTTTTCCTAGAGCTTGTTGATGGAATTTGAAACTCTATGAATAAAATATGTGTAAATATCACTGAAACTCATCTTTGTTCCTGTGCGTTTTTATCACTGTACTCCCGTATAATCTACTATGTAGAATATTGATGAAAGTTTTGTGTAAACTAGTGTATGACATAAAACACAATAAAGGGGACCACTTTCCTACCGTCACGTTAGCAGTTTTTCTAATGGTTGTATTTTTTTTTTTAATATCTGAAACCACCCAAAAATAATTTCAACATTTGAATAGACATGCATGCTTATCCTAAAGATAATTTGAGTTGATTATTAATATTATTTTGTTAATTACCCTAACATTTCCATCAACAAATGGATGGAAAAGTGCGGTAACTTTTTCCGTCCAATTTGTATGGAAATTTTAGGGTAAAAAAATAAATAAAACAATAAACAAATAAAATAAATCAACTCAAATTAGTTCTAGTATAAGCCTGTATGTCCATTCACGTGTTGAAACACTTTTTGGTCGGTTTCAGTTACTTTAAAAAAACTGCTAACGTGACAGATGCAAAGTGGCCCCCTTTATTGTGTTTTATGTAGTATTTACATAGCGCGCCGTTCTGACGTATATCACCGGTGCCCACACAACACCGTACAAAATGATAGAGTTAATGTGTTTAACCAGCGAAGAAGTTACTGCGACTGGGCCGTCTGCACGGAACGTTTCGTAAACGATTTTAATGGAAGTTTTGTTAGGCCTCGGTTTTTACAAGTTTTAACAACGGTATTGAATACTTAAACGAAATGTCCTACATGAGATTAAACGTTTAAAAAGTGAACATAGTAGTTCATTTTAATAATCCTTTTTGAAAAGTTAAAACTAGCCCCTATTAAGTAAAAAGGGAGATTTTTGGAACGTCGTTTGAATCTTTCAAACAACAAAAGACAAAGTACGAATACGACGTAAAAATTGTTTTTTTTTCTGGCTTTTAAACATTTCCAAGCACCCACTAACCACAAGAGTATAATTTAATTATGATTCATCAGAAAAGTTTAATAGAACGTCTATTTCCTTCGTGTGAAGGTTTAATTTAGCTGATATTTCGACCCTGTTTTGGTCAGCTCATGGATCTATGGGCGCAGCCATTATTGGCGTGACGTCATCGTTTTGACATGAATTATGCATGATGGCTACTGTCTGGGAAAACTTCTTTACGCGCGTCACATACGCGTGAAACAGCCGTGTGCCCGCTCCTGCGTTCGGGTCGACCCGTCTGCGGGCACCGCGAGCCAGTGTGCAGGGACTCGTCCTCTCGGCCGGGAGCCACGGCGGGGCCCGAGCCGGCGCCCGCTGCTACTGGAGGACCCCGAGGGAGCCTTCCCGACGTGTCCCGGCTGGCGGCAGGGGCCGACCGGCATCCCCCTCTAGCCCGTCCCAGAGTCGGGTCCCGTCCGCTGGACTCTGATTTTTTCCGATTTCGAGCTCGAGGACCACCTACACCCTATAGTAGACGTAAGACCCACCCTGTTGGTAGTACGGAACACCTCTATCCAATTTGCGTTGCAAACTTGTTGAAGAAACATCGTGGGGTTCGGGTCGACCCGTCTGCGGGGACAGCGGGCCAGCATGCAAGGACTCCTCATCTCGCCCGAGGAGCACGGGCGCTGCCCGCTGCTGCGTTCGGGTCGACCCGTCTGCGGGGACCGCGAGCCAGTGTGCAGGGACTCGTCCTCTCGGCCGGGAGCAACGGCGAGGCACGAGCCGGCGCCCGATGCTACTGGAGGACCTCGCGGGGCCTTCCCGACGTCTCCCAGCTGGCGGCGGGGGCCGACCGCCATCCCCCTCTAGCCCGTCCCAGAGTCGGGTCCCGTCCGCTGGACTTTTTTTTCCGATTTCGGGCTCGAGGACCACCTACACCCTATAGTAGACGTAAGACCCACCCCGTTGGTAGTACGGAACACCTCTATCCAATTTGCGTTGAAAACTTGTTGGAGAAACACCGTGGGGTTCTGGCCCCGGATCGGGCCGTGGCTCCCGGCCGAGAGGACGAGTCCCTGCACGCTGGCTCGCGGTCCCCGCAGACGGGTCGACTCGAACGCAGTAGAGGGCACCGCCCGTGCTCCTCGGGCGAGAGGACGCCCCTCGGACTTCGACTTCGGGTCGACCCGTCTGCGGGGACAGCGGGCCAGCGTGCAAGGACTCCTCCTCCACGGCTGTTTTCCTTTAAAAAAAAGTACCCCGTCTGTTGTCGAAAGTTAAACAGTATGCAAATGAGGCGTTTGATCCGTCATTCATACATCGCGCGCGTAGGGGTAACGTGTGTGGTTCAAATCTATATTTGGTTTGTTTACATTTTGCTTTCTTGTGATTGGTTTTCAAGTTAAATATGCAATTTCTTTATGAATATACAACGTTTATTTAATAATCAGTCACATGATAGCTTTTCCCGCGAAATTGAGGCTGTTTACATTGTGGAATTGCCGGTGAAGTCTACGTAGTGGAAGGCAGCCATTTAAATGTCGTCTTTGCCTTGAACATTTGAAGACCTTTTTCTAGCTATCGTCATGGATACGTCCGAATTTTTGATAAGCACAATCGACCTAGTAAATCAACGATGATGGCATCTACTTTTATTTTATCCACAAAGTAAGTCTGGGACAAGGTTATTTCCTTTAAAAAACTGTCCCCCCAAAATCAGTTTATGCGGTTGGTTTTAACATTATTGTGTACAAAGTAATGGCGTTTAACGTACATACATGTTCAGTGCATCCATCATAACTCATTACGTGTTTACATACACCGTACACGGTTAACTCTTTTCGATCGTGTGTATTCTGAATGCATAGAAAGGATACCCATTTTTACAGAAACAGTTGTGTACGATTACTGTGAATTCTTGCAAAAAGACATGTACTGCATCAAATGAACATTCAGCCTGATCCATGACAATGAATACATTTGGCCTCGCAGTGTTTAAGTTTATTAAAACACACAGTGGCGTTAAATTAATAAATGATAGGCAAACTTTTCCGTTGTTAATAAAGTGAAACTTGTTTCAACAATGTTTGTTTTTACATGTTTTTACAATGTTTGTTTTTACAGTAGTTCAATAGATAGACCTAACATGCCTAACGTTATGAACGTGAATGTAACTTCACACTGTACATTCATTGTACATTTACGGTAGACTGCATTTTCATCTGCATGTCAACTTTGCACTATATTTACATGCTTGGAAATATAATGGTGTTGAAGATATCCAAGAGAACGGTCTGGATGAGTAATGTTATTGTTAATGTTTTCATAGAACTATGGAAGCCTTACTATTATTTTATTATCATTTCTTTCAACCAGGAATTGAAAACAGTTTACAACATTGGCAATTGGCTCCTATTAATTTAGGACATCTACGACAATAGGTAATTTAACTAGAAATAGTATTCAGTGTAATTCATATTTACATGTAGGCTACTTGTTATCAGACGATTTCTGCTTTTTCAATTTAGTTGTATTTCCTCCATTTGTCCTTCATGTCCTCTGTTGTTATTCTCCTATGATAGTTCAAAGCAACTTGTCCATTCTCATTTTTGTCATTTCAATTTTGTTTGTTACATAAAGGCCTTTGTACATTATTTATAAATTATATACATTGTAAATGCTCCGCTTCCAGTTTTCTCTAAAGTTCTTTTGAGTATTAAAACAAATTTGTCTTGTGTTTCAGGCTCTGTATAGCTTGTTCAATGGCAACTGGAATTGGATCTCCAGGTTACTGCTTTTTGAGAAGGTTGGCAGGTTTCAAGATGTTGTCACTAGACTTGCTTCATCAAAAGTTGTACTAGGCCTACATGTAGGTCTGTCTGGAGATGTTTTCTTCGGGCATACATGGGCAGATAGTTGATGCACATTTCCAAGTGGAAGACACGATGCCCAGACAGCCACCACATTTTTTAAGTTGAACATGCAGTATTCTATGACTTTTGGAGATTTTATTTTCAATTTCTTTGGCCGTCCTGGTTGTGCCCGTTTGTTGAACTGTTCACAAACTTGGTAGTTGTCTACCCTGTCATGTTTATACCAGTTAGGCGTGACTGATTGTCAGTGCCTTAATTTTCTCGCCCAAGTATACATTTACCTATATTATATTTTGATTTATATGGATGTCACATTGTTTTGATTTATGCAATATATACACAATTATTAATCATATTGCATATAAATTTATATTTATTACTTTTATAATCACTTCAAATGATTAACTTCGTCATCAGCTTTCATGTTCCATTTTAAGATTCAATTAATAAGTTTTCGAGTCACAACATAATAAATTCACTGTTATCAGTCTTGACCATCTTAGAATGGTTGTTTTTTGTCTATATCCATCTGGTTGTTGTCTACATTGCCTTTATTTGTGACTGTTACTATTTATTATTCCTTGGTTATGACATTTTTTTATTTTATGTTACACACCACCTTCTCTCCTGACCCAATCCCTTTGTTCAACTTCTATACCCTGTTATGTTTATATAACGTTCATATAAAATTACAATGTTCATTTCTCTTGTAGTGTTTGTAAGATTGTTGCATTTTTGGCAAAATAAATAATGACAATAAAATAATTGATGGATGTTTATCAGAAATGTCGTCCCATATACTCCAACCAAGCACATCTTTTGAAAAAAGGCCTTCCTGCGATCTGAATAGTTACAAATATTGTGCTGCTTATCTTGGCCCTGTCATGTTTAACGTTTATATATAATTACAATGTTCATTTCTCATTTATTCTTTGTGTGATTGTTGCATTTTGACCGAATAAATAATAATAATAATAGAATATTTGATGGTGTTGCTTAGAATTGTGGTCCCATGTTCTCCCACCAAATAATTATAGAAAATGCCTTTCTGAAGTCTGAACACCTGCTCATCTTAGCCATTTTCATGTAGCTTTATCAGTCTGTTACCATAATTCTTCATAACTTTGTCAGAACATTTTTTTAAATAAAAATCAAAACTCATCTCCAGATAAACAGGAATGTGTAAAACAAGGTAACATACTCGGTGATTTCCCGTAACTTTTCACAATGTCCACCGCGCGTCGCTCACATGCACACATACAAATGAGCGCGACGCGTACGTAGACGTCCGTGTATTACACGTATAATCCCGCACACGCGCGCTGTATGTAAATGCCTATTTGCTTGTGCACGTCACAAAGACTTCAAACCCCGCGTAAGCACCGACACTCAACTTAAACAAAACCTTATACAAAATTGTAAAAAGTTTTGTCCCAGGAATAATATTTGGAAAAATACTTGTAAAAACATTTAATCTCACTAATGGAAATGTAGAAGTATGAATGAAACAGTCTGCTGATATTATAAAAGAGCATATTTGAAGGGTATAATTTCAACATGAACGTTAAGTAGGCAGACAATGAAAATCGTTCTTTTTTTAAAAGAGTATTTCTTTTAGTCCCAACAAATACAACATTTGAAAGAAAATTTCATATAAGTGAGAAAACATGTTTCATTTTACTTCAAATACAATCATAACATTTTCAAAGCGGGTCAATTCATGATTCATTCATGTAAACTTTATGGACTATAGAGGCTGACGTCATGGTATTCCACTGGAGTAATGAAAAACAAACATGCGTTTGTTGTAACCGTATTATGCACAGCACACGTTCATGAGACAGCCGTGCCTCTCGCCCGAGGAGCACGGGCGGTGCCCGCTGCTGCGTTCGGGTCGACCCGTCTGCGTGGACCGCGAGCCAGCGTGCAGGGACTCGTCCTCTCGGCCGGCAGCCACGGCGGGACGGAGCCGGCGCCCGCTGCTACTGGAGGACACCGAGGGGGCCTTCCCGACGTCTCCCAGCTGGCGGCGGGGGCCGACCGCCATCCCCCTCTAGCCCGTCCCAGAGTCGGGTCCCGTCCGCTGGACTCTGATTTTTTTTCCGATTTCGGGCTCGAGGACCACCTACACCCTATAGTAGACGTAAAACCCACCCCGTTGGTAGTACGGAACACCTCTATCCAATTTGCGTTGAAGACCCGAAGTCGGAGTCCGAGGGGCGACCTCTCGCCCGAGGAGCACGTGCGGTGCCCGCTGCTGCGTTCATGTCGACCCGTCTGCGGGGACCGCGAGCCAGCGTGCAGGGACTCGTCCTATCGGCCGGGAGCCACGGCCCGAGCCGGGGCCCAAACCCCACTCTATTTCTTCGACAAGTTTTCAACGCAAATTGGATAGAGGTGTTCCGTACTAACAACGGGGTGGGTGTTACGTCTACTATAGGATGTAGGTAGTCCTCAATCCCGAAATAGGAAAAAATGTCACCAGCCAGCGGACGGGACCCAACTCTGGGACGGGCTCGAGGGGGATGGCGGTCGGCCCCCGCCGCCAGCTGGGAGACGTCGGGAAGGCCACCTCGGTGTCCTACAGTAGCAGCGGGCGCTGGCTCGGGCCCCGCCGTTGCTCCCGGCCGAGAGGACAAGTCCCTGGTTCGCGGTCCCCGCAGACGGGTCTACCCGAAGTCGGAGTCCGAGGGGCGACCTCTCGACCGAGGAGCACGGGGGGTGGCAGCTACTGCGTTCTGGTCGACCCGTCTGCGGGGACCGCGAGCCAGCGTGCAGGGACTCGTCCTCTCGGCCGGGAGCCACGGCCCGAGCCGGGGCCCGAACGCCACGTTGTTTCTTCTACAAGTTTTCAACGCAAATTGGATAGAGGTGTTCGGTAGTACCAACGGGGTGGGTGTTACGTCTACTATATGGGTAGGTGGTCCTCGAGCCCGAAATCGGAAAAAAAATCAGAGTCCAGCGGACGGGAGCCGACTCCGCAGACGGGTCGAACCCAACGCAGCAGGAGGCACCGCCCGTGCTCCTCGGGCGAGAGGTCGCCCCTCGGACTCCGACTTCGGGTCGACCCGTCTGCGGGGACAGCGGGCCAGCGTGCAAGGCTTCTCCTCTCGGCCGAGGTGAACGGGCGGTGCCCGCTGCTGCGTTCGGGTCGACCCGTCTGCGGGGACCGCGAGCCAGCGTGCAGGGACTCGTCCTCTCGGCCGGGAGCCACGGCGGGGCTCGAGCCGGCGCCGGCTGCTACTGGAGGACCCCGCGGGGCCTTCCCGACGTCTCCCAGCTGGCGGCGGGGGCCGACCGCCATCCCCCTCGAGCCCAGAGTCGGGTCCCGTCCGCTAGACTCTGACATTTTTCCTATTTCGGGCTCGAGGACTACCTTCCCCCTATAGTAGACGTAACACCCACGCCGTTGGTAGTACGGAACACCTCTATTCAATTTGCGTTAACAACTTGTCGATGAAACACCGTGGGGTTTGAGTCCCTACACGCTGGCTCGCGTTTCCCGCAGACGCGTCGACCCGAACGCAGCAGCGGCCACCGCCCGTGCTCCTCGGGCGAGAGGTCTTTCCTCGGACTCCGACTTCGGGTCGACCCGTCTGCGGGGACAGCAGCCAGCGTGCAGGGACTACTCCTCTCGCCCGAGGAGCAATGGCGGTACCCGCTGCTGCGTTCTGGTCGACCCGTCTGCGGGGACCGCGAGCCGGCGTGCAGGGACTCGTCCTCTCGGCCGGGACCCACGGCGGGGCCCGAGCCGGCGCCCGCTGCTACTGGAGGACACCGTGGGGGCCTTCCCGACGTCTCCCAGCTGGCGGCGGGGGCCGACCGCCATCCCCTCGAGCCGTCCAGAGTCGGGTCCCGTCCGCTGGCCGGTGAAATGTTTCCTATTTCGGGCTCGAGGACTACCTACCCCCTATAGTAGACATAACACCCACCCCGTTGGTAGTACGGAACACCTCTATCCAATTTGCGTTGAAAACTTGTCGAAGAAACACCGTGGGGGTTCGGGCCCCGGCTCGGGCCGTGGCTCCCGGCCGAAAGGACGAGTCCCTTAACGCTGGCCCACGGTGTTTCTTCGACAAGTTTTTTACGCAAATTGGATAGAGGTGTTCCGTACTACCAACGGGGTGGGTGTTACGTCTACTATAGGGGGTAGGTAGTCCTTGAGCCCGAAATAGGAAACATTTCAGAGTCTAGCGGACGGGACCCGACTCTGATACGGGCTCGAGGGGGATGGCGGTCGGCCCCCGCCTCCAGCTGGGAGACGTCGTGAAGGCCCCGCGGGGTCCTCCAGTAGCAGCCGGCGCCGGCTTGGGCCCCGCCGTGGCTCCCGGCCGAGTGGACGGGTCCCTGCACGCTGGCTCGCGGTCCCCGCAGACGGGTCGACCCGAACGCAGCAGCGGGCACCGCCCGTGCTCCTCGGACGAGAGGAGGAGGAGTCCTTGCACGCTGGGCTGCTGTCCCCGCAGACGGATCGACCCGAAGTCGGAGTCCGAGGGGCGACCTCTCGCCCAAGGAGCACGGGCGGTGCCCGCTGCTGCGTTCCGGTCGACCCGTCTGCGGGGACCGCGAGCCAGCGTGCTGGCACTCGTCCTCTCGGCCGGGAGCCACGGGAGCAAATTGGATAGAGGTGTTCCGTATTACCAACGGAGTGGGTGTTACGTCTACTATGGCGGGTAGGTAGTCCTCGAGCCCAAATATGAACAATTTCAGAGTCTAGCGGACGGCACCCAACTCTGGGACGGGCTAGAGGGGGTGGCGGTTGGCCCCCGCGCCCAGCTGGGAGACGTCGGGAAGCTCCCTGTGGTTCTCCAGTAGCAGCGGGCGCCGGCTCGGGCCCCACCGTGGCTCCCGGCCCAGAGGACGAGTCCCTGCACGTTGGCTCGCGGTACCCGCAGACGGGTCGACCCGAAGGCAGGAGCGGGCATCACCCGTGCTCCTCGGGCGAGAGGAGGAGTCCCTGACCGGTGGCCCCTGTCCCCGCAGACGGGTCAACAAGAAGTCGGGGTCCGAGGGTCGGCCTCTCGCCCGAGGAGCACGGGCGGAGCCCACTGCTGCATTCGGATCGACCCGTCTGCGGGGACCGCGAGCCAGCGTGCAGGGACTCGTCCTCTCGGCCGGTAGCCACGGCCCGAGCCGAGGCCCGAACCCCACGGTGTTTATTCGACAAGTTTTCAACGCAAATTGGACAGAGGTGTTCCGTACTACCAACGGGGTGGGTGTTACGTCTATTATAGGGTGTAGGTGGTCCTCGAACCCGAAATCGGAACAAATAAGAGTCCAGCGGACAGGACCCGACTCTGGGGCGGGCTAGAGGTGGAGGACGGTTGGCCCCCGCGCCCAGCTGGGAGACATCAGGAAGGCCCCCCGTCGTCCTCCAGTAGCAGCGGGCGCCGGCTCGGGCCCCACCGTGGCTCGCGGCTCAGAGGACGAGTCCCTGCACGCTGGCTCGCGGTACCCGCAGACGGGTCGACCCGAAGGCAGCAGCAGGCATCGCCCGTTCTCCTCGGGCGAGAGGAGTAGTCCCTGCACGCTTGCCCCCTGTCCCCGCAGACGGGTTGAACCGAAGTCGGAGTCCGAGGGGCGACCTCTCGCCCGAGGAGCTCGGGCGGTGCCCGCTGCTGCGTTCGGATCGACCCGTCTGCGGGGACCTCAAGCCAGCGTCCAGGGACTCGTCCTCTCGGCCGGGAGCCACGGCCCGAGCCGGGGCCCGAACCCCACGGTGTTTCTTCGACAAGTTTTCAACGCAAATTGGATGGAGGTGTTCCGTACTACCAACGTGGTGGGTGTTACGTCTAGTATAGGGGGTAGGTGGTCCTCGAGCCTGAAATCGGACGGGACCCGACTCTGGGACGGGCTCAAGGGGGATGGCGGTCGGCCACCGCCGCATGCTTGGAGACGTCGGGAAGGCCCCGCGGGGTCCTCCAGTAGCAGACGGCGTCGGCTCGGGCCCCGCCATAGCTCCCGGCCGAGAGGACGAGTCCCTGCACGGTGGCTCGCGGTCACAGCAGACGGGTCGACCCGAACGCAGCAGCGGGCACCGCCCGTGCTCCTCGGGCGAGAGGAGGAGTCCTTGCACGCTGGCCCGCTGTCCCCGCAGACGGGTCGACCCGAAGTCGGAGTCCGAGGGGCGACCTCTCGCCCGAGGAGCTTGGGCGGTGCCGCTGCTGCGTTCGGTTCGACCCGTCTGCGGGGACCGCGAGCCAGCGTGCAGGGACTCGTCCACTCAGCCGGGAGCCACGGCCCGAGCCGGGGCCCGAACCCCACGGTGTTTCTTCGACAAGTTTTCAACGCAAATTGGATAGAGGTGTTCCGTACTACCAACGTGGTGGGTGTTACGTCTAGTATAGGGGGTAGGTGGTCCTCGAGCCTGAAATCGGAAACATTTCAGAGTCCAGCGGACGGGACCCGACTCTGGGACGGGCTCGAGGGGGATGGCGGTCGGCCCCCGCCGCCAGCCGGGAGACGTCGGGAAGGCCCCCTCGGGGACCTCCAGTAGCAGCGCGCGCCTGCTCGGGCCCGGCCGTGGCTACTGGCCGAGAGGACGAGTCCAGCACGCTGGCTCGCGGTCCCCGCAGACGGGTCGAGCCGAACGCAGCAGCGGGAACCGCCCGTTCTCCTCGGGCGAGAGGAGGACTCCTTGCACGCTGGCCCGCTGTCCCCGCAGACGGGTCGCCCCTCGGACTCCGACTTCGGGTCGACCCGTCTGCGGGGACAGCAGGCCAGCGTGCAAGGATTTCTCCTCTCGCCCGGGGAGCACGGGTGGTGCCCGCTGCTGCGTTCGGGTCGACCCGTCTGCGTGGACCGCGAGCCAGCGTTCAGGGACTCGCCCTCTCGGCCGTGAGCCACGGCCCGAGCCGTGGCCCGAACCCCAAGGCGTTTCTTCGACACGTTTTCAATGCAAATGGGATAGAGGTGTTCCGTACTACCAACGGGGTGGGTTTTTACGGCTACTATAGGGGGTAGGTTGTCCTCGAGCCCGAAATCGGAAAAATTTCAGAGTCCAGCGGACGGGACCCGACTCTGGGACGGGCTCGCGGGGATGGCGGTCGGCCCCCGCCCCCAGCTGGGAGACGTCGGGAAGGACCCCCGGGGTCCTCCAGTAGCAGCGTGCGCCGGCTCGGGTCCCACCGTGGCTACCGGCCCAGAGGACGAGTCCCTGAACTCTGGCTCGCGTTCCACGCAGACGGGTCGACCCGAAATCGGAGTCCCAGTCCAGCAGACGGGACCCGACACTGGGACGGGCTCGATGGGGTTAGGGTTAGGGTTAGGGATAGGGTTAGGGTTAGGGTTAGGGTTAGGGTTAGGGTTAGTGTTAGGGTTAGGGTTAGGGTTAGGGTTAGGGTTAGGGTTAGGGTTAGGGTTAGGGTTAGGGTTAGGGTAAGGGTTAGGGTTAGGGTTAGGGTTAGGGTTAGGCCCCGCCGTGGCTCCCGGCCGAGAGGACGAGTCCATGCACGCTGGCTCGCGGTCCCCGCAGACGGGTCGACCCGAACGCAGCAGCGGGCACCGCCCTTGCTCCTCGGGCGAGAGGACGAGTCCCTGCACGCTGGCTCGCGGTCCCCGTATGTTGGATCGACCCGAACGCAGCAGCGGGCACCGCTCGTGCTCCTCGGGCAAGATGAGGAGTCCATGCACGCTGGCCCGCTGTCCCCGCAGACGGGTCGACCCGAAGTCGGAGTCCGAGGGGCGAGCTCTCGGACGAGGAGCACGGGCGGTGCCCGCTGCTGCGTTCGGGTCGACCCGTCTGCGGGGACCGCGAGCCAGCGTGCAGGGACTCGTCCACTCAGCCGGGAGCCACGGCCCGAGCCGGTGCCCGAACCCCACGGTGTTTCTTCGACAGGTTTTCAACGCAAATTGGATAGAGGTGTTCCGTACTACCAACGGGGTGGGTCTTACGTCTAATATAGGGTGTAGGTGGTCCTTGAGCCCGAAATCGGAAGAAAAAATCAGAGTCCAGCGGACGGACCCGACTCTGAACGGGCTGAGGGGGATGGCGGTCGCCCTGCCCCAGCTGGGAAACGTCGGAATGACCCCGGGTCCTCCAGTAGCAGCGTGCGCTGGCTCGGGCTCCACCGTGGCTCCTGACCCAGAGGACGAGTCCCTGCACTCTGGCTCTCAGTCCACGCAGACGGGTCGACCGGAAGTCGGAGTCCGGAGTCCAGCGGACGGGACCCGACTCTGGGACGGGCTCTAGGGGAAGGGTTAGGTTAGGGTTAGGGTTAGGGACAGGGTTAAGGTTATGGTTAGGGTTAGGGTTAGGTTTAGGGTTAGGCCCCGCCGTGGCTCCCGGCCGAGAGGACGAGTCCCTGCACGCTGGCTCGCGGTCCCCGCAGACGGGTCGACCCGTATGCAGCAGCAGCGGACACCGCCCGTGCTCTTCGGGCGAGAGGAGGAGTCCATGTGTAACCTGGTAAATTGACACACTTGAAATAAATGAAGAAACAAAATCAGAAATAAAATGAAAGAAAACTCTAACTACTCATGAAAAACCTGATAAAAACGGCAATGGGGAAACTCGCTTGAACAAAAAAATTACACTGTGGGGATTAACCAAGAAAAATTAACAAAGGATCGAATAGGGAGGAGTCGCGAGATAATTTTAAAAGAATGGAGACGATAGGAAACTGGTGTTTGGTTTCAACAAGAAAAAATAAAATAAAAACGTTTATTTTATTCAACAAATTTTTGAAATAAGTGCTTTAAATAAATTTAGTAGATAAAAACTCTGTACTGACTTGATGACCAAAAAAGTTATGACCAAAAAAACAAAAAAAAAGCCTTGAAACCAATTTATGAAACCAACAAAATTTAGCTATAAACCAACCAAAAACCAAGTAGATAAATATTTAAAATATATATATATAAACTAAAACCAAAACTAAAAAACTTAAACCTTAAACTTAAATCTTAAACTTAAACCTTAAACTTAAACCTCAAAATTAAACCTTAAACTTAAACCTTAAACTTAAACCTCAAAACTAAACCTTAAACCAAAACCTTAAACCAACACAGTATCCAAGAAAAGTCACAAATCTACTACACTCAAGCTTAAACAACCTATAAATGCAAAGAAAAAGAAATGATTAACAATACATACTAAGAAAATATGCACAACAATATAACCAAATTTGTATGCATCATGTACAAAATTATACCAGAGGTGACTTAATGAGAAAATAACACTTCAAGAACTCCTTAAATCTTAATAACAAAGGAAATGGCAGAGTGAGCAGAGGATTAAGTCATAAACTACAGTAATAAACTTCCAGAAACTGCACAACCCTATGGGGCTCATTAAGTATGCAAATCCTTAAATAAACATCTAGAGGACAATGAGTTACAGTTACATGGCATGGTCAAAGAACTCACAGTCCCAAGCAAATGGCAGAAATATATATGAACTGGAATAAAAATGGAATATGAAAAGCTATAATATAAAATAATCCTAGAAAAATAAGACATGGCTACATATAAGGAAACAAACTTAACAAGCAAGTAAAAAACAGTGATGGAAACTAACACATAAACCTTAGGGAAAAGTTTGGTCACGGCACTAAAGAAGTGTCTCCAAACTGAAGCAAGAAAATAGCATAAATGAAATAACAAAAATACTCATGAATATCTCAGCAAAAACTAACCTTTGACAATAACATTACTTTAGTTCAAAAAGAGTTATGGCAAGATCACAAGTTTTCCAAAGCAACAAAAGCTTCACAAAAATAATTCTTAGAAAATCGGAACAAACACTTTGGAAATTAAACTTTCCTTGGAAACCTAACAATAAATAGCATACAAATAGTTTCCACACTATGAAAGTTTGATACAAAATTTACAATAAATGAGAAATTTTTATACAATTAAACAAAAGTAATATAACAATAAACTCACCAAGTCCACTGCAGGTCTAGTCTTCAGGGCAGACTTGGACACCAGTATTGTGTGTGTTAAATCATTGACTTCCAACCTGCTTACTGAGCATGAGGCTACAGGCATACCCACAGTGCATGGCCAAGGTCCTTTGTTTACCCATGGCATTACAGGGTACACACAGTTCGATTTAAGAATGGTAAGAATGGGGTGCTACACCTATAATAATACACGTTATACAATAAACAGACTAAGTAAAATTCACCACTACTGCACATTACGCACGCTGCGGGCCCGCTGTACCTGCAGACGGGTCGACCCGAAGTCGGAGTCCGAGGTGCGATCTCTCGCCCGAGGAGCACGGGCGGTGCCCGCGGCTGCGTTCGGGTCGACCCGTCTGCGGGGACCGCGAGCCAGCGTGCAGGGACTCCTCCTCTCGGCCGGGAGCCACGGCCCGAGCCGCGGCCCGAACCCCACGGTGTTTCTTCGACAAGTTTTCAACGCAAATTGGATAGAGGTGTTCGGTACTACCAACGGGTGGGTGTTACGTCTATTATAGGGGTAGGTGGTCCTCGAGCCCGGAAATAGGAAAAATTTCACCTGCCAGCGGGACGGGACCCGATTCTCGGACGGGCTCGAGAGGGATGGCGGTCGGCCCCGCCGCCAGCTGGGAGACGTCGAAGGCCCGACGGTGTCCTCCAGTAGCAGCGGGCGCCGGCTCCGGCCCCGCCGTGAAGCTCCCGCCCGAGAGGACGAGTCCCTGCATCGCTGGCTCGTGACCCGCAGACGGGTCGACCCGAAAGCAGCAGCGGGCACCGCCCTGCTCCTCGGGCGAGAGGAGTAGTCCCGCACGCTGGCTGCTGTCTCCGCAGACGTGTCGACCAGAAGTCGGAGTCCGAGGGGCGACCTCTTCGCCCGAGGAGCACGGCGGTGCCCGCTGCTGTTAGGGTCGACCCGCCTGCGGGACCGCGAGCCAGCGTGCAGGGACTCGTCCTCGGCCGGGAGCCACGGCCCGAGCCGGGGCCCAAACCCCACGGTGTTTCTTCGACAAGTTTTCAACGCATATTGGATAGAGGTGTTCCGTACTACCAACGTGGTGGGTGTTACGTCTACTATAGGGGATAGGTAGTCCTCGAGCACGAAATAGGAAAAATTTCACCGGCCCCCGCCGCCAGCTGGGAGACGTCGGGAAGGCCCCCCTCGGTGTCCTCCAGTAGCAGCGGGCGCCGGCTCGGGCCCCGTCGTGGCTCCCGGCCGAGAGGACGAGTCCCTGCACGCTGGCTTGCTGTCCCCGCAGAAGGGTCGACCCGAAGTCGGAGTCCGAGGGGCGACCTCTCGCCGAGGGGCACGGGCGGTGCCCGCTCCTGCGTTCGGGTGGACCCGTCTACGGGGACCGCGAGCCAGCGTTCATGGGACTCGTCCCCTCGGCCGGGAGCCACGGCTCGAGCCGGGGCCCAAACCCCACTGTGTTTCTTCGACAAGTTTTCAACGCAAATTGGATAGAGGTCTTCCGTACTACCAACGGGGTGGGTGTTCTCAACAAACACATTTATGTTTTTCAAACATAATAAAAATGTTATGTAAAACATCACTGTGATATTTTGAAATAATGTTATTACGACATGATCTTACAAACATTTTATTGACGTTTTCATGACATCCATGTAAAATATCAATGTAACGGTTTTATTTCATCATCCTGACATATTTATAAAACATCATTTAAATGTCCTCATATCATTGTTCAGATATTATAAGCAATAGTTTAAATACGAATATAAAATGTTATAATGATATTGCCTAATATCGTTATTATGACATGATTCACAAACATTTTAATGACGTTTTCATGACATCCATGTAAAAATATCAATGTGACGTTTTTATTTCATCATCCTGACATATTTATAAAACATCATTTAAATGTCCTCATCATTGTTCAGATATTATAATAGGTTTAAATACGAATATAAAATGTTATAATGATATTCTCTAATGTTATTATGACATGGTATTATAAACATTTTAATGACGTTTTCATGACATCCATGTAAAATATCAATGTGACGTTTTTTATTTCATCATCCCACATAATTATAAAACATCATTTAAATGTCCTCATATCATTGTTCAGATATTATAAGCAATAGTTTAAATACGAATATAAAATGTTATAATGATATTCCCTAATAATGTTATTATGACATGATCTTACAAACATTTTAATGACGTTTTCATGACATCCATGTAAAATTTCAATGTGACGTTTTTATTTCATCATCCTGACATAAATTATAAAACATCATTTAAATGTCCTCATAATTATCATTGTTCAGATATTATAAGCAATAGTTTAAATACGAATATAAAATGTTATAATGATATTCCCTAATCAATGTTATTATGACATGATCTTACAAAACATTTTAATGACGTTTTCATGACATCCATGTAAAATTTCAATGTGACGTTTTATTTCATCATCCTGACATAATTATAAAACATCATTTAAATGTCCTCATAATTATCATTGTTCAGATATTATAAGCAATAGTTTAAATACGAATATAAAATGTTATAATGATATTCTAATAATGTTATTATGACATGATCTTACAAACATTTTAATGACGTTTTCATGACATCCATGTAAAATTTCAATGTGACGTTTTTATTTCATCATCCTGACATAATTATAAAACATCATTTAAATGTCCTCATATCATTGTTCAGATATTATAAGCAATAGTTTAAATGCGAATATAAAATGTTGTAATGATATTCCCTAATAATCTTAAAATCATCCAAATGACGTATTCATGACATTTTTGTAAAATATTTGCATCGCGTTTTTCTTATATCGTCTTGACATAATAGTAAAACATCACTGAAATGTCTTAATATCATTTCAGAGATATTATAAGTCATGGTTTAAACAACAATTAAAAACAATCAAATGACATTTATATCCGAATATCTTAACATACTTCTCAAACATCATTTAAATGTCTTGATGTCATTGTACAAATACAATAAACCAGGGTTTAAATAACGGCTTTACAATGTTTGAATTATATTTTCTCATAATTGCGACATGGTCTTAAAAACATCCAAATAACATATTCATGACATCTTTGTAAAATATTAGCATAACGTTTTTCTTTCGTCGTCTTGATATAATGGTAAAACATAATTCAGATGTCTTAATATCATTTCAGATATATAATAAACCATGGTTTAAATAACACATGAAAATGTTTCGATGATATTTCTAATGTTATTGCGAGATGACCTTACTAACATTCAAATGACGTGTTCACATGATGTTTTTATCACATCATCTTGGCATAACCTAATACATCATTTAAATGTCCTCATATCATTGCACAGATAATAAATGAGGCTAAAATATTTCAATGATTATTTCTAAAATGTTATGGCTACGTACATGGTCTTAAATTTAGTCCAAATGACGTATTCATGACATTCATGTAAAATGTAAGTGTAATATCCTTATGACATTATATCAACATAATGCTAAGAGTGCATCAGTTGAATGTACTAAAAACTATTGTGGAGATATTATAATATGAATTACAAATATTTGTTAATGGTCTTATAAAACTTCCAAATGACATTATTCATATCATCCTTGTAAAATACTAGTATTATTGTTTGATGACATATCGACAAAATGCTAAAGGAAAACATTAAAAAATTTCACATCATATTGCCAAACAATGGTTTAAAAGCGACTACATGTAAGTACTCATAAAAGTATGCATCTTAATTAGGAACTCTTCAAAAAGGAAATGCAAACGTACATGAAAGAAGTAGCACATTACTAGATTGTGTTTCCACCATACAAAGTTTTAAATCTTACTCATGATGACCCTTCTTAATAGTTACACCAATGTGTATTCACTTTTCCCATGTATAATATATACATGTATAAGCATACACATTGATAAAAAATAAGATTTTTGTATGACAAAGATGTTCAAAAATCACATACATAAATAGTAATGACCAGTGATTAAATGTTTGTTTTCAAAAGCAAAATTCTTATTGAAAGCATTGGTTGAGCCATTTTTTTAAATAACTAACTTGGATCACAGATTTTACAGCTCTAAAAAAAGCAGGGAAAAAAGTTTGTAACAGGGATTACAGATGTTCAGCTTAATAAATCAGGTGAAAAAAACATTGTAGGAATCACAGGCACACCGTCTTAACTGTGCCACTATCATGTAAAGAAAATTTCCCCCTAATAAATCATTTTATTTTGGGATACTCTTCCATAATCTAGTTATTATGGGCAATTCTCCGAGAATGGAATGACATCCATTCAAGTACTGCCCATAAACACTGTACAAATACATGTACAATAGCATTCTTTTAAATTCAAACTTTTTAAAACTGTTTTTTTTTGGAAAAATATTTATTCATTAACAATGTTTGTCACAGAAGATGTCAAAAGTCATAGTAAAAATCATTGTAACAGTAATAAATAATTTTAATATAAGTGCAGTGCAAATCCGTTACCATAATTCCGCTACCATATATTAAAGTACCAAGCAAATATCTGAAAGTGATATTTTGTTTAGAACTTGTAGGAGATATATTTAGAAAAAAACAATGTTGGGATTTTTATTTTTATTTTCTTTGCCCCAAAAATTACTTTTGTGCATTATTTTGGAAATGGAATTGAATGTTTGATTTTTAAATTATTGGAGAACACGAAAAATAATTTAATTTTTTTTTTTACATACAAAAGTAATCTTTGGTACAATGGCTATCTAGACACATCAACAATTATTTTCCCACAAGGCCTCCACTAATCATAATGTCCAAGATAATTAAATTATAATTTTTAATAAAAATCCAATTTTTCAGACTTACACCCCAAAATCCATAATTCTCCCCAAAAACAAAGTTTGTTTAAATATTTTAACCACTTGGATTGGATTCCCTTATGACATTTCTCGTCTAAAATCGATATAAATTATTCCTCTATTGCTAATGTAAAATGTTGACATTTTTCTCTCCATGGCCTTACTGGGTCTATCTTCTTGCTTGTTCATACAAGGTCTTCTTCAGCACTGGTGCTAGTAATCTTTTTTCAGCTTCAAGATGAACAAATAAAAGAAATACATGTTATACAAACAGTTACATGAACATGGGGCAAAGAATAATTGATCTTTAAATTTGAGTGTTATCATGGATGATTACGGTCATCTTTGTTTTAAAAATCATGTAAATGTACATGTACATACCATTTACTTTGCAGTCATTACATCGATTAATAATAAAGTCATCATAAGGTGTTATGATGTCATGTATGTTTATATTATGAAATGTGAACTAAAACATGCAATAAAGAAAATATCTTCTTAATTAATAATTACTTGCTCCTAAAATGAAGCTTTATCCTTTCAATGAAGATTAATTGCAAAACAACAAATTGTGATGACTTCATTTTTTGTGAAACAGTAAACATTTCTTTAATAGCTTTATGAAAATAATTTCATGCGCATGACAAATTATTTAGTGAAAATCTAGTGTACTGGACAAATTCGTAAAACTCCCTTGCTTATGCTTGACAAATGAGGCCACAATTCTTTCAACAATGAACATACAAACAATTTAACAGTTTAACCATGGAATACCAATCATTCAATCAAATGTTACGCATTATCCAACAAATAATTTACCAGTATACCATCGCATTTGATCACATCACATAAGTTCTCATAGAGTTTTAAAATGTCCATCTCAAAGGCCCCTTTTAAAAGGACCAAAACATAGACCTACATTTTTACCATAACATGTAGGTCAATATTTCTTTGTAATGTACCTTTATTCATCATACAGGTTTTGATAAACCAGCAAAAGTGCTTTTTAAGTCAGTTTGTCAAGATATGTCTGGTTCAAGCAAGGTACATGTAATTAACGCCTGTCAGATTAAACACACATACATTTGAAGTAAGAGGTGATATTTACAACATTTTAATGAAATAATTTTATTCTAACAACTAACGAGACAAACCTTTACACAAAGTTTGATCCCCTGGCTGGTTGGGAGCATTTCGCAGAATCACCAATCTCAAAAAGAATATCGCCCTGCTTTGTTCTTAGTTTTGTGGTCCTCAGCACAGCCTCTGTGAAGTACAAATTAATTTTTAACTTAGAGTGACATATCCTCAAAATATACAACAGTAAAGCACTGATTTACAGGCATTGTTAACAAACATGATCTATTTCAGAGGAGACAAACTGATTCAATTAAAAAACGAAATGATGAAATTGTATGATAGTGCCGTTCCACAAACCAAATAAGTGTAAGTTGGATAAATTGTTCTCATTCACATAAAAATCTCCATGTAAAAATAAAAACTCAATGTCGCATTATTCAAATCCTTTAAAGGCCACATGAAATAGATTTTGCTTATTAAAACATATATTCGTCCTTGGTATTTTTTCCTCACCCATTTATACCATAACAAATTTTAAATTAACGGGGGCCGGCCTGCTCCTCCCGCATCTCCTCATTAACATAAAATCTGTGATGTACACTTAAGAGATTGTAGAAAGTATTCACTGATACCTTTCTTTCTGTCAAATATAAAGTCTTGACAAGTCTTGGTTGCTTAGTTACAGTAATGTCATGTAGGCAAATTGGTCAAACTGTATTTTTGTTTCACAAAGTGATGGATTGCAGCCTTGTGCGTGTATTACTGCGTGTGACAAAATGCAGTGCTCAATGTTTTTTTAGTTTTTAGTTTTGTGAATGGATCATGCCACACAGAGCAGTGTTCTGTGTGTTCCCTTATACGTGAAAACTTTTTTTTTTTTTTTTACAAAGTGACTTTTTTGTTTATTAAGTATGTTATTCATTTATAGTTGTTTACCTATACAAAAACATACAGTTATGTATCATTTGAGATTTAAGCTTTCTGAAAAAGTTAAAATTAATGATTTTTGAGATTGAAACATATCAAAAGCACGATTTTAAAACTTTACCAACTGCAATCGGCAATATCTCGAAACGTGGTTTACCACTGCTTGGTCAAATACGTCACATTGTGAAAACTGCAATGATATATTCCGAGGGCTGGAAGGCCCCCCACACACACACACACGAGCGCCACCTGTATTTCTTTCATCCTTGGGATGTCCTCAATAGGAAAACCGATGTTAACATGAACAAGTTTGGCTCTGGGCCCATTGTTTATTTTCCCATTATGATGTTCACACAAATTACACTTCTTAGCATAGGGGTGGAGGGGGATAAGACATTCCTCAATTTACATCTGGCCACAGTTGTTATTCAGTTACATGATGTCATAACAAGTGGGAGGGGCAGGGCAGGCCTCCAGCCCACAGACTAAGAGCATTTATTTTACAATCAAACTTAAAAGAATAAATATTATTCTTACGGAGAACAATGGTGCAGCACAGCTGGGCCTTGAATGTCAGTTTTACCCTTTTGGCCTCTGAGGGAAAACCTGCTTATCAGCGAGTTGCCTAATATAGCTCTCATGACGCACCTGACTAATTTAGCCAGGTCGTCTCCTCTCTCAATTTGTGAGAGTGCTTTCACCTGAGAAATAATTATTGCATATCATTTTGATTTTGTATTCACCTTGGTTTTTGTTATTGTTCTGTTTTTACACAAATTGCTTTATCTCACTCTTTTAAATGCAGCTCTAAATGAAGAACATGAATAGTTAGTGAGAAGATACAAAACTATTTGTGATTTATTTTTGCCAGACTTTCTATGTTAATTATCTGTTTTTTTAATTTTATTTTATTGTAACCATATGTATTAATTATTAACCCTACATGTAACATCATTTATTAAATGGTTAGAAAACCAGCTCAATACAACATCCTCCAAAGATTGAGCCTGTAATGCAACAAAATAGAAATAACTACATCTGATCGTTGGTTCTGTGCCTTACCACAAAATGTGTATATTATTACCACTTCATAACTCCTGAAACTCCTGAAAAATATATCCCAAGGCATAGTTTTTTAGATGTATTTATTTTAGTCTGCCAGTTCCTTTCGATTATTAGATATTAAAAGCCAATAAGGACCTTACAGCATTAAGAATGTTTTGTTCTCATCTCAATGCAAAATGTACAACAATATTGTTTACAACAGTTGCACAACTTGTGATATTGAGGTCTAATCTCAAATTTTATCTGCATAGACAACAGGTTGTTTTTGACCAGAAGACTTTCATGATAAATTGCGAGAGTTCAAAAGTTTTTGCAAACATGACAAAGTCATATATTGGGTATTCAATATGGCATGGTATATTTAGACATATAATGCTTGGCGTAGATTAAGAGTTAATGAAGGCATAAATATTTACGTACCAGGCGCTTCTGTTTGTCTGGCTCATCAGCTAGTTTTTCTTCAAATTGGAGCATTAAGTCCAATGTCTCCATTGGTTTACCCTCTGGCAAGAATGAAGATATTGTCAGTTCTTCTGGGTTCTTCTGGTCACCCAGGACTGACAAAGCCTGCTCAACCTTTTTGAGCCTTTCTAATACTAAAAGAACAATAAATAATATTGTATAGGGCACTCAGTATTTAAACAACCATTACAATAAACATGATTCCACTGGGAAAGGAAATAAATTGCAGTGAGAAATAATTTAATTGCACTAAATTATTTACAATGAGATAACTATTTACTGAAAATTATGCGTAAACTATCACCCTTCATTTCAGAAATAGCGATGATCTTTTTAGCAGTTGTTCCATGGGATGGCATTGCAGATATTCATGTAAAACACAAGGGCAGACCTAGCATTGAAAAACTAAAGACTCCAAATTATTCAATTAAACAGTTAAATGCACTAATTTTACTGCAAAGTATTTATTATCCTGTAAATGATTTGTATCAGAACAAGTGTTACTCAACACTTTTGTGTAAAAATACCTTCTTGAAGCATACTGTGAATGCTTCTTGACTGTTCTGGAAATCGATTCCCCGATGACGTCCCGGAATTCATGGAAATGTCCAGCTCACTTTCCCCTACACATAATTTGAACAAAATAACAATAAGAAATGAACAACATACACATGTACATATGTATATTTTTAAATTCTGTAATGAATTAACTCATAATTATTTAATGTAAAATTGTATTTATATAGTGAATGAGACATTTCTAGCAGCAGAAAACTGGGCTTCATTAATACGTATGCACATACATTTAACTTCATCAATGCGAGTCTAAACTAGTCCATGAGGCCGCAAATTTCTTGGTACCAAATCATAGTAGTAATGCTCACATTATTCAATTTTATTTTGGCCAAAATGGGCATGACCGCCATTCTTTCAAATGACCCAATCTCCTTAATCAGTGAGCCAAATTTGTTGATATTGGTATCTTTGGAAAGTAAAGGTCAAAAGGTCATCAAACTTCAAATTGCTCCAACATAAATAATAATGACAAATTTGGATTCCTTACACATTTACCTTTCAAAACAGACTTAGACTTACATGTAGATATCAAATGAATATTGTCTGATATCGACCCATACGCATGTGTATCGTTCACCACTGTAAACACTAGGTGTCAATAACAAAGTCAACAACCAACTATTTTTATTTACTAATTTGCAACAAGTACATGTATTTGTTCCCGTTAATTTAACAAAACAACCAAAAAAGCAAGAGTATTTATGACATGTGACTATTTTTTGTCACCAGTAACTGCTCACACAGCAGAGTACATTTTTTTTCTGACAAAGGGAGCAATATATAACCAAGTCAAAAGTTGTTTTTCAATGACATCTTCACCAAAACATACCTGTATCATTCCTGTCGACCGAACATCTGGTGTTCGTGGTATTTCTATGTCATCCACATGGATGACACCAGACCCTGAAATAGTATCATACAAAGTTTGAAAATAATAATAATATTTCCCTTCAAAGTTAAAATGCAAAAAGCAAGTTTTCATAACCACCACCGGAAAAAAAGGTAGACACAACTCCAAAACAACTGGTTAACTCCTGGCCATGTAAAAAAGTGCAGCATTTTGTTTAAAGGTATAGCATTGATGGAGGTGACAAAACAGGCAGTATTTAATTTTACAAACTAGTGAACTTTTTGAGCTCAACCTCATCTAAATCACGATAAAAAGTTAAAAACAAAGGTACTTTTTACAAAATTAATGGGATAAATTTGTTCAGGATACATTGTAATTAGGTACTGGTAATATTGACCCACACAATTTACATATTTGTATCAAACTTTTTTATCCCATTTGTTTGTTTGAATGGTCTTACCTTTGTTTCTGTCATCATTCAATTTTTTTGGATTTCCAAATGGAAATATACTGAGATGCACAGAAACTTACCACTTGTTTTGGAATCGTTGATGGTCAAACCAGGTGTTACTCACCTGGGCCATGAGAATGACTCAAAGGTAACGTGACCATGTGTGACCGATTTGTCTGTAGGTACACCGACTTTTCGTTAAAATAAGTGCACATATTACATTTGTGCATTGTGATTACTGATAATTTAAGGTCGAAAAGCGGATGTTTATATTGCGTCTCATTTAAAAAACAATTGGTGTCTTGTATTACAATGACAAGTTAATGAGGTTTTCCCCAGCAATTATTGTGTTTCAAAGGGTAGGTTGTATTAATTTTTCCAATGTACCAACTGCATGCTGAATCTTTACTTTTAGATACAGTGTGTTACTTGTACGTATTTTTACAGTATGATATATCTTTTGGTCAAGATAGTCTTAACAGTTTTAACAATGTAGCAATCAAGCTACACAGATTAACAAATTAAGTTCTCAAACTCATAGAAATTATCTGTACCTTGCTCCTCATCTGAGTCAGCTTCCATCACCACTTTCTTTGTTCATAGAAGTGCTCTTGGCCTTTTTTTAGCCTCCTTTCTTTGATTTTGTTACTCTTTCATCATCGAAGTAAAACAATCGTTTGATGGGTGATAGCCCTTTTTTGTGCAGCCTTTCAACGCACCGCGGTAGTCTTGATATCCTAAGAAATATAATTAGAAAAACAATATTATTAAATACTGAACAGATCTACAAAATGACACAAAACCAACTCACTTTCTCTAGGTTTTATTTTACCGGATATATGGTCATCATCTGAAAGTTGCATGGTCTTTCGCAGTGGACCCCTATCGTGTCAAAAAATAAATTGACAGAGGACCCTTAATATTTTCGGTTTTCTCATGCACAACCTTTTTCACCATAAAATGTGAGGTTATATTGGTAGAGAATAACCCATAATAACAAATACTCTTATACTAGACATGTTGCAGTCAGGAAGCCACCAATAAGCATTCATTCGCTAAATGTGTGTAGATTCTTGTGTGTACAATAGTGGCTATCCGTAGAAGAAAGAGCCAGGAATAGCAAATGCTCCTCAAATGAGCAACTGCGGACCTGACTTTGAGTCTTGGTATGTACCATACCTTTGTGTCCACAATTAGGGGTGTACAATACCACTTTTTCATCGATACGGATACGTTTGCGATACTTACCCTGATATGCGATACGTATCATGATACCCTATTAGAATACTAAAAATGCAACAAAAAAGTGGCAGTAGCCCTAGGTGTCAGTGAAGTTTTCACAGGACAAAATGCCAACAAATATAAGGATATTTTTATAAAGTACAAGAATTTTCTTTTTGGGTGCATAATATTCAGTATTGTGTGTTGATGAAAGTTTAATGATTTGGATTTTTACTCAACATTTTGCCACATGACGTGAACTCTGCCGAATATCTTTATCTCGACTATTTTGACAGCAGGAAGGGGAATGAAATAACATTTAAACTGTGTGTAAGTATATGTCTGTTTGTATTGTTTTTAAGTCTCTGTATGATATTGCACCATTAACGCTCTACAATGCCGCCATTGGTGAATCATTACATCCCTAGTCCATAACTCCGACACACATATATGTTCTCACTCAATATGTACTAATCCAGATTTTCCAACGAGGCGCAACTCATATTTTGACTCCACCCATCCGTTAGGCAGTTCAGCACGTTTATTGCGCCTATTCCTGGTCTCTGGGAGCCATAAAGCACATTACGATCTGTTAACCCAAAAAAACTGTTTCAAGAATGGTACCGATTGACAGGCTGTCAAAACTTGTTGTTAGTGAAAATGATACTTTGCTCATTTCCTCCAACAAAAGCGCCCAAACCGAAAGTTTCAGCTTATAACGGCGGTGGAATATTCAGTTTATAAGAAAACATATACTTTAGTGGTTATCTTTATACTAGGGAATTCGGAAGAGTCTCTATGTCTCAACATATATAACATTGTCTTTACTCAATTTTCAAAAAGCGAAACAATAAATAAAAACAATTAACAATCCACATTAAATTAACTCTCGGGGCAAATTATCTCTCACCAATTGACTAGAACCAATTCCAACACTATCTAGGCAATGTATATATGTTAAGTACATGTTAAATTTGATTCAAAATACCTCTTACTCTGTTTTACCTCTTTCAATCCAGGATGTAGGGATACCCACTCCACCGTGTCATCTTTTGAGGAAGATTACAACATAATAAGGTATTTTGTACCACACTGTACCGCACATGATAAAAAGACAAAAGTGATGATGTACAATAAATTTAATCGAATGGTAGTACTTAACTTGGTACTAAATATACAAGTGCCGTGTAGACTTTTTTTGGATCAAATATAAATGAAAACATGTAAACAAATCAAAATGTCAGCACTTTTCAATTACCATTTAAGCAGATTACGACAATTTAAATAACTCCAACATCCCAAATATAACTATACAACAACATAGGGCCACTGGCTAATGAAGTTAAGTTAATTGCAACTTAGAATATTATGTAGCCCTTTGACCAACTAATTTACCTCCATGGACCAACAGTCTTATCCCTTTACAAAGTTTACAAACACTGGCATGCATGTAGCAAATGTGAGATTTTTTATGTGCATCTAGACAGAACTGCCTGTCAGAAATGCCCTGTTCATACATGGAACACTCTGGTCACTGGAAGGCATACAGACATGTACATTCACAGTTAACACAAATCCCTCGCCAGTGGCCATGTTGCATGGGCAAAATTAACAAGTATTAAAAAATATAAAAAAAAAATATAAAAAAATTGTATATGGGCCTATTTTATTGAAATTATAGGAGCACAATGTTATTAACAGATGGGAAAAACATGTACATGCGTCTCAAAACCATGTTATTAGAACTGAACAAACCCAGTTGTTCCCAAACCCAATATTTTAGTATAGGACCATGGTCCTCTGTCAAGACATTCAAGAGAATGGAACGTGGGTATTAGGTGGATCAGATGTAAGGAATGTGCATTAGTGCTGGACAATTGAAGCGAAGTAATGGATTTCACGACTGGGGAATTGGCTAAAGACCTGTGAGGAACACCTGTTTAACAATCAGGAAATCAGAATAGACTTAGATATGTCCGGAAGTCACATTATTTACGAAATGACCTATTAATGTCAAATCGTTTCCTGGACACCAAATGTACTGGTCCGGCAAAAACATAAAATCTGAAATTTGAGATGTCCAGAATATTTCCAAATTGATTTATTGAAACTAAGGCACTAATATATATTTAAAATCTTATTCATCTGAAAGGTTAAAACACTCGACATATTTTGAAGAAGTACAAAATGTATACACTTTGTTCTTCGGAAATCAAATTTTGAAAGTGGGACTATTAACACTGTAAACAAAGGCCCATGCCCTTTATTACGATTCCAAAATAAAACCTTCCAATTATTTTAAAGACAATTGAGTTACATGTAAATGAGGCATAAATTCATTAATATTATTATTATTAATTATATAGTGTTGCATTGAAAATAACTCTTGTACAATAACGGTGTTTTAAGACATTTACTAATTAGTGGGCCACCAACTTTCCAAAATTTATAAAATAACACTATACAGTTTGAGCTCAATCCATTTTAACCACCACATTCAAGAAAACTGTTGCATGTAATTTTCTCCCGGTTTCTAGTCACAAATTTCTGTACACATTCGTAAATCATAATCATTAGCAATTCTGATTGCTGCACCCAATTCTCACCAAGGAGGTCCTAGACACAATTCTATTAATTTGAAAAGCTAGCCTATATCATGGTTGGTAAAACCAAACAAGATCATTTACCTCAGAATAAACAAAGTTTAAACAAATGCTAAGATCAGCTACACACTTGTACTTAAGAGCCAAGACCACAAGAACTAAGGAAACCACAAGAATCTCAGTGATTGTGAAATCTCTGAAGTTGCTACATTATATGCTGGAGACTGGAGTAACAACCATAAATAATTCAATTTTATGTAAATTTCTGCACACGAGTTGAGTGCCACGTTCTCTATAAACAACCTTGATCTAAAGGAAACAACCCAATGGTGACTAAGTTATTTAACCAGCCATGTATTAATCATGAATGTAGACATTACGTGCATATGGCTTTTTTAGAAAGACCTTAATAAATTGAAAGAGTAATTTTTAGGTGAGCCATTTTGACCTTCTCAACACCAAATAATAAAACTTTGGCAGCCATCTTGAAAAAAAAGGCAATTACGGGTCTTTAATCAACCTTTTTAATACGCCGTGGGGTCATCTTTACTTTGTACCCAAGTTTGATGCTTTATGAAAAAAAAAAACATTACATTAAACATTTAAAAGCATGGCATGTTAGGTAAGGAGTTGGAATGTAGCAGTATGAGTGTAGTAGGATGCTCATAGGCATTATAGTTTCAATTGAAAGCTGACAGAATTGTTAGAGAAGGAGTTGAAACTGGTGAATTGACCCACGCCTTCATGTAAATTGATTCCTGAAAACACCAAAGGTTCTAAATTCACTTTATGCTAATTTTTCCTTACAGCAGATTTAGTTTTGGGATTTTTGTCAAACTAAAATACAAAATTATATCTTCAAGTAAAATGTACATAATATAAAAGTGCAAGCATTTTAATATGTTTTCTTTCCTTACGGTCATGTGGAAAAAATAGTTTCTAATTATAGTACACTAAAAGGGAAGATAGAATTCACAATCCCATACAAACTCAACATGCCAGACCAATTTCGGATTACACAATGTAAATTAATATTATGAACTTATCATTACATCACACAGCTTGAAGCCTTGGAGTATATATATTTAAAGTTGATAAAAATATTAAATACTGTCATCTGCATTAAATGTGAAATTGTATGTACAATGAGTTATGGGAAACATTAATTGACAAAACCATGGAATTAACCACGTTGAAAGAAAGAGACTCTGCAATGGGAGAGCAACCGCCATCTTTATGTATGTATGTGTATGCAGAAATCATACAGATCAATATAAATACATGTATGAATGGACGATATAGAAAAAAAACACAATATACACACTGTAATACATATACATACACATTAACATTAAGTAAAGGCGGCAAAAGTATTAAAAGTAAAAAAAAAAAAAAAAAAAAAAAAAAAAAAACAGAAGTGATTTAACCCTTTTCATTACAGAGATTTAGAAGCCAACAGGATGCCTGAATTACACATTATTGGTACCATCAGTATGCATCCATTTATAGGCACTTTTTCTAAAACTCGTTTTTCATCATGAAGAAATTTTTGGAGAAAGATATATTCAATGAAATGATTGTTGCCAAGCAAAAATTATCTTTCAATTATACTAAAATAATTGGTACAGTATATAAATAATCAGGTTATTATTTTTATTTACCCTGACTTTGCGGTTTACACAAACACAGAGAGCATCTTGCACATTAAGTATATGGCCTTCCCCAGCACAAATGGCCATTAAAGCTGATTGACTTGAATTAGGTCTGATTTATAATAGCAACATGTGTTGGCCATACCATTAGAAAGATAATAAATCGTTTTCCCAAACCATATATAGCATGGGCATGGACTGCAAAAAAAGGAAGAAATACAGTTGTTTTAAAAAAGCTATCAAGATACCCCAAATACATGTGGGGTGTTGTGTTACGGGTGGAGACCTTGGTTGACAAAAGTCACTAATGGTAATTACCAACAGGGGTATGATGTGTGTTGTTGACTAAAGTTGCCAATGTGTAGAAGGATTAAGGTTGTTAATTTTACTGCAATTAATAACCTCTTTGGGTGGTTGTTTTTCAATGAGGGTCGTAAGTTTTTGAATTTAAGTTTTGTTAACAACCAGGTGGGGAAAATTATTAAAAAAAAATTCCCACCTGGATTCAGGTTGTTTCAGGATACTGTAAGATTGGAGAAAAGGGCTTGCTGTTTACAGACAACTACCTCCCTGTCCCTTTTGCTCATGAATTGCACAAGCATCATTGCTGTTAAATACAGTAATAAATTATGCCAACAAGTTTCGTTAATCTAATCGGAACCCTCCTATTCCTCAAAAACCAACCAATTTTTCATCGTGTTTTTGAGCTGTCAATAATTGAAGAATACATGTGTATTATGGGGCAACAAATACCTGGTATATTTTCTGGTGAGATTATTTATTACACGGATTATTTATTGGAAAACTTGTTCGTTTTACATGTATGAAGTTGTTGGAGTGCACAATTAATTGATAGCTCATAGTTGATGACCTTTTTTCATATTTTATTTTTAATTACAATAAAAAAAATATAAAAACACATTTTACGGAATCTCAATTAATGTCAACAGAATTTCAACCACGTACATGGGAAGATGGATGACATATTTGCACAGTGCCTGTAATTTTGGCAACAAACCATGCGCTAGCCAATATGGTGAAAAATCCTTATTTTAACAAATACATTTTTACTAGGTATACACTGTACATAAAACACAAAAAACAAAACAAAACAAATCTCCTTTCAAGGGGGACAATTTATCACTCACATGGTAAACAAAACTGTTTAGTCAATACAAATGTTAAATTTCCCAATAGGCAAACACATACCCCATTGTACAATATTTACAAAAAAGGAGCCTGTACAAACCAGTAGGGTGTGTATCGATTCAGGGTGATGTACCGATTATCGCGATACTAAATGCCAAGCGATACGCATCACAATAATAAAACTGGGGATCAAGACACCGATGACTTTTTTGGGTTCACACAAAATTTCATCAGAACAGGAAACAAAAAATAATTATATCCAACAAAATTTGGTTTTACAAATATAAGCACTTATATCTTACATACTTAGACCACACAAATTCAGTATGCCAGGGGCTTTAGCTTTTTTCAGGGGAAAGGGGAAAACAGGAAACTGTGTATATTTTAAAAAGGTTTTTTATTGGTGTCTAAGTCTGCGCAACATTGGGTAATTCACAACATCAGACCCACTTTGACATATTACATGTTTGTTATCATTTAGTATTCATGATAATTTATACTTATCGAATTGTGACAAAGTATCGGGATAAGTACTGTATCCTAAAAAATGTATTGTTACACCCCCTATTAGCAGATTAGACACACTGTTACAATGTGTAAGTACAGACGTGGTCGCAGGCATAACCTCTGAAAGGTTTTGACACCCGCACGTAAATACTGTTACACACATTCACAACGTGGTTTCATGTATTTTTGTATATGTGTGAAAATTGAGTGGAAGTTTTTGCCAAATTGTGTACACATTAATAAGACACAGAACATTCTGCCAAGACGCACAACACATTTAATGGATTTATTAATTTATGAAAAATTGGTGGCCCATCAAACAGAAGTGCTATTTCGCTGGTTTTAACACAATATATTTCTTCAACTTAAATCATGTATGTGTAAATCTGTGAAATGTCTCTGTTATTATTAGGGCTACATTAGTACAATGTATGCACAGCAGACAAGCTGGTAAAGCATGCCCCAACCTTAAGTTATATAACACATTACATGGCCACTACAATAAAACAACAGATAAGGAAAAAATTTAAAACCATAATTTAGGATTGTTTCACAGTTATCAGTAGGTTGTTGCAATATGTACATCTGCTAATCAGGGGTACACATTTTGTTACATAGACACCATTAAGAACAACATAGAATCCATTTCTAGGCAGATCTTTGTACTTGGATAAACTTCTTTATGCACTTTTTTTTTCTTGTTGACAAAGAGCTTGATAATGATTTATGAAATGATTCCGCAAAATAATTATCAATCTGTTGTTCCTACGGGGGACAATGCGTGAAAGGTTATCGCATGATTGGAGCCTGTAACAAACACCCGACACATGGCAACATTGTTTCACGATATTGAGCAGCAGATATAATTATTCCATGGGATACCCATTTATTTGGATTCGGTTTTGATAATGGGCATTTCCAAGTTTCTGACTCATTAAACAACAATTAAAGCATGAGTATAATAAACATTATTATTAGTTACATCAAACAAATGTCACCATTGACGTATTACTTTAAATACCTTCAAAATCCATCTCTTTTTTTGGCAGTGAAATACATCATCCCATTTATAAATACACACTGTAGACCTGGAACAATATTATTCTTAATAAACATGTATGATAGTTTTGGTAATGAACAAACAAATGTTTGAGAAGTTTTCAATCGAAAAACTTGATGTTTATAAAGGTGATACTTGTACCATAATCCCCCAAAAATGGTCATTTCCTTGAAGGACAGAGCTCAATTGAAGCCTTGAAGCATATTTCTTAACCCTAACTCCCAGAAGCATTTTTACTAGAAACCTCTCAACCTATCAACAAATCCTGGGAACACCACGGGTTGACTGTTGTTGGTTTACAGGTACCAAAACCCATCAAACCCAACAGTCCACTTGCCACAAGAGTACCAAAACCCGTCAAACTCCAACAGGCCCCAGTGGGTTTTTTGATTGGAGTGGGCAAGACTGGGCCATGTGCTTAGTAAGAAGAATGGGTTACAAAGGACACATCCATCAAAACCAAGCAAGTGTATTCCTGTACAAAAATGGAAAGTATTTTCAGTGGCTCAGATTGAAGGTCTGGTCACATCAGCCAACCACTTTACTATGCATCATTGTCTTTTTTTAAGCCATTTTGTCTTTACCTTCTTTATTTTCTTCTTCTTGTTTTTTCTTTCCCCCTGTTTTCCCACCGTTTTTTATTTCGTTTCTGTACAAAAAACCTACTGTGGAATTTTCCTGAAAGTGGCACACACACATTCCCCCTTATTACTAAAGCATTCAATCCATTATTCTTCACAGCTGTTTATTTGTTTTACCTCTATTGAACCATGTACCAAAATTAAGGACAAATCCCCTCAGTAAATTACCCTGACCCCATTGAAACCAGTACACATAAACCATACATCAAATTCATGCACACACTGGCCAGCACCAGGCTTTTGCAGCATACATCAATCCAAGCACAAACCCACCAGCACTGCACTGCACACAAACCAAATCCTTCCCAATTAATCAAAATCCAAACTGTTACATTGCACACGCAATAGTAAATTATCCAGCCATATTCCAACACTTGCCACATGTCATATCAGAAGTACAATTATCACAACCTGTCAAACTCCAACAACCTTGGTGTTGGAGTTTGGCTGATGGGGATCGTTAGGGTTTTAAAGTTGATAAAATATTAATTACTGTCATCTGCATTAAATGTGAAATTGTTTGTACTAATGGTTATTGGGAAATATCAACTTTAATTACATGCACCCGCGTATCAACAAAATTTGAAAGAGCAGAGACCCCGCAATGGAGAGCAACCTGGTATATTGTACACAAGACGGGTGGTTGTTGCGGTGGTTGTTTTCAATGGGAAGTAGGTCAGGGTTTCTCTTTGGTCTCCGGGTTTACCAGTTTCTCCAAATAACAGGTGGAAAAATCCAGTTATTTCTTGTATGAAGAGCTAGCTGTATGTGACTCAAATTTTAAACTAATTAAATTATAAGACTAAAATAAATGTAAACCATATTTAGTAGAACCACCATACAAAAAAGGGCAAACTGTGACTGGTTGGCAGATAGCATGCACGGTACTAAACATGATTTTTGGGGATTTATATTCCTTTTAAAAGTCCTCCCAAAGCCCATAAATTATTGTTTTAATAGAAGAACATTTGTACAATTATATTTAATACTGACAATTTTTTAATGCAGAAATATATATTGGCTCAGCCTCTACAGGGGTTTACTCGTCCCAACCACCCATAGGGCCTTTAGCGAACGGGTAAAAGGATTTTCATTGCCAACTAAATCCTGCCATATCCTGCATTATTTAGCCAGTATTCCCGGTATATTTGTGGCTTATTCCACTGTGGTCCCAAAAACACTTTCATATTTCACAGCCCCAACATACACTACTTAATGAACTACCATCTCAAACATGAAGTCTCTCAGGGCAGACCAATTATCTCATGCCAATAACTTGAATGGGAATCCAAAACCCACCAAGGGCCATGCTACCTTGGCTGATGATACACAAGAAGTGATCACATATCAATATTATATTGCAATACAAGAATATACACTGCTCTATTCTCAACACAGTATTGGAAAAAATATTTATAGTGGAGTTAACAATAATATAACGACCGTACTAACACAATTAATATGTAAACTAAGAAAATTGCAAACTGAGGTGCCAAGAATAGATGGTTCTTTATCTGGAATACCCGTAACCAGTGATACAGTGGAATTTATGACTGAACCATGGTAGGCTATGAATTTACAACAAACTCGGAAATATTAATTTTGTACAAGATTTACAACAGAATGGTTAGTGGAACAAAGATGAATTAGAAAATCTCTATTCCAAAAAGATTACAATAAAACAAGGGCAACCAATCTCAACTGAGGAATCACAACAATACAACAAGCGTGTGGAAAAATGCACAGCAATAGTAATAGAAATAAAACAATAATCAGAAATAAATTGAAACAATCCATCACTGTTCTAAGTTCGTAAAATCCAGCATAAATCAGAGAAAAGAAAGTAAAGCAACAAATACAAAAAAATATTAAATATCAAACAATTTTTCATTTACAACTGGTCATTGGAACCCCAGTCAGACTTCACTGACCTGTGAAAGTCTCACTCAATATTTTCAAAAATACATTAAAAACATTATCTGTGATCTCCTTATGGTTAACAATTAAGACTTAAATTTTAGATTTGAACTCATGAACTGCAAGAAAGTATTTTCTGTAGTGAAACATATTTCTTTCCTGTTAGGATACGTATTTGTTGATGCACAACCCAGCCTATATATGAAAGTTTTGGTACGGTGAAAGTAGATTGAGTTTGTTTTATTATATAAAATAAATTGTCAATCAATGAACTTTAAAATTCATTTGGTAAAAAACAGTTATAATGAATTATAGACAAATGGCTTCAAAGAAAACATTTAATGAATGGTGCATTCCATTACATGTGTTCCTGCTCTATAGTTAATACAGTTGGTTGTGTAACAAATTTGATTATCTCAAATGCAACTTGTGGGGACATATTTGGGACAGTGTTGTTACATATATAATAAACTTTAACATTATATAATGTCGATGCTTTAAAACAAATGTATATAAAAATAAAATCATCTAATTTGTACAATTGTTTGTAGTCCTTTTTGTTTTTTTTATCTGCAGTCATCTCACATGTAGCGCTACCCCATATAATTACATTATTGTGTGACTTGAATTAGGGTATGGGTTCTGCTTTTAAAATAGTTTGTTGTAAAAGAGGCACCAGTATATAAACATACAAATGTTGCCGACTGGGAAAGTTTTATTATGGACCCCAACCCTGCTCTAGTGCTGCCTTTGATTGCACACCTGAGAACAATTATCGGAGTGCCGCACACCATAACCCCTGCCCTCACTGCTACTGCCCTGGTGCGTGGGGATGAGAGGAACCCTCCGTGTTCGCGCAATGTTTTTTTCTGCATTGAACAATTTATATTATTTATAAACCACAATTTGCTGACAGTTGTCTCCATGTACTTAATTCAACCACCAAATTCGAGAGGCATGGTAGTCTCTTGTGATTTAGAATGCTAACCTTCATGTAGGTAGTTGGGACGAGACTGCATTTAGGGTTTAAAATATTTGTAAATAGGATTAGCAACATTTTTGGTTAACCAAACACTAATTCAGAACAAAAATGTTTATGTAAAACAATAATGTATGCGGGCAGGAGGACTTTTGAAGTTGAATATAAACACCAAAAATCATGCGTTAGTACCGTATGCGTATGCTAGCTCGCCAACCAGTCTGGTTGCCGCTTTTGTATAATTGGTTTTCTAGTAAATATATGAATTAACATTGGCTATCTTTAGTCTTATTACCATTATTAAAATGAATAAACACGGTTCTTTCATACTGTAATGGTGAATAATTTCAGTGCAACGCAACAACACTTTCAGTCCAACCGCGAGACAAACTTAGTGCAACGAGACAATACTTGCGTAACGCGAGACAATATTTAGTAGTAACGCGAGACAATACTAGTGCGAAAATACATTTAGTGCAACGCGAGTATAGTTACTTTTAGTGCAACGCGAGACACACACTTAGTGTAATGTGAGACACTTCTAGGTGCAATGCGAGACAATACTTCTAGTGCAACGCGAGACACACTTCTAGTGCAACGCGACATTACTTAGTGTAACGCGAGACAATACTTAGTGCAATGCGAGACAATACTTTCTTGCAACGTGAGACAATACTTTAGTTAAACGCGAGACACATACTAGTGCAACGCGAGACAATATTTTTTAGGCGAATGCGAGACAATACTTAGTGCAAATTTGAGATATTATTTTAGTAACGACATATCATTTTCTAGTGCAACGCGAGACAATATTTAGGTGTAACGCGAGACAATACTTCCGTGCAGCGCGAGACACATACTTAGTGAAATGTGAGACAATACTTGTGTAACGCGAGACACATTTAGTGCAACGCGAGACAATATTACCGCAACGCGAAACCATATTTCTTTAGTAACGCCAAAAAATTTTAGTAAGAGACAATATTTAGTGCAATGCGAGACAATACTTCTTACAGCAACGCGACAATACTTTAGTACGTGAGACAATACTTCTAGTGTGTTGAGACAATTTTCTAGTGCAACGCGAGACAATATTTTTAGTGCAACGCGAGAGTCAATACTTAGTGCACGCGAGACAATACTTCTAAAAATGTGTGAGACAATACTTTAGCGTAATGTTTAGACACTTTTCTTGTAATATGCATATTGCCTTGAATTAAAACACCAAATAATGTTGCAAGGGTACAAATGTATATCACAAAGGAAAATATTTAAGTTAGGGAGGATTCATTACAACAGATTTTAAAATGTTTTGATAAATTTCAAGTTAATTGTCATTATAAATTCATCATCAAAAGAGGAGGACTCATGACCGTCATAATTTTTCCTTATAGCGTCGGAAAATTAGTCATTATAGCAGTAAAGGAATAGTGTTACTGTACTGTCCCTTTCCCCCAACATATATTTTTGTACTCAAGAAGTGTGTCGTCTAATAATCATTCGGTAGTCAGTGTTCGCATTCGACTACTGCAAACAACCCAGTCACATCAATGACCGAAAGCCTGGTGAGGTTGAATAAGAACAAAACTTTGCACCTGTATAAATGCCTTTCATTCTCCACCTGAACTATTTCATAATATCTCCCATCATCAGTTTTTTATACCTTTGTCAGGTCTTTTATAATAAACAAATTTTCTATTGGAAGGAGATGTGTTTCTTTCTGAACAGTAAACTCTTCATACCCTCACAATTTGAACCAGTGATTCTTTACAAGAAAGGCAGGTTTGAGCAGTCCCATGTACTCTTCAAATGGCCAAAGCGTAACACTCATCCAGGTGTACTAAAATTATGTGCATCTTTGGCAAGATGGAGTAGTACCACATTGTATATCAGAAATGGAGACCATATAGCTTTTCACATATGCTCACAAAACCCCAACAGTTGCCAGGCAGTTACCTGATTATGTTGAGTTGAAAATTCTTGTTTAACCCAAAATTAAGATGGCCACTGATAGCTCCGCAAAAGTGTGCGTAATTATTTGTAGAAAGATCCCTTTTAGAACAAATTGTCCACCAGAGCAGAAGGAATTGTCTAACTCTGTTGCTTTCCACCCGTCTCATTTCTGAAAGACTTTTGGTTTACGGCAACCCCTTCTGGGGACTACCTTCTTTGAATGACGAAGTCGTCCACTGATTTACATTTTAAGCGCAGCAGACAACCGACATTTGTCCCCGGTCCTCTTATCCACCATCAGTAACCAGGGTTTCTTTATCACGCCCTAAGCGCATGTAGTCCAAGGGAAACCTTGGACCATAACCCAAACTTCTTATCACCCACTAAGGGGAATTCACCCATGGTGGTGCTCTGCCTGTTTGGAATGGGCGTGAAAACCATCAGTTCTAAGTTTCAAAATTAGATATGCAAGGAAAATTAACCTTTGTCATATACATTTTCTGGCAACATTTGTCACAAACTATAAAAAAACCACTATGATGTTTTGATTCTCTTTCCATGACCAGTGAGCATCCTGTCATGCTTCAGCAACTTCAAATAATTTCCTTCAAACTGAAGTCCTTTTGACCTCCAATGAATTTAAGTCATTATTACATCATTGAGGAAGTCCAGGTTTGATGGCTTATAGCACCAATACCAATGGAGATTGGAAATACATTGGATGGGTTGTACATTTGAGATGCGATATACTAATAAAAACACAACTGTTGCTTTTGAAAAGAGGGCAGCCATCTACATTTAAAATTAAAACCAACTTATCGTCATCATCTAAGGTACACTTTTCGGAATGCTTTCCAAGGTGTTTTTTTGATCATCGTATCCAAAACCAAAATGAAAATAGTCCATGCCAGACACAGTCATTGTTTCAACAGTTCTTGGAGTTTTAAGCAAGATCGAGCAGTTGCTGGTAGCTCAGGATGTTCATGTTTTTGTAAATGCCAAGGATGCCGTCAACCGCAGCTGTTGTAACTCCAAATTTAACCGCCCATTCTCTGACATCATCATTTAGTGCTTCTACCGATTTCGATTTGGAATCACTTTCTGATGAGGAACTGGTATCATCTGGGTTCCTCTTCTTCATTATCAGAAATAGTCCAGTCATCAATATTGTCGATAAACCCACAATTGTTGTTGCAACCATCTGGAGCAGCATGAGTTATATCACTCGAGTGCATTAGAATCTTCTGTTAGTGCAGTCACTTCTTTCCCATTGACATCCAGGCAGTGGAGACCCATTGCATTTCATTTTTGTGATACTACATGCAGTTTCATCAATGGACATTCAACCTCTGATGAACTGGTTTCGCGTTTCGTTGTCGTCTTTCTTCCTCCACAGTTTATTAAATAACAACCCCGAGTTTTTCTTCTGATTCGTCAATCATTTCTGGCTGATCAAAAGTCGGCAAATGTGGCCTAACTACCATAGGGATTGTTGTGGACATGAATGAATGTCAGGGAACACACAGTTTATACAGTATAACCCAAAATACCCCAGAAAAAATTCATTGAATCCCATTGAGTCCCATTGATATTTTGATCGGGATTCAATGGTATCCCAATATTGTTTAATGGGATTCACCGGGAAACCAATGGGATTGAGAAATTTCCATTGAATCACATTGAGTCCCATTGATATTTTGAGTAAGACCCAACTGGTGTCAATGGGATCCCACATTTAATGGGATTCTATGGATACCATCTAGGCTCAATCGGATTAAGAAAATTCCCATTGAATCCCATTGAGTCCCATTGATTTTGGAGCCTGAAGACCCAACTGGTAAGTTAATGGGATCCACACTTAATTTAAAGGGATTCTATGGACACCCATAAGGGATCCTGAAGTTCCCCATTGAATGTAATGGGACAGCAAGTAAATTTCCATTAGAAATGTAGTGTGTTGAATGGGATCCCATTATTTGAATGGGATTCTATGGATACCCAATGGGATTCTCTACAAATTCCCATTGAACTAATGGAACAAATACGCCAGTCCCATTAGAAACGTACTGATATCATTGAATCCTATTATTTAATGGATTCTATGCGATACCAAACTCGGCTCAATGGGGATTGTGTAAATTCTCATTGTTTCCAATGGGACCATACATTGAGTCCCATCAATATTTTTAATGTGACCCAACTGGTGTCAATGGGAGCCCATTATTTTAATGTGATTCTATGGTGACTAGGCTCAACAAAGTCCCATTGTTTCCAATGGGACAATAAGTGGTCCCATTAGAAATGTACTGAAGATGTGGTCGTCAACATTAACAACACAGCTAACGTTACAGTCGGCCATTTTCCATGTCACAAAATTCTACCGCGATCGCGTGATAGAAAGCCATGTAAGGCAAGCAACAACGGAATACCATGGTCTATTTTCTACCTCCATGAGAATACAAAACATTGTTAAAATTTTGAAAATATTTTGAAACAGTTTATTAGGACAGTAAATTAACAAAAAGGCATGTTTTTCCTCCTAAAAATTAGTTCAGCAATTTAATGGTTTATAAATTGCGTAAACAAATTGAAGGTTTTTGCAAGTAAAGGCCGTCCATAGTATAATTGCTGTCTACATGGGGACGTGACGTGGCACATGCACAATACAGGTTGTTAGATGCTGCTGGCACGCAAACCGAATGGTTGGTACCGCATGTGTTTACAGTACCATGCACCCTATCGTGGCTGGTTGCCTGAAGCCGTCAGTACGTTGCCGATACGCGTTTTAAATGTGTGTGTGGCTCGCAGTTTTCAGCTCGACCTCCGACCTGACCGGTGTTAACGTGTGTACAACATTTATTTTGGTGTCTTTTATACACAAGATTTAGTCGTGTAAATTTAAAGTAAGTTCGTTTTTTCTGCATCAATACATTCTTGATAAGACATGGGCGATTCAGTCAAATATGCGTATGTCAGGTACCTCAAAGATAATGTTAAGGACATCGTCCCCATCTGCCCATAACTATAAATCTGTCCATTGTTACAGATTTGCAATTAAACTTTGCTTTTAGAATAGTAGTCACGTAATCAAGTGGGGAGTTATTGTTGTGCTAGTATGTGTATGTAGATAAAGAACCTCACTAGTTAAATAGCCATTTTCAATTGCCATTTAAACAAAAATATTGTTAAATTCTGTTTTCATTTTATCAGTTTTTGAATGGAAAGAAACATGAAGTGAATACGCACCTGCTAATATTCATGTTTTCAATATTTTTATGAAATCTTCACCTGAAAAGGGTGATTGTCTATGATGTACATGTATTACCAACACCAACCAGAAAATTATTTCCTTTCTGTCACATCACATCACGTTAGTTACATAATTATCTTGCCATTTACCTTTTTTCTTCAGCCTTGAAAATGTTCTTAAACCTTAATATACGGGTATACTGATGTCTTTCACTTCTGTTACATTTGGTAATTGAAATAGCAGTATGGTGTGTGACTGGAAACTGAAATTCTTGCCTCAAAACTCAGGTTGATCATGTTTTGTTTTTTCATAAACAGTATTAATATAAAAGTCAATACAGGTACTTGATGACCTCACAAGCTACATGTACCTGCTTTAAAAACATCTCTATCACCATGTTTATGTATTTCTTGTTCATTTAATTAAAGAGTTAGTTATTTGTGAGTGTCAATTTTTTAAACTGTCTATCTAGCATATCTGGTAAGGTTTCGTTAACACCATGTAATAAGATCTGTTATGAGTTGGGGTGGTTCTGAAAAGAACCGTTGGTTTCAACTCTTTTAGAACCCCAACTCATAAAAATTTTTACTAGTTTTCTAAACCACAGTTATCAAGTTCAAATCCCAGAACCCCCCCAAGCCCCCCAACTCATAGAAAATCATTACATGGTGTTGTCCAAACCTTCGATTGTATCTCCACCATGCAAAGTTTCAATCCTAGAACCACCCCAACCATAGAAAATCATTACATGGTGTTACCGCAACCTTACTAGATTGATCTCCACAATGAAAAGTTTCAAATCCTAAGTTTAAACTTTCAACTTTTTTTACATGAAAAGGACATGCATTTTTGGAGTTCTCTTTGAACGCTTCATAATACTGTACATGCTTTGATAACAGTAATATAAACCTTTTTGCTCATATCTTAATTATTTATTGGGGATATTGACCACATACCTTAAGTATGGTACCTTACACTTGTCGCCATCTTATACTAGTTCAAACATTTGAGAAATTAAAACCAATCAAAAACTCTTCGGCATAAATTTAAACCCTTTCTCTCGACTTTACAAACAAAGACCCCAAATGAAATTCATTTTGCATGTTAAAACAGGGTGCCAAATGTCTTTCAAAAATCAATTATTTTTAACCAAAGAACATATGTTTCTTTTAAACAGAAAAAACTCCCCTACATTCCATCTACTGTGACACCGCTCAAATGAAATATGTTGTTGGCCTCTTTAAATTTTATACTCGTTTGTTGTTGAGATATTTTAGTTGTAGAGATAATGAAATTTCCATTTTTTTAAACCTTGACCACTTTTGGTGGAATTGCCCTTTTTCTGACTTATTATCTGTACATTTTAAGTACACATAAGTATTAAGTTATTTTATTTATTTTATTTTAAGTTTAGTAATGTTGTTCCCCAAGTTTAAGGTTTTTGTGAGTGTTATTTTACATACTGCATTATATAGTTTTGCTTTTTATTTATAATATTCAGCACAGTTTTATGTATTTTCACTATACAACTTTAAAAAACCAAAGACTTTTATAAATAAAGTGTTTTCATAAGTTTTCATGCATTTTGGAGTTTGAACTGACTCATAATGTATTGTTAAATTTAAAGACAACAGCCAACCGACAGTTGCTCGTTAGCTGATGTGACATTTCAACAGGAAAAATTACCGGTAAAAATGGAATCAAAAAATTTGGGATGACTTCAAAGCCAGGTGGATCCTGTTGAATGAGTTTCAATTTCACTGACTGTAATCAGCTCAGAATCTATCAGATCTGATTGGATAGGATTCTGTTTAAAACGTTCCCTGGATCATATTAGTTCAAATGGATCCCATTGGGGGATCCCATTGGGCCCTTTGAATGTGGTCCCATTGGATCCCAATGGTATCCCATGAAGGTGGTCCCAATGGTATCCCATTGAGGTGGTCCAATGGGATCATTGAATGTGGTCCCATGAGATCCCCATTGAAGGGGTCCAATGGGATCCCATTGAAATGATCCATTGGATCCAATGGGATCCCATTTAAGGGTTCCATTGGGTCCTGGGGATCCCATGAATATGGTCCGTTGGATCCCAATGGGATCCCATAATTTGGTCGTTGGATCCCAATGGGATCCCATTGAATGGTCCCATTGGATCCCAATGGGGTCCCATTGAAGGGGTCCCAATGGGATCCCATTTATGGTCATTGGATCCCAATGGGATCCCATTGATGGTCCCCTTGGGGGCCCAAAGGGATCCATGAATGGTCCCCCTTTGGGTCCCAATGGATCCATTGAATGTGGTCCCATTGGATCCCCCTTGAATCGTTTAATTTGATCATTGGGTTCAATGGGATCATTGAATCCCATTGAATATGTCCCAAATACCCCACCAATCCCATTGAATCCCATTAATGGGATTCAATGGGAACCCATTAAATCCCATTCAATTTTTCAATGGGATCCCATTGAATCCCATTGTTTTTTTTCAATGGGATTCAATGGGAATTTTTTCCTGGGTCATGAATGAATAGACTTAATCTGGTGAATTTTAATTTAAACTCCTTGGTAGTTTTAAGTAAATCTCTCCTAAGTTGGAACAGTCATGCATGAATGAGAGGTTGTCTGGGTTTTCAACTACAGGCGCTTCTTCATTGCTTCATTGACAATGACTATAAAATGTGAATTGTTTGTGTATTCTCCTCATTATACTTATTGTTCTTTTCAGGTTTACTTATCTACATTTAACAAAAAGGAATAATTGCAAAGTTCACATCCTCTTAAAACTTAAACAACTTAGACATAACATGCAGTCTAAAGGTGATCTGATATCGAATTACAAATACTAAATCAAATTATGGAGTCTTTGATGCTTTCAATGCATTCTTCAATGTCTGGGGATGAGAAAAGGACCTTGAATTTAAGGTCCTTTTATTCTATTATTGTTTAAGTACTGACATCCCCCCATCAAAAAAATTGGGAGAACAGGCCCCCTTAAGGGTTGCAAATACCATACTTTTAGACAGTTCAGACCATCACAGCATGATCCCTTTAAAACGGTACTTAAACCCTTTAACATTTATATGAATTTAAAGCCTTTTTCACGTAAACAAAAGCAAAAAAAAA
>CM055818.1:57671695-57701833 GCA_029582265.1 Zoroaster sp. YZ-2022
TTTTTTGGTTAAGTTATGCGTAGTGTAGGTAGGTGTGGAATGTTTGAGTAGGACTGTCATCCATGGCATGGACTTCTTAGCGAGTTCAATCTCCTGAGGTGCTGTTTAAAATAATTAAATTAGTAAATATGTTGTTAGTTTAAAGATAAGTTTAATTCAATTCTATTGTATTCGTCATGATCAGCATGAACATCGTCCTCGAGTCGCCTGTGGTTTTTTTTCACAGACACTCGGAAGTATTGAGTATACAGTGCTTCATACGTCGGTGTATGGGACAAAAATCGAATCTGTTCTGTATTTGTGTCATAAATTTTGTTATCATAGAGGGCCTCAATCAAAACAAGTATTTATTTTAGATAAAAGGTTCGATGTTTCATTTTAGAAACCTTTTCATTTAATTGATGGAATTCATGTTGTTCTGAACTAGTTTGGGGATTTGTGTTCAAACCATTAATTTCAAATCCACATCGTTTTTGCTTTTAGAAACCAATCACAAAACCAAATTGTATGAACGATTCAGCCGTCGAAATCCGTCATCTTGTCCGGAGTTTTCCATCCAACCGTCGACCCCAGATTATTGGTCCAGGCGTAACCTTCGGCTTCTGGGCGTGGCGTTTAGGACTGGTGGTATCATAATGCATCATGCTTAACATTTTCTCTATCATACCCATTCAATTCGTAGAGAAATATGAAGAAAAACATAGATCACAGAATGGACTGGTACTTGGGGCGTCGCCTCAGTCGCGTACTAGGACACTGATTCCGAGCCCTGTTGAAATTCTGTTCATATCGTGACGATATTGTCCCTTTAAATATCCACGATGTGTGGATATTGTCCATGAGCCAGCTAATTTTTTCGGTACCATCTGGAGGACTAATTCATATGTTTTTCTGTTACGAAAATATACGAAATTCCAAACAAATATGATAGACTTGGTGAAACGGTAGTTTAGTTCTCGTTTTTAAGCAATTTTTGCTGTAAAAAATTAAATGCTAAGCCTCGTCCAATAAAACACCGTTACGACTGTTTGAAGATTGCTGCCAGACGTAGCCTCAAAAGATCCCATGTTATTACACGCAGTACAATAATTAAAGCTAAACAGCAACATAAAACAAACTCTTGTACATGATATGTCAAAAAATCCACCAACGAAATCAGAATTAACGCAGAAAATACGTCTTTGGGAAGCAAACTCCAAAGTTTCACCTCTCTTCAACAATATTTGTTTTGGTTTTGTGTTTTGGAACTTAAAGCTAAGATTTAGGGTCAGTTTTCATTGAGTTTATCGCATTACATTGACAGCTAAACTCAGTGGCGTACCTGGGGCACGGGGGGAACGGGGGAACGGGACATCTTTAATTGAAACATAAACTAAAGACTCAATTACTGAGGAAGTATTTATAATATGAATAACATTCTTTGTTAAAGAGACAGTATCGTCACGATCAGAGCAGACTTTCAACAGGGCATTGAATCGGTGATCTAGTTTAAGATGAAAAATGTGACTGAAAATTACTGGCTCATTTATGCAGCAGCAATGATAATATGACTTATTATGTGGTGTATTATTTTCAGTCACTGATGAGTTAATCTAAACTAGCATGCACTCCAATTCCATGCCCTGTTTGATCCTGACGATATTGTCCTTAATATGGTATAAATGTCTTTTTGATGTCTTTTTTAGTGTTTCATTACGTTTTCCGCCCGCTGTCAGCTCGTATTATAATGAGAGGTTTCAGCTCTTACTGAGAACAGACTATTGTAACGGTTATTAGCTCAAACAAAATGACAATAAAACTACCGAATATTATATAAATAATTTGTCAACGAGAGATATGAAATCAATAAATTTGTTTTTGATGACAGACCAATATTATCTATAACAGTCCAAACAGTACAGACACCTTTTATAAGCAGGATGGATCAGGGTAGATGAAATGAAAATGAGACATCATTACAGCAAAAAGGGTGATACTGCCTAAAAGAGGTCGACTTTATCCGCTAATCTTCCCCTGGCTCCACCGATCTGCCAATGATACTTAGTATTAGTTTCATGAAGCCATAAGCAAATGCATTGATGCCTTTACGTGGTGTCTGATGAGGGGTAAGGGTTTAAAGTGGCGGTGATTTCTCGAGACGACGAGAGGGATGGCATAAGTAGGACCCCCTAGTAACCTAGTACCCCTACACGACTATGGACCTCTCCCGACTCCCTCTGGAACCTCTCCATGCCCAGACTGACATTCCCAATTGAAATATGTGGGATTTTTAATTTGTTTATTTTCTCGTTGTTGTTGTTGTTGTTGTTGTTGTTGTTGTTGTTGTTGTTGTTGTTGTTGTTGTTGTTAATGTTATTGCTGTTGAGTGTAGGTAGGTGTGGAATGTTTGAGTAGGACTGTCATCCATGGCATGGACTTCTTAGCAGTTCAATCTCTGGGGTCTGTTTAAATAATTAAATTAGTAAATATGTTGTTAGTTTAAAGATAAGTTTAATTCAATTCTATTGTATTCGTCATGATCAGCATGAACATCGTCCTCGAGTCGCCTGGAGTTTTTTTTTCACAGACACTCGGAAAGTATTGAGTATACAGTGCTTCATACGTCAGTGTATAGGACAAAAATCGAATCTGTTCTGTATTTGTCATAAATTTTGTTATCATAGAGGCCTCAATCAAAACAAGTATTTATTTTAGATAAAAAGGTTCGATGTTTCATTTTAGAAACCTTTTATTTAATTGATGGAATTCATGTTGTTCTGAACTAGTTTGAGGTTTTGTGTTCAAACTATTAATTTCAAATCCACATCGTTTTTTGCTTTTTAGCAAACCAATCACAAACCAAATTGTATGAACGATTCAGCCGTCGAAATCCGTCATCTTGTCCGAGTTTTCCATCCAACCGTCGACCTCACAGATTATTGGTCCAGGGCGTAACCTTCGGCTTCTGGGCGTGGCGTTTAGGACTGGTGGTATCATAATGCATCATGCTTTAACATTTCTCTATCATACCCATTCAATTCGTGAAATATGAAGAAAACATAGATCACAGAATGGACTGGTACTTGGGGCGTCGCCTCAGTCGCGTACTAGGACAATTGATTCCGAGCCCTGTTGAAATTCTGTTCATATCGTGACGATATTGTCCTTTAAATATCCACGATGTGTGGATATTTGTCCATGAGCCAGCTAATTTTTCGGTACCATCTGAGGGACTAATTCATGTTTTCTTGTTACGAAAATACGAAAATTCCAAACAAATATGATAGACTTGGTGAAACGGTAGCTTAGTTTCGTTTTTAACAATTTTGCTGTAAAAATTAAATGCTAAGCCTCGTCCAATAAAACACCGTTACGACTGTTTGAAGATTGCTGCCAGACGTAGCCTCAAAAGATCCCATGTTATTACACGCAGTACAATAATTAAAGCTAACAGCAACATAAAACAAACTCTTGTACATGATATGTCAAAAATCCACCAACGAAATCAGAATTAACGCAGAAAATACGTCTTTGGGAAGCAAACTCAAGTTTCACCTCTCTTCAACAATATTTGTTTGGTTTGTGTTTTGGAACTTAAAGCTAAGATTTAGGGTCATTTTCATTGAGTTTATCGCATTCATTGACAGCTAAACTCAGTGGCGTACCTGGGCACAGGGGAACGGGGAACGGGACATCTTTTAATTGAAACATAAACTAAAGACTCAATTACTGAGGAAGTATTTATAATATGAATAACATTCTTTGTTAAAGAGACAGTATCGTCACGATCAGAGCAGACTTTCAACAGGGCATTGAATCGGTGATCTAGTTTAAGATGAAAAATGTGACTGAAAATTACTGGCTCATTTATGCAGCAGCAATGACAATATGACTTTATTATGAGGTGTATTATTTTCGGTCACTGATGAGTTAATCTAAACTAGCATGCACTCCAATTCCATGCCCTGTTTGATCCTGACGATATAGTCCCTTTAATATGGTATAAATGTCTTTTTGATGTCTTGTTAGTGTTTCATTACGTTTTTCCGCCCGCTGTCGGCTCGTATTATAATGAGAGGTTTCAGCTCTTACTGAGAACAGACTATTGTAACGGTTATTAGCTCAAACAAAATGACAATAAAACTACCGAATATTATATAAATAATTTGTCAACGAGAGATATGAAACCAATACATTTGTTTTTGATGACAGACCAATATTATCTATAACAGTCCAAACAGTACAGACACCTTTTATAAGCAGGGATGGATCCAGGGTAGATGAAATGAAAATGAGACATCGTACAGCAAAAAGGGGTGATACTGCCTAAAAGAGGTCCACCTTTATCCGTTAATCTTCCCCCTGGCTCCCCCGATCTGCCAATGATACTTAGTATTAGTTTTCCTTGAAATATAAGCAAATGCATTGATGCCTTTACGTGGTGTCTGATGAGGGGGTAAGGTTTAAAGTGGCGGTGATTTCTCGAGACGACGAGAGGGATGGCATAAAGTAGGACCACTAGCTATCCTAGTACTCTACACGACTCTGGACCTCCCGACTCCCCGGAACCGCTCCATGCCCAGACTGACATTCCCAATTGAAATATGTATAGGATTTTAATTTGTTTATTTTCTCGTTGTTGTTGTTGTTGTTGTTGTTGTTGTTGTTGTTGTTGTTGTTGTTGTTGTTGTTGTTGTTGTTGTTAATGTTATTGTTGTTGAGGTAGGTGTGGAATGTTTGAGTAGGACTGTCATCCATGGCATGGACTTTAGCGAGTTCAATCTCCTGGGGTCTGTTTAAATAATTAAATTAGTAAATATGTTGTTAGTTTAAAGATAAGTTTAATTCAATTCTATTGTATTCGTCATGATCAGCATGAACATCGTCCTCGAGTCGCCTGTGGAGTTTTTTTTCACAGACACTCGGAAAGTATTGAGTATACAGTGCTTCATACGTCGGTGTATAGGACAAAAATCGAATCTGTTCTGTATTTGTGTCATAAATTTTGTTATCATAGAGGGCCTCAATCAAAACAAGTATTTATTTTAGATAAAAAGGTTCGATGTTTCATTTTAGAAACCTTTTCATTTAATTGATGGAATCTCATGTTGTTCTGAACTAGTTTGGGGATTTGTGTTCAAACTATTATTTTCAACTCCACATATTTTTTTTCTTTTGAGCAAACCAATCTAAAACCATATTGTATGATCGATTCAGCCGTCGAAAATCCGTCATCTTGTCAGTAGTTTTCCATCCAACCGTCGACCCTTACAGATTATTGGTCCAGGGCGTAACCTTCGGCTTCTGGGCGTGGCGTTTAGGACTGGTGGTATCATAATGCATCATGCTTTAACATTTCTCTATCATACCCATTCAATTCGTAGAGAAATATGAAGAAAACATAGATCACAGAATGGACTGGTACTTGGGGCGTCGCCTCAGTCGCGTACTAGGACACTGATTCCGAGCCCTGTTGAAATTCTGTTCATATCGTGACGATATTGTCCTTTAAATATCCACGATGTGGATATTTGTCCATGAGCCAGCTAATTTTTTCGGTACCATCTGGAGGGACTAATTCATATGTATGTTTCTTGTTACGAAAATATACGAAAATCTCCAAACAAATATGATAGACTTGGTGAAACGGTAGCTTAGTTCTCGTTTTAAGCAATTTGCTGTAAAAAATTAAATGCTAAGCCTCGTCCAATAAAACACCGTTACGACTGTTTGAAGATTGCTGCCAGACGTAGCCTCAAAGATCCCATGTTATTACACGCAGTACAATAATTAAAGCTAAACAGCAACATAAACAAACTCTTGTACATGATATGTCAAAAATCCACCAACGAAATCAGAATTAACGCAGAAAAATACGTCTTTGGGAAGCAAACTCCAAAGTTTCACCTCTTCAACAATATTTGTTTTGGTTTTGTGTTTTGGAACTTAAAGCTAAGATTTAGGGTCAGTTTTCATTGAGTTTATCGCATTACATTGACAGCTAAACTCAGTGGCGTACCTGGGGCAATGGGGAACGGGGAACGGGGACATCTTTTTAATTGAAACATAAACTAAAGACTCAATTACTGAGGAAGTATTTATAATATGAATAATATTCTTTGTTAAAGAGACAGTATCGTCACGATCAGAGCAGACTTTCAACAGGGCATTGAATCGGTGATCTAGTTTAAGATGAAAATGTGACTGAAAATTACTGGCTCATTTATGCAGCAGCAATGATAATATGACTTTATTATGTGGTGTATTATTTTCAGTCACTGATGAGTTAATCTAAACTAGCATGCACTCCAATTCCATGCCCTGTTTGATCCTGACGATATTGTCCCTTTAATATGGGTATAAATGTCTTTTGATGTCTTTTAGTGTTTCATTACGTTTTTCCGCCTGCTGTCGGCTCGCATTATAATGAGAGGTTTCAGCTCACTGAGAACAGACTATTGTAACGGTTATTAGCTCAAACAAAATGACAATAAACTACCGAATATTATATAAATAATTTGTCAACGAGAGATATGAAACCAATAAATTTGTTTTGATGACAGACCAATATTATCTATAACAGTCCAAACAGTACAGACACCTTTAGGTAAACAGGGATGGATCCAGGGTAGATGAAATGAAATGAGACATCGTACAGCAAAAGGGGTGATACTGCCTAAAAGAGGTCGACCTTATCCGCTAATCTTCCCCCTGGCTCCCCCGATCTGCCAATGATACTTAGTATTAGTTTTCATGAAGCCATAAGCAAATGCATTGATGCCTTTACGTGGTGTCTGATGAGGGGGTAAGGTTTAAAAGTGGCGGTGATTTCACGAGACGACGAGAGGGATGGCATAAAGTAGGACCCCTAGCTAACCTAGTACCCTACACGACTATGGACCTCTCCGACTCCCCGGAACCTCTCTCCATGCCCAGACTGACATTCCCAATTTAAATATGTAGGATTTTTAATTTGTTTATTTTCTCGTTGTTGTTGTTGTTGTTGTTGTTCTTGTTTATTTTCTCGTTGTTGTTGTTGTTGTTGTTGATTTTCTAGTTGTTGTTGTTAATGTTATTGCTGTTGGAGTGTAGGTAGGTGTGGAATGTTTGAGTAGGACTGTCATCCATGGCATGGACTTCTAGCGAGTTCAATCTCCTGGGGTCTGTTTAAATAATTAAATTAGTAAATATGTTGTTAGTTTAAAGATAAGTTTAATTCAATTCTATTGTATTCGTCATGATCAGCATGAATATCGTCCTCGAGTCGCCTGTGTTTTTTTTTCACAGACACTCGGAAAGTATTGAGTATACAGTGCTTCATACGTCGGTGTATAGGACAAAAATCGAATCTGTTCTGTATTGTGTGTCATAAATTTTGTTATCATAGAGGCCTCAATCAAAACAAGTATTTATTTTAGATAAAAGGTTCGATGTTTCATTTTTAGAAACCTTTTCATTTAATTGATGGAATTCATGTTGTTCTGAACTAGTTTGGGGGATTTGTGTTCAAACTATTAATTTCAAACCACATCGTTTTTTGCTTTTTAGCAAACCAATCACAAACCAAATTGTATGAACGATTCAGCCGTCGAAAATCCGTCATCTTGTCCGGAGTTTTCCATCCAACCGTCGACCCCACAGATTATTGGTCCAGGGCGTAACCTTCGGCTTCTGGGCGTGGCGTTTAGGACTGGTGGTATCATAATGCATCATGCTTTAACATTTCTCTATCATACCCATTCAATTCGTGAGAGAAATATGAAGAAAAACATAGATCACAGAATGGACTGGTACTTGGGGCGTCGCCCTCAGTCGCGTACTAGGACACTGATTCCGAGCCCTGTTGAAATTCTGTTCATATCGTGACGATATTGTCCCTTTAAATATCCACGATGTGTGGATATTTGTCCATGAGCCAGCTAATTTTCGGTACCATCTGAGGACTAATTCATATGTTTTCTTGTTACGAAAATATACGAAAATTCCAAAACAAATATGATAGACTTGGTGAAACGGTAGCTTAGTTCTCGTTTTTAAGCAATTTTGCTGTAAAAATTAAATGCTAAGCCTCGTCCAATAAAACACCGTTACGACTGTTTGAAGATTGCTGCCAGACGTAGCCTCAAAAGATCCCATGTTATTACACGCAGTACAATAATTAAGCTAAACAGCAACATAAAACAAACTCTTGTACATGATATGTCAAAAATCCACCAACGAAATCAGAATTAACGCAGAAAATACGTCTTTGGGAAGCAAACTCCAAAGTTTCACCTCTCTTCAACAATATTTGTTTTGGTTTTGTGTTTTGGAACTTAAAGCTAAGATTTAGGGTCAGGTTTCATTGAGTTTATCGCATTACATTGACAGCTAAACTCAGTGGCGTACCTGGGCTGGGAACGGGGAACGGGGACATCTTTTAATTGAAACATAAACTAAAGACTCAATTACTGAGGAAGTATTTATAATATGAATAACATTCTTTGTTAAAGAGACAGTATCGTCACGATCAGAAAGAGACTTTCAACAGGGCATTGAATCGGTGATCTAGTTTAAGATGAAAATGTGACTGAAAATTACTGGCTCATTTATGCAGCAGCAATGATAATATGACTTTATTATGTGGTGTATTATTTTCAGTCACTGATGAGTTAATCTAACCTAGCATGCACTCCAATTCCATGCCCTGTTTGATCCTGACGATATTGTCCCTTTAATATGGGTATAAATGTCTTTTGATGTCTTTTTAGTGTTTCATTACGTTTTCCGCCCGCCGTCGGCTCGCATTATAATGAGAGGTTTCAGCTCTTACTGAGAACAGACTATTGTAACGGTTATTAGCTCAAACAAAATGACAATAAAACTACCGAATATTATATAAATAATTTGTCAACGAGAGATATGAAACCAATACATTTGTTTTGATGACAGACCAATATTATCTATAACAGTCCAAACAGTACAGACACCTTTTATAAGCAGGGATGGATCCAGGGTAGATGAAATAGAAAATGAGACATCGTACAGCAAAAGGATACTGCCTAAAAGAGGTCCACCTTTATCCGTTAATCTTCCCCTGGCTCCCTGATCTGCCAATGATACTTAGTATTAGTTTATGAAGACCATAAGCAAAATGCATTGATGCCTTTACGTGGTGTCTGATGAGGGAGTAAGGTTTAAAAGTGGCGGTGATTTCTCGAGACGACGAGAGGATGGCATAAGTAGGACCACTAGCTATCCTAGTACCCTATACACGACTCTGGACCTCTCCCGACTCCCCCGGAACCGCTCCATGCCCAGACTGACATTCCCAATTGAAATATGTATAGGATTTTTAATTTGTTTATTTTCTCGTTGTTGTTGTTGTTGTTGTTGTTGTTGTTGTTGTTGTTGTTGTTGTTGTTGTTGTTGTTGTTGTTGTTGTTGTTAATGTTATTGTTGTTGAGTGTAGGTAGGTGTGGAATGTTTGAGTAGGACTGTCATCCATGGCATGGACTTCAGCGAGTTCAATCTCCTGGGGTCTGTTTAAATAATTAAATTAGTAAATATGTTGTTAGTTTAAAAGATAAGTTTAATTCAATTCTATTGTATTCGTCATGATCAGCATGAACATCGTCCTCGAGTCGCCTGTGAGTTTTTTCACAGACACTGAAAGTATTGAGTATACAGTGCTTCATACGTCGGTGTAAGGACAAAAATCGAATCTGTTCTGTATTTGTGTTATAAATTTTGTTATCATAGAGGGCCTCAATCAAAACAAGTATTTATTTTAGATAAAAAGGTCTCGATGTTTCATTTTTTAGAAACCTTTTCATTTAATTGATGGAATTCATGTTATTCTGAACTAGTTTGGGGATTTGTGTTCAAACTATTAATTTCAAATCCACATCGTTTTGCTTTAGCAAACCAATCACAAAACCAAATTGTATGAATGATTCAGCCGTCGAAAATCCGTCATCTTGTCCGGAGTTTTCCATCCAACCGTCGACCCTTACAGATTATTGGTCCAGGGCGTGACCTTCGGCTTCTGGGCGTAGCGTTTAGGACTGGTGGTATCATAATGCATCATGCTTTAACATTTCTCTATCATACCCATTCAATTCGTAGAGAAATATGAAGAAAACATAGATCACAGAATGGATTGGTACTTGGGGCGTCGCCTCAGTCGCGTACTAGGACACTGATTCCGAGCCCTGTTGAAATTCTGTTCATATCGTGACGATATTCTCCTTTAAATATCCACGATGTGGATATTTGTCCATGAGCCAGCTAATTTTCGGTACCATCTGGAGGGACTAATTCATATGTTTTCTTGTTACGAAAATATACGAAAATCTCAAACAAATATGATAGACTTGGTGAAACGGTAGCTTAGTTCTCGTTTTAAGCAATTTTGCTGTAAACAATTAAATGCTAAGCCTCGTCCAATAAAACACCGTTACGACTGTTTGAAGATTGCCGCCAGACGTAGCCTTCAAAGATCCCATGTTATTACACGCAGTACAATAATTAAAGCTAAACAGCAACATAAAACAACACTTGTACATGATATGTCAAAAATCCACCTACGAAATCAGAATTAACGCAGAAAATACGTCTTTGGAAGCAAACCCAAAGTTTCACCTCTTCAACAATATTTGTTTTGGTTTTGTGTTTTGGAACTTAAAGCTAAGATTTAGGGTCAGTTTTCATTGAGTTTATCGCATTACATTGACAGCTAAACTCAGTGGCGTACCTGGGGCACGGGGGGAACGGGGGAACGGGGACATCTTTTAATTGAAACATAAACTAAAGACTCAATTACTGAGGAAGTATTTATAATATGAATAACATTCTTTGTTAAAGAGACAGTATCGTCACGATCAGAGCAGACTTTCAACAGGGCATTGAATCGGTGATCTAGTCTAAGATGAAAAATGTGACTGCAAATTACTGGCTCATTTATGCAGCAGCAATGATAATATGACTTTATTATGTGGTGTATTATTTTCAGTCACTGATGAGTTAATCTAAACTAGCATGCACTCCAATTCTATGCCCTGTTTGATCCTGACGATATTGTCCCTTTAATATGGGTATAAATGTCTTTTTGATGTCTTTTTAGTGTTTCATTACGTTTTTCCGCCCGCTGTCGGCTCGCATTATAATGAGAGGTTTCAGCTCTTACTGAGAACAGACTATTGTAACGGTTATTAGCTCAAACAAAATGACAATAAAACTACCGAATATTATATAAATAATTTGTCAACGAGAGATATGAAACCAATAAATTTGTTTTTGATGACAGACCAATATTATCTATAACAGTCCAAACAGTACAGACACCTTTTACAAGCAGGGATGGATCCAGGGTAGATGAAATGAAAATGAGACATCGTACAGCAAAAAGGGGTGATACTGCCTAAAAGAGGTCCACCTTTTTATCCGCTAATCTTCCCCCTGGCCCCCGATCTGCCAATGATACTTAGTATTAGTTTTCATGAAGCCATAAGCAAATGCATTTATGCCTTTACGTGGTGTCTGATGAGGGGGTAAGGTTTAAAAGTGGCGGTGATTTCTCGAGACGACGAGAGGGATGGCATAAGTAGGACCCTACCAACCTAGTACTTTACACGACTCTGGACCTCTCCTGACTCCCCCGGAACCGCTCCATGCCCAGACTGACATTCCCAATTGAAATATGTAGGATTTTTAATTTGTTTATTTTCTCGTTGTTGTTGTTGTTGTTGTTGTTGTTGTTGTTGTTGTTGTTGTTGTTAATGTTATTGTTGTTGAGTGTAGGTAGGTGTGGAATGTTTGAGTAGGACTGTCATCCATGGCATGGACTTCTTAGCGAGTTCAATCTCCTGGGGTCTGTTTAAATAATTAAATTAGTAAATATGTTGTTAGTTTAAAGATAAGTTTAATTCAATTCATTGTATTCGTCATGATCAGCATGAACATCGTCCTCGAGTCGCCTGTGGAGTTTTTTTTCACAGACACTCGGAAAGTATTGAGTATACAGTGCTTCATACGTCGGTGTAAGGACATAAATCGAATCTGTTCTGTATTTGTGTTATAAATTTTGTTATCATAGAGAGGGCCTCAATCAAAACAAGTATTTATTTTAGATAAAAAGGTTCGATGTTTCATTTTTAGAAACCTTTTCATTTAATTGATGGAATTCATGTTGTTCTGAACTAGTTTGGGGATTTGTGTTCAAACTATTAATTTCAAATGCACATCGTTTTTTGCTTTTTAGCAAACCAATCACAAACCAAATTGTATGAATGATTCAGCCTTCGAAAATTCGTCATTCGTCCTGAGTTTTCCATCCAACCGTTGACCCTTACAGATTATTGACCCTTACAGATTATTTAAGCAAAATGTAACTGTTCTAAACAAAATGGCCAAATAAAAACCCTGTTTTAGGAAGAAACCCACCTCATACTCAATTATATACCCAGCAAGGTATTCCATAACATAAACAAGGTATATTTGGAAGACATAGCGTAAAATGATCCTGTGATATGCCTAGCCTTTAGTCAAGGCTCACGCGGCCACCCAGAACACCGTAACAAACATCATGCCCACGAGTGGTGAAGCCATGATCACCTTCACCAGTCTGATCCGTTGTGTGCACTTGGACGCTATAATGAATCATTCGTAAATCTCTAACAACATAAAAAATATGAGTAGAAATATGTATGTAATTATTTTATTTGAACCAATCACCGTAAACAAAATGCTGGGCTCACACTCGTCATTATTTGAATAGGACTGGTGGTATCATAATGCATCATGTTTTAACATTTCTCTATCATACCCATTCAAATCGCGATATCGGTACAGAAATATGAAGAAACATTGATCACAGAATGGACTAGTGCTTGGGGCGTCGCCTCAGTCGCGTGCAAGGACACGATTCCAAGCCTGTTGAAATTCTGTTCATATCGTGATATTGTCCTTTAAATATCCACGATGTGTGGATATTTGTCCATGAGCCAGCTAATTTTTCGGTACCATCTGGAGGGACTAATTCATATGTTTTCTTGTTTCGAAAATATATGAAAATTCCAAACAAATATGATAGACTTGGTGAAACGGTAGCTTTGTACTCGTTTTTAAGCAATTTTTGCTGTAAAAAATTAAATGCTAAGCCTCGTCCAATAAAACACCGTTACGACTGTTTGAAGATTGCTGCCAGACGTAGCCTCAAAAGATCCCATGTTATTACACGCAGTACAATAATTAAAGCTAAACAGCAACATAAAACAACTCTTGTACATGATATGTCAAAAAATCCACCAACGAAATCAGAATTAACGCAGAAAATACGTCTTTGGGAAGCAAACTCCAAAGTTTCACCTCTCTTCAAAAATATTTGTTTTGGTTTTGTGTTTTGGAACTTAAAGCTAAGATTTAGGGTCAGTTTTCTTTGAGTTTATCGCATTACATTGACAGCTAAACTCAGTGGCGTACCTGGGGCACGGGGGGAACGGGGGAACGGGGACACGTGCCTGCCTCCCCACAGCTGAGGTCTGTGCCCCCAGGTGCCCCCATTCAAAAGTTTGAAAATAGAAACTCGTCATGTATTTTAAAAAGTCGTTACATTGCATATTATGATGATTATAAACTGCCCACCCCCCTTGACGTTCCCCCTTCCCGATCCGCAAATGGTTCGAGACGCAATTGCAATCGCGTATTGAATTTGAATTTCAATAACATTCAATTACTAAATTAAAAGTCAAGGGTCTTTGGACTTGAAATGGCTCATTAAGTGTTTCCATTCGCAGAGTCGGCTTGTAAATAATATGTGAGAGGTTTCAGCTCTTACTGAGAACAGACTATTGAATTTAAGCGGTTTTTGTTCGGTATTGTTGTGTTTGTAACGGTAATTATCTCAAACAAAACGACAATAAAATTACTGAATATTATATCAATCATTTGTCAACGAAAGATATGAAATCAATAAATTAGAAGTTTTATGATGACAGACTAATATTATCTATAACAGTCCAAACAGTACATGCACCTTTTATAAGCAGGGATGAATCCAGGGTAGCTGAAATGAAAATGAGACATCGTTACAGCAAAAGGGGAAAAACTGCCTAAAAGATGTTCACGTATATAAAGTATAGGGTAAATTTTTTGCAAGGTAATGAATGGACACTTGTCCTCTTTGCATGCCTACTTTATCCGCTAATCTTCCCCTGCCCCCCCACCCCGATCTGCAAAATGATCTTTAGTATTTGTTTTCATGAAGCCACAAGCAAATGCATTTGTGCCTTTACGTAGTGTCTGATGAGGGGGTAAGGTTTAAAAGTGGTGGTGATTTCTAGAGACGACGAGAGGGATGGTATAAGTAGGACCCCTAGCTAACCTAGTACCCCTACACGACTCTGGACCTCTCCCGACTCCCCCGGAACCGCTCCATGCCCAGACTGACATTCCGAATTGAAATATGTAGGATTTTTAATTTGTTTATTTTCTCGTTGTTGTTGTTGTTGTTGTTGTTGTTGTTGTTGTTGTTGTTGTTGTTGTTAATGTTATTGTTGTTGAGTGTAGGTAGGTGTGGAATGTTTGAGTAGGACTGTCATCCATGGCATGGACTTCTTAGCGAGTTCAATCTCCTGTGGTCTGTTTAAATAATTAAATTAGTAAATATGTTGTTAGTTTAAAGATAAGTTTAATTCAATTCTATTGTATTCGTCATGATCAGCATGAACATCGTCCTCGAGTCGCCTGTGGAGTTTTTTTTCACAGACACTCGGAAAGTATTGAGTATACAGTGCTACATTGCCTATTATGATTATTATAAACTGCCCACCCCCTTGATGTACCCCCTTGATGTTCCCCCTTCCCGATCCGCAAATGGTTCGAAACGCAATTACAATCGCGTATTGAATTTGAATTTCAATAACATTCAATTACTAAATAAAAAGCCAAGGGTCTTTGGACTTGAAATGGCTCATTAAGTGTTTCCATTCGCAGAGTCGGCTTGTAAATAATATATGGAGAGGTTTCAGCTCTTACTGAGAACAGACTATTGAATTTAAGTGGTTTTTGTTCGGTATTGTTGTGCTTGTAACGGTAATTATCTCAAACAAAACGACAATAAAATTACCGAATATTATATCAATCATTTGTCAACGAAAGATATGAAATCAATAAATTTGAAGTTTTATGATGACAGACTAATATTATCTATAGCAGTCCAAACAGTACATGCACTTTTTATAAGCAGGGATGAATCCAGGGTAGCTGAAATGCAAATGAGACATCGTACAGCAAAATAGGGAAAAACTGCATAAAAGAGGTCCACGTATATAAAGTATAGGGTAAATTTCTTGCAAGGTAATGCATGGACACTTGTCCTCTTTGCCTGCCTGGATATTTGTCCATGAGCCAGCTAATTTTTCGGTACCATCTGGAGGGACTAATTCATATGTTTTCTTGTTACGAAAATATACGAAAATTCCAAACAAATATGATAGACTTGGTGAAACGTAGCTTTGTACTCGTTTTTAAGCAATTTTGCTGTAAAAAATGTAATGCTAAGCCTCGTCCAATAAAACACTGTTACGACTGTTTGATGATTGCTACCAGACCAAGCCTCAAAAGATCCAATGTTATTATACGCAGTACAATAATTAAAGCTAAACAGCAACATAAAACAACCTTTGTACATGTTATGTCAATACAATTCACCAACGAAAAAAGAATCAACGCAGAAAATACATCTTTGGGAAGCAAACTCCAAAGTTTCACCTCTTTGAGGAAATATTTGTTTTGGGTTTGTGTTTTGGACTTTAAAGCTAAGATTTAGGGTCAGTTTTCTTTGAGTTTATCGCATTACATTGGCATCTAAACTCAGTGCCGTACTGGGGGCACGTGGGGCACGGGGGAACGGGGACACGTGCATGCCCCCAGCCGAGGTCTGTGCCCCCAGATGCCCCCATTTCAAAGTTTGAAAATAGACACTCGTCACGCATTTTAAAAAGTTGTTAAATTACATATTATGATGATTATAAACTGCCCCCTTGACCCCGCCCCCTTCTCGACCCGTCAATGGTTTGCGATGCAGTTGCAATCGCGTGTTGAATTTGAATTTCAATAACATTAATTTACTGAATTTCAATAACATTCAATTACTAAATTAAAAGTGAAGGCCTTTGGACTTGAACTGGCTCATTAAGTGGAAACACCCGCAGTCGGCTTGTAAATAATATATGAGAGGTTTCAGCTCTTGCTGAGAACAGACTATTAAATTTACGCGGTTTTTGTTCGGTATTGTTGTGCTTGTAACGGTTATTATCTCACACAAAATGACAATAAAACTACCGAATATTAATATAAATCATTTGTCACCGAGAGATATGAAATTAATAAATTTCTTTTTTGATGACAGACTAATGTTATCTTTAAACAGTCCAAACAGTACAGACACCTTTATAAGCAAATGAGACATCGTACAGCAAAACGGGGTGAAACTGCCTAAAACGGGTCCACGTTTATAATGTATAGGGTAAATTTATTGCAAGGTGATGAATGGACACTTGTCCTCTTTGCCTGCCTCTTTTATCCGCTAATCTTCCCCCGGCTCCCCGATCTACCAATGATACTTAGTATTAGTTTTCATGAAGCCACAAGCAAATGCATTTGTGCCTTTACGTGGTGTCTGATGAGGGGGTAAGGTTTAAAAGAGGCGGTGATTTCTAGAGACGACGAGAGGGATGGTATAAGTAAGACCCCTAGCTAACCTAGTACCCCTACACGACTCTGGACCTCTCCCGATCCCCGGAACTCCTAGATGCCCAGACTGACATTCCCAATTGAAATATGCAGGATTTTTAATTTGTTTATTTTCTCGGTTTTGGTTATTCTGTCTACGTACACAAATGTACTGCCCACTTTTTCTTTATAGAATTCTAGAAGAAATCGTTAAGTGTTATACTTGGACGTGATGTATGTTTTGTAAAAGAATAGAAATATACCAATGGCTACCATGTCAGCGATACAATCCTTTTGAAATCATGGAAAACAGTTCAGTCTTTGTAATAACACATTGAATTATTATTGCCTTGGAGCCACAAGTTGAAAACAAGTGTGTGTGTTTTCAATACGCGCGCGTAAGATCATACCTCTCGCTCTATCTTCTTCATAAGTTATATGCATTTGTGTACGTAGGCAGAATTATACTTGCACAATAATTATTAAGCCATTAATAAAATTTTGAGAAATTTAAGAAGAAAATTTCAAAGTTTTATATTTGATTAATTAAAAATCTATTTATATTTCTCAAATATTTTCAAAAGGTGGTGTAAATTGTTAGTTGCTGTTTCTTTTTCTTTCATTGAAAATGGCTAAATTGTTCATATAACGTATTATCGTAGCAATGAGGCAGGTGTTGCGGGTTCAAAATAAACATGACAATTTGATTATGTCCAATGGACAATTCACCACAGGGTTAACAGATGAATATGTTGTGCTAACTGAAAATAAGAAGTTTCAACCTGTCAGTTCCGGTCCATTGCAAACTCCTACTGGTATGGATTACAAGAGTCGCTATTAAAAGGAAACGCCATTTAGCTAATGGCTTACCATTAGCTTTTCCCCTGCGGATGGATTGTAAATAATATATTATGAGATTTTAAATTCAGTGCGGTCAGCCTTGATATTGTACTAGTCACGATCAATATCGCACATCACAAGTATATAACAAATTTACAATTGATATTCATACACGACATCCAATCAGATTGATTATTACACACACGTGATTGGCAATCGTTTACAATTGGCGATGGATCAATTGCAGCCGCAACTATCTTTTCTTTTCATAGGATGGCAATGGAACTTTTCATACTTTGTGAAAACTAAACCTTTTTAATAGCTTTGAATGCTATTAGTCTAATTTGCTAAAAATATGTTTGTCTTAAACCAATTTCTAGACTAATTTAGTGAACGTTATAAAGGCAGCTGCACGCTACAGTGTTTGTGACGTCATTGACAACCTGCGCTATTAATGAATCATTCATCGTGTCCAATTGCCATCCTACAATAACAAAATGTGTTGAGCTGGACACACAAGACTACAATGAAAGCAATACACACAGTATCATATCCCTTGTGACTTTTATTGGTTCAACATTGTCAATCATTGTTCATTTACCATGACAAGAGTCAACCAACAATCCATGTTATCAATACCCATCAAGAAATCATCCAATGTTAATAACATAAGCAAAATCCTTTCCATAACAACCTTGTATTTAAAAAGTGAAAGATTCTGTAGTTCCCCTTTAGTAGACTAGATTTACAGGGTAGACCAACACCAGACAAATAATGCAGTCATAACAGTATGAGATCGGTGTTATATTTCCAAGACTCTTACAAATGTTTAATCATTTTTCAGGACTCAGCATGATGGTACTATAACAGGGCTAACAAGGTTAATGTCAACTATACTATCCTGATTGAGATATATACTACCCTGATTGAGATATATACTTATTCTGATTGAAACCCTATACAATGTTTTCCCAATCAGGATACAATAAGGGACCAATTGAGAAACCCTTGGATGACAGCTACGCCTGCTAAAATAGGGCTGCCAAGCCTTACCTTGGTGGGCTATCATGGTGGGGTCCAGTAATATCCTCATTGGGAGAACAGGATCCTAATCAGGGTAGTATGGTTACCGATGACCATATGAACATTAGTCAAAGGCTTCCTGATTCAGGTGCAATACTATCCTGATTGGGAGAATAGGGTCCTAATCAGGGTACAAGTATCTCCCAATCAGGGTACAAGTATCTCCCAATCAGGGTAGTACGGTTGCCGATGACCCCTGAGACAGGGTAGCATGTTTCTATATACCTGACCTTTGACTTCCATAATCATTAATGTTGTAACACCATATCATATAATAGCAATGAAATATGTGACATTTAAGTCCCAATCAATGCCTTATGAGATTATTTGTTTTATAATTCAACCTGTGTACAGTGGCCAGGCTAAGAACATGTGGCCTCATGGGCAGGTTTTCATAGGATTTGGCATTTGAGGATACCATAGACTGGCCACACTGAGCAGGTGGCATGTTTACCATGTGTCCACTATAAGAGGTTTAACTGTATGGTAATAAGCAGCTAATATTTTGCTTACTCAATATTTTTTACATTTGTAATTTCATAGCACTACTGACTGTATAGTACAGAAAAAAGGCACACTAACTTTGCCTGATGATTGTTGCTAGCAAGTGAGTGATCCAATACACATACACAGTGAAGGTATGAAGGTGCACACACACAGTGCCTAAATTTCCTGTTAACTGATGAAATATGCTTATATCTAGTGGATGATTTCTGCTTTTGTTAGCATAAAATATCTACTTACCGGTAAGTAGCGCTATGAAATTGGCCTCCACAAATTACTGGGCTTGGAATGGTTATTTGGTTATTGCTATGTTTTCATTTAGCTCATATTTCTTGGGCTCTTTTCATTCAAATCTTTTTTCCAAACCATGTCTCACCAAATACAACTCTTCCATGAAAAACAAGTTATAACCAAACAGCTTTGAATCAAATTTTAGTTCCCTTAGACGCAACCCTCTCCAACCGCTTCCTCCCACCCCACCCCTCCCACCCCCACCCGCCCTGACCGGAAAAAAAAAAAATCTAAAAAAAATATATATAAAAAGTATCTGAAAATTTCTTCCAATAAGAAAAATAAGGTGACTTAAGCATACTGCTTCAGTATTTAATATAATAACAAAATCCTGACTTTAAGGATGGCACGCCTAAAGTTTTAAAAACACCATCAAATGTTCCTTTCATTTTGTTTTTGGAGATTACCATAACAGAATGTGCGGTTATTTTAGGAATGATAACTCACGTTTTGAGACATAGATTCACAACTCTTGATATTTCATCACAGCTGTCACATCTTCATATGTCTTTATATACTCGAGTACGTCTACATAATTATATTTGTATGATCAAGGCAGTAATATTTCAGAGTATTTTTGTACTTTTAGGCATGCCATCCTTATGTCAAATGAGTCTTACTGCTACAGGGCTACACCAGTCATAATCACTGCTACACAGTACTAGAATTCTGCAGACTCTCCAGACATTATAGATTGTCAAGTACACTGAATGAGTACTTATTGTACTGAGTAAAATGGGTGACAATAACCATGATGCTGTAAACAAAAGTATTCTCCAGTCATAATCACTGCTACACAGTACTAGAATTCTGCAGACTCTCCCGACATTATAGATTGTCAAGTACACTGAATGAGTACTTATTGTACTGAGTAAAGTGGGTGTCAATAACCATGATGCTGTAAATATAAGTACAATGTATTCTCTTTTATCTTCGCTCTTACATGAACAAATGCCAAGGAGAATAATTACAGACATCAGACACCTGTAGTCTGCAGACTGTAGTTAATATTTTGTGTGGACCCCAGCCATCTTGTTTTTCTTCCATTCAAATCAATGTAACCAAACCGAGGCTGGAAGGAAAATAGTCTGGCACCATTTGATTCAATCAGAATTAGAACTGTATGTCATTATGTATGCAGGGAATCTGACCAAGATGGCCCCAGTGTGAAAAAAGGGGTCTATAGAAGTATTACACTGTACCTTCAAATCATGACTGGTGTGACCCACTTTAACTTCTATCTTATCACATCAACACATCCCTCATTCTCAAGGAAATCATAAACAACTCTGCATAAAATAAAGATCTCCTTAAAAACACGACAACCAAAGCCAATTCCATAGAGTTGATGGTTGAAATAGCTGCTTAGTAGAAATAATTGCTTAGTTTGATTTCATGGTAACCAGCCAAAGTGAAACAGGATGCATAATATTCCATTTAGCTGGTAGCTAGTTTCATGTTACTTACAGAATGTATTCGGTAAGCAAAATTTCCTGTTCAGTAATTCTATGAAATTGGGAGTAAATCCATTGCTGTAGTGTGTCAGATACTCTTTCAAGAAACCTCTGTACGTTTTGTAGAAACCTCTTGTGTCAGTGATATCTAACTAAAGCAGGGAATATGTGTAGTACTATGGGGAAAGCTTTCCACAAATGACAATCAGGGAATACAACGGCCGTTTCAGATCTTGTTGTCATTGTTAAAATAACCCAAATATTCATTAACTATTCCCTGCTGTAGATATCTTTGATGTCATACTACAGCAATGAATTGGACTCTACAAAGCAGTGTGTAAATGATCAATAATAGACAGAGTCATGGGATGGTCAAAGCACATATACACTAGGCAGTATCAAGACTAATTGGGTATAAACAAGGATCATGTATCCACCTGCTAATTCATTAACATTGGATTCCAAACATTTCTGGGCGAAAATTCCATGACCTCTTCAGAATATGATAACTCATAGTTGACAGGTTAAAATGTTCATGTTTTGTTGTGAATATTTTATAATGACAATTTAGTTATTTCAAAATGACAGTACTTTTTGTATTGACATATGAACATTTTGTTATGACTTTACAAACATGAAAATAAGATTCATAACTTTTCCAAGCATTGAAATCAGCTTTTAAATCTTTTCCAGGAATTAAACAACCTTTTGTAACGTTTCTTTGACTTTCCTAGATTTTTATGTGCCTTGTCCCAAGTCCCTTACAATGACTTGCATTACTGTTAATTCCACACTGCCCTGATTTTTTAACGCAATTTAAGACATCTGTAAATTAAATAATATTTTGGAAAATACATTATACAATCCAGTTATTTTATGCTAAGCAACTCTAAGAAATAAGGAACAGTAATGAAAACATGAAACATTTTAAGATTCAAAAAATTACATTCCAAAGAATTTTAAGAAACTAACATCAGCCCTTAAAAAACTAAAAACCGTTTACCTTTTTAAACTTAGTTTCATGTTTCTCATTACAAAAATCTGTTTCAAAGGCTAATTTCAAGGAAAAGGACAACAGGTTGAACAAATAAAAACAAAAATATATCAAATCTGAAAGAAAATTCAAGCAGTAAACCAGTCTGCTTAGGGGCCGTTTCATATGTGACCGGCCCTTCATGCACATTCATAATTATATTAATTTAATATTAAATATTTCATACGTGTATGATCTCTTGTCAATCGAATCCTTCCATCCTATAGGTGTAATAGACCTTTAGTTAATAAACCGCAGCCATCTTTGCTTTCCTGTACACAAGTCTATGAGAATCAGAATGAGGCACATGTACAACTGAACAAGTAGACAGGTTCCTTACAATGTGATGAATCCAATCATAACGATATCTCTACTGCCGGTAGATAGGGAACATGACTATGGTAGACGTGTGTGAGGAACAAACAATACACAATGGGTAATTATTATTGCACTGGGGGTAAAACGATAATATAATACAGGTGTGAATCCTGGGTGTCGATAAAGGGGCGGGGTTACATTGCCAAACAAGGGGGGAAAACAAGTAACGTAAGATAAATTGATGTACAAATAGTGCAATTCACTATTTTCATCGGCATGGAAGTAAATTTATACGTTAATTACGTGTTCTCTTTATTCCCACCCTGAATCCACCTCTGTTATCGAATGAATAAAACTGATGAAACAATAACAGCAATAAAGAGTGAGCTGTATACCTGTCCGAGTCATCGTATTTTGTCAGTGAGATAGTATAGGTTTTCCCGGCCAATTTAAGAAGCGCCGTTTTAATGATCCAATCAACTAGTGTTTCTTTTTTCTCTGTTGTCAAATTAATTTGCAAGCAATCATTATTTAATTTTTGGCATTTATGACTTCAATTGTGTCATCCTGAAATTTGATGTTTGGCATCTTTTGCGATTGATGCAATCAAATTAACAGTTATCTATGAGCAAAGGATTTTCTGAAAATTTATTATCGCTTTCGTTGAATGGCCAATCAATTTCATCTTAAGGGTATTCAAACCTGACCTTGGCAAATTTTAGTGAGTTTTCCGATGATTTCTTCAGATGTGAGTTATGAAAGTCATTAAGGTCTATCTTTTTCAAAACTTCTTGTCCAATGTTTAAAAAATCAACTGGTACTAAACAAACATCAGAGTATCCCTACGGGGTCATCTTGCATAACATATTTGTTCCAATTTATTTCCACGTCAATCTCCCGTTCCCCGAAGTTTAACTTTCTTTCCTTTATTTTCCCCTTTCTTTTCCTTTCTTTTGCCTGTAATCTACTGTCGAGCTAGTAAGAATCTACTGTAAGAATCTGTCGTAAATTCTCATACCCAGGCCGTATAATTACTAATAATAATAAATAATAACTGGATTTATAGAGCGCCAAATTACCACAGGATACAAGGCGCTATAACAAGGAAAGGAAAAGGAACTAAGACAAAAGAAAGAATGACAACCAGCTACGATTTGGGGAAAATATAGGTCTTCAGAGCGTTTTTGAAGGACAGAACACTGTTCGAATTTCTGATGGGGATGGGTAGGCTATTCCATAAACGTGGGGCGGCAATGGAAAAGGCCCCAGCCTGTTTACGTGATTTATGCACAACAAGGGTTTCACCATCAGAAGAACGAAGGGAGTATGAATACTTCGTGCTTATGAGCAGCCAAAAATATACAAATAGGAATTAAAATATTAAATATCAAAAATGCATACCTATATAAACTTATTTTCTTTGTATTAAATATTAAATGAAATACAACACCAAAAATAGACGAAATGATGGAATTCAATGAACTTAGTGACACTTCCAATTGGAACGTACTTGTTTTTGCAATGAGTTGCTCAACTAATGAATTTGAAGTTAATGATGATGGGAAATTTTCAAATCAAATAGAATAAGTCAGGTATTTAAAATGAATGAAAAAGGGTTGAAATTGGCGGGAAAACTTATATTATACTCCGCAGCTGGAGGAAGGGGAAAATGCGCCTCTATTGTGTCCGCCATGTCCGAATTCTGCTGAGAAAAATGTTTTAAGAAGCAATATAAAGCAGTTAAAACTTGTAGCTTTGCATGGTGAGGAGGATAAGTAAGACTGATTGCGGTGACACCATGTGAAATTCTCTATTGAGTAGGTAAAACTTGTAGCTTTGCATGGTGAGGAGGATAAGTAAGACTGATTGCGGTGACACCATGCGAAATTCTCTATTGAGTAGGTAAAACTTGTAGCTTTGCATGGTGAGGAGGATAAGTAAGACTGATTGCGGTGACACCATGCGAAATTCTCTATTGAGTAGGTAAGACTTGTAGCTTTGCATGGTGAGGAGGATAAGTAAGACTGATTGCGGTGACACCATGTGAAATTCTCTATTGAGTAGGTAAAACTTGTAGCTTTGCATGGTGAAGAGGATAAGTAAGACTGATTGCGGTGACACCATGTGAAATTCTCTATTGAGTAGGTAAAACTTGTAGCTTTGCATGGTGAAGAGGATAAGTAAGACTGATTGCGGTGACACAATGTGAAATTCTCTATTGAGTAGGTAAGACTTGTAGCTTTGCATGGTGAGGAGGATAAGTAAGACTGATTGCGGTGACATCATGTGAAAATTTCAATTGAGAGGTAATTAGTTCTGAAAAGAACTGGAGGTACAAGTTGTACCTCCAGTTCTTTTCGTAACTAATTACTACAGTGTACTCAATTGAGAATTTCACATGGTGTCACCGCAATCAGTCTTACTTAATATAATGCAGGCTACCAGTTAAGTACACACATTTTGTATGAAAGGTTGGTTGGTAACCAAAGAAGGCTGCTAAGCAAATGTTTCAGGTAAGCAATAAGAAGAATAAGCATAAGAATTCTAACCCTTTGTTGTTTATCAGCATGATTGAGTCCAGTAATATGAAGAATTCCCATAAGGAACATCATGTAAGCATTTATAGGCAAAGGGGAGGATATTCACGACAGTACAAATGTTGTGTGTCACCCGCCTTCACAGACAAAAGACAATTCAATGTTCAAAATAAATCTTGATCGGAAAAAAACCGGAATCACCTTATAGCAGATAAATCTGCTTAGATTTTTTAATCACTTTATACATTTTATACAGAGATGATTAAAGCATAATTATAAATCTGCTTAGCATGTTTGTAAAGCAATATCTAATGGTTTCCAATTATCATTTTAGTGATTATCAATACCTCTCATGTCAATATTATAAATCAATAATACAAAAACACTAAATGGTTCGCTCCAGTTTAAACTATTCAGCTTACAGAACCATTGAAGGTTTTTGCTCAAAACTTAAAACTAACAATGTCTCTTTGTTTTTTTTCATTGGTAATTATGAAGTTCAAATTTTGTTTTCTTGAATAAGCTGAAGTAGGCTAACTCATACAATTAATGCATACTCAAATAAAGACCTGTACAAAGAACATTGGGACAAAAACCTTGTTATACATGTACGTCATCCCCTTAAATGATATCTGAACTAAAGAGGGCGCTCTTACATAAAGGCAGAATATCATCTGAGTAACTGTCCTATCACTGTCCTATCAGCTGGAATCATTGACACCAACCACAGTCTGAGATGTGTGTGCTCTGTATATAGCTGGCAAACATAAGCAATTATATAAATGAAATACAAACAATTAAAAAGTGTTAAAGACAGCCCCTGTTTATAACAGGGAATTAATATCTAATTCATCACCGATTGCTGGCTGTCTATAGCTGGTATTGTTTCCAGGCATAGTGACAGATATGTTCACCTTGGTCCAAGATCGATTTGGAGGATGATTTTGTTTCATTGTTTGTGGAGGGTTTTTTTCTTCACTTTGTTATTATAAAAGTAAGTCAGAGTTAATACTGGTTGGAGTAACAGTAATAATAAAAATCTGTTTTGGATAATTTATAGGAGATTGTATCTGGTCTGGAAAACAAATCTCAAACAGGTACTACACTGGGGAGGGGGAACCACCTTGTCATCACCATCAAAATAAATCTATACGTTATTACGTGTACCATTTTTACATTGTTGTCCCCCGATGTTTTACTGAGGCTACGCCTACCCCTTGTTTGCCTCCCTACCTGGATCCGGGTACTGTTTTACAGAGAGAGATACTGATAACTGATGAAACGATGACGACGATAGAGGGCGGGCTTTCTCCTGGACACCGTCGTCTCGTCTATTATCGATCCTATTCTCGGGGCAAATAATTTATTTGTTAAAACGTAACTTACAAGGAGTGTGGACGAGGTAGGCGGAGTTCCATTGCATTGTACATTTATATTTTGGCGCATTACAAATGTTCATTATTATTATTATTATTATTATTATTGAGAAATGAATTATTGAGGTGTCGCACACCATACCCCCTGCCCCCGCTCGCTACGGACCTGGGCGGTGGGGACGAGTGAACCCTGTAGGCCTGAGCAATATTTTTTGCATTAATTTATATTATTTTATAAATACAATTTTACAAAGGTTCTTCTGTACTTAATTCACCGCCAAATTCGAGTGGCATGGTAGTCTTGTGGTTCAGAATGCTCACCTTCCAAGTAGGTAGTTGGGATCGAGACTAGGTTTAGGTTGTAAATATTTGTAATAGGATTAGCAACATTTTTTGTTAACTACAACACTAATTCAGAAACAAAACCTTTCCGTAAAACAATAATGTATGGGCTGTGGAGGACTTTTTTTTAAAGGAATATAAATCCCAAAATTCATGTTTAGTACCGTATGCATGCTAGCTGCCGACCAGTCTGGTTGCCGCTTTTGTATAATTGGTTTTTCTAGTAAATATATGGATTTACATTTATTTTAGTTTTATATATTAATTAGTCAAAATTTAGTCACATACGGCTCTTCATACGAGAAAAAAAAACTGCAATGGTGAACACTTCTAGTGCGACGCGACAACATTTCTAGTGCGACGCGACAACACTTCTAGTGCGACTGGACAACACTTCTAGTGCGACGCGACAACACTTCTAGTGCGACGCAACAACACTTCTAGTGCGACGCGACACACTTCTAGTGCGACGCGACACACTTCTAGTGCGACGCGACAACTCTTCTAATGCGACGCGACAACACTTCTAGTGCGACGCGTGAATCCTAATGCGACGCTTACACACTCTTCTTGCAATGTGCATGTGGCCGTTTTAGAACACCATACCAGAGACTTGTTTTGGCCTAAGAGAGGCTAGAGCATTAAGTTGGCATAATAGGGAGTTAGGGGTCAAAGAGGGTATAGGGCCCTTCTTGGCAGTGCCCCTTTAAACCATGTGACCTTCTTTAGCGATCACACTGTGTATCTTGAGGGACAGAATCGATCAACGGGCGGATCACTGGGGAACCAATGTTTCCGGGGGATGCTGGAGAATTTGTTTAATTTGTAAATTTTAATTTTAATTATAATTAGTTTAAAAGAATTTAAATTTATATTATTTATTTTCTACAGTGGTTTTTAAATATTTATGTTGTCTTAACTTTGTAGGCCTAAATGTAAACGCAATTCGACTCTACGGCCGCCATGTTTTTTCATTGAAATAAACCAACAATAATTATTATTATTGGATTCTCTAATGCAATATCAGCGTTTTCTGGAAAAAAGTTGTGTGAGTAAGTTTTTAACTTCCCAACGCCAGTGGTCATCATTTTCCATCCATGCGTTCCGGCCTGTTTCAGACAGGACGGATCTAGCACGAGACTAGATGAGGGTCGGTCTGTATACACATACAATGTAACAATGGTGTTTAGAATTTAACAACATTTCTAAACACTTAGCTTGTATTCACATGTTGAGCCTAAACTTTAACACAATTGTGCTTTTCTGTGATGTGTGTTTGAATGCTAAATATCATAATGAACAGGTGTCAAAAAGCTAAGCACGTGTAACATCATAGAGGATCCTTTCTCTTTGGTAACACGTATAGAGGATGGCACTGTGAGTTTAGCATTAAACGCATTCCTATTCCTAAACACGTTTATGTAGTCCACACACAAATAGGAACAACATTAATGTTCCCTCCCCACTCCCCCCACTCCTCATGTATCATGCGTGTTTTTTTCCAGGACGAACGTGGGCAATTTTTGAAAAAACAAGTTTATAAAATTGGGAATTTCATAGAAATTGGCCCTTGTTTGTTACAAAGTATCTATTTCGGGTTCAGCTAAAGGCCACCGGACTTTGAGGACATGCCACCGGTATTAAAATTGAGTGTTCTTTGCCGAAGAATAGCGATGATATCTCAACCAATGAAATGAGCCGCTTCCCGGCAAATAAATACGCCATTGGTTGCTTTCATCACGGACCATTTATGCTTTCATGAATATGATGTTCCTTCCACCGCAACTGGAGTGATTGAGCCACAGGTGCATGTCACATTCCAACTTGGTTGCCTAGAAATACTGTTGCTATGGAGGCTCCCCTGTGATGTCCGGGACTGCCGGTTGCGTAGCCAGAAATCCTGTATGGGAGAGAGAGCTTGTGACTATTTTCTCACAGCCTGCAGGAAACTAGTAGCTCAAAAATGCTGCCGCTTTCGGGAAATTTGTGAAGGCATAGTTTGTCATATTGGATGCAGTTTCCATTTCCATTTTTTTTTTTTAATTTATGGTCTTTAACATTTACATGGGATAATCGAATATACTCGATATTGGATTTCCGATATATCGTGGAGTGTCGTGGCCGAGCGGTCTAGCGCACCGAACTCAAGTTCTGGTGTTGCCAGCAGCAGGGTGTGGGTTCGAGCCCCGGTCGTGACACTTGTATCCTTGAGCAAGGTACTTAACCATAATTGCTTCGTCCTTCGGATGGGACGTAAAGCCGTAGGTCCCGTGTTGTATAATGCACGTAAAGTGGATTGTCGTGGCCGAGCGGTCTAGCGCACTGAACTCAAGTTCTGGTGTTGCCAGCAGAGTGTGGGTTCGAGCCCCAGCTGTGACACCTGTGTCCTTGAGCAAGACACTTAACCATAATTGCTTCTCTCCACCCAGGGTTAAATGGGTACCTGTGAAGGCAGAGATGGTTTGCTCTATGCGCTAGAAATGGCAGCAATTGAGCTGTATACTCCCCAGGGAGCTGAGATGGTTTCAGGAATGATTTATGAGCCTTATGAGCCTTATGAGCAGGGATAATAATATAATGCGCCTTGAGCGCCACTTAGTTGGTGGATACGTGCGCTATATAAATCTATACATTATTATTATTATTATTATGTTTGTCCTGCAAAAAAAAATACGCCTCCTGGGATTCGAACATTGCATCATTTATAAGTTTGCTTCAGGTTTGCGTGCCATGAAGGAGTGAGAATCGATTCCAATCGATGGTATTTATATTTTAGGACTTGAAAATAATCTTCATGCATATTGAATATCAAACCACGTGAAATTAATAATCAGCTCCTCAACCTCGTCCTCATTGATGTGCGTCACAACCTTATTATATCCATACAATCATGTTACCAAAACACAAACATTTTGCTCGACAATACACGTACACACACGTGCATGCTACGGACGAGGTTGACTTAACGTGCAAGGTTTCAAGATGGCCGACAGTGGCAAGCCGACCGCCGAGATCGGTAGTTCTTGGCCTAAATCATGGCAACTTGCGTTGGCTATCGGGGCTCCACTGGCAATTGGAGCTTACTTCTATCACAGGAGAAAATCTGACAGATTTAGCGAGGAGATAGTAGGCAGTGTAGGGGCAAAAGTAAAAAGTAACAATGCAGCGGGTGAAGACGATGGAGCAACTGACGACAGGGCTTCGTTAATTTTATATAGGCCTAGGGCCTATATAATTATAAATATAGATCACATTTAACACCTTCTTCCAAGTTTAAACTAACATTAACAATCAATTAATATTATAGGTATGTGCGTATCCCATGCATTGCCGCAAATCTTTTTGGCCGCGGCCTCAATCTCGGGTTGAATCGCCGTGGCGAAGATACCGTGGAGATAGCGCTTTGTTACGTTTCGCTGAGGCCGTTCTTTTTGACGTACCCAGTAGCTTTTTTTTCGAAGTCGTAGATCACATATTCTACTTCAACCTCGTTCTCGAATTTTCTGAATGTGGCATCTAGAAGTTTCCAAATTTTTTTTTCAAAATTTGGGTTCGCTCTTGCTCATCAAAACCATCGACGATTTACCAAAAGTTGAGTAAAATACCTTATCAAACCACAAAAATAATTTTTCTATAGGGCCTACTTGTTTTCTACCTCTTGACCAATT
>CM055818.1:57702333-57742546 GCA_029582265.1 Zoroaster sp. YZ-2022
TAAATTTTTTCAAATTTTCCCCCTTTTAATCCCCGCCAGCACAAACATAATAACTTATGAAGAAGATAGAGCGAGATGTATGATCTTACCACTGGATTTATCCTTTCAAAACTTATATGCTCATACGCGCGTATTGAAATCACGCACACTTTATTTTCAACTTGTGACTCCAAGGCAATAAAAATTTCAATGTGTTGTTACAAAGACTGAACTGTGTTTTCTATGATTTCAAAAGGATTGTATCGCTGACATGGTAATAATAATATAATAATAAATTACAAATTTCTATTGCGCTGTTTCCATTTAAAATGATCAAAAACGCATAACAAATTAAAATAAACACACCATTGAATAAACAGAAATAAATACAAACACCCCCCCCCCTTTTTTTTATATCTTTTTTTTAAATCAGAAGAACAGATGAGGTTGCCAAGCCAGCGCCCAAACCTCAGTATGGGGTTACGTCTGTCCCGCCAGAGGATGATCTATGTCAATATACCCCAACTTGCATCGACGATGTCTCGATTTTTCCGGGAGACAGACGCCTTTAACCTACCTATACTAATTAAAGGAATATAGCCTAACTGGCTTGGTTCTCATCAAAAGTGAAATTTAAGGAAATTAATTTACAAATTTAAAAGCTTCATTAAAAAGGTATGTTTAATCTTACGTTTAAAGAATCAAGTGTCTGTTCATTGCGAATGTGGCGGGAGTGCATTCAGAGCACTGGGGCTGCCGATGAAAATGCTCTAGCACTAGCGTAGCAAACATCTTGCCCTTAGGGTACTCTAAAACAAGACCATTACTACTTGACCTGAGATTATAACGGGAACCTTTGTTAATACTAATGAAATTTTTTATGTACACTGGAGATAAACCATGAAGTGCCTTGAAAGTTAACAAAATAATTTTAAAATTAATCCTAAACGAAACAGGTAACCAATGTAATTCGCAAAGAATTGGTGTTATATGCTGAAACCTAGGTGTGTTAAATATAAGTCTGGCCGCAGCATTCTGGACTCGTTGTAATTTGGCTAATTGACTCTTCGGTAGACCGTACAATAAGCTATTACAATAATCCATTCGACTGGTAACAAAAGCATGGATTAAGGTCAATAGAGACTCAAGAGATAAAAACTTACTAATACTTCTAATGTTATGCAGATGGCAAGCAATGAACAAGCTTTTGAAATATGAATATTCATGTCAACTTTGAGTAGCAGTGGTAGCAATGGTAGCCATTGGTATATTTCTATTCTTTACAAAACACACACGTCCAAGTATAACACTTAACGATTTCTTGTAGAATTCTATAAAGAAAAAATGGGCAGTACATTTGTGTACGTAGACAGAATAACAACGAGAAAATAAACAAATTCAAAATCCTACATATTTCAATTGGGAATGAAGTCTGGGCATCTGGGGGTTTCCCGGGGGGGAGCCGGGAGAGGTCCAGAGTCTTTAAGGGCTAGGTGAGCTGGGGTCCCCATACCATCCCTCTCATCGTTTAGAAATCACCACCATTTTTTAAACCCCTTTCATCAGACAAAGGGAAGGGAAAAATTGCATTTGTTTGGGTTCTAAAACTAATCCCAAATATCGTTGGAGTTGGGTAAACCCGGGAAAAGGGGATAAGGGAGGCGGAAAAAGGGGCCCAGGTCCTTCATCATCTTCAAAAAGTTACCCTTTACCTTATAAAGTGGACCCTTGAGGCAGTATCCCCCTTTTGTTAAGTTGTCTCATTTTCTTTTTCAGCTATACCCTGAATCCACCCCTGATTTTTAAAAAGGTTCGAAATTTTTTGGGAATGAAGAAAAAATTAGTTTGTCATCAAAAAAATTCTTTGGGATTTTTGTATCCCCGGACAAATATTTATAAAAAGGGTAATTTTTATTGTCATTTAGTTTGGGGCCAACCTTTACAACACGGCAATTAATATTACCCAAAAAAAACGTTTAAAAATTAAAGCCCGTTTCAGGAGCTAAAAACCCCCATTATAATACGAGCCAAAAAAGGGGGGCGTAATGAAACACTAAATTGCCCCCGGGGTCAAAAAAAGAAAATTACCCAAAAAAGGGGGACAATATCGCGGGATCAAACGGGGGCAGGGAATCAAGTACATGCATTTTTAGATTAACCATCAGTGACTGAAAATAATACCCCACATAAAAAAGTCATATTATCTTTGGGCTGCATAAATGAAGAATTTTTCCGTAAATTTTCATCTTAAACTAGATCCCCGGGAAATGCCCTGTTGAAAGTCTGTTTCACCGGACGATAATGTCCCTTTTAAAAAAGAATCTTATTCAATTAAAAAACCTTCAGAAATTGAGTTTTTAGTTTATGTTTCAATTAAAGAAAAGGGAACCGTCTGAAAGTGGCATGATCGGGGGTTCGATTCCCCCCCGAGTCGTTTTGGGTTGAACAGACCAAAAGGCCGGTATGATTTTAATACACACTGGTGTAGGGCAAAAAAAATCAATTTTTAAATTTAATTGTCTGGAAATTTTAAAAATGTTTGTTTATGACACGATTAAAACCCTTTTTTTCCCGAAAACAGTTTTTTAAAACCTGATTTGAATTAAAATTTTTCCCTTGGGGAAAACCCCACTGATTTTTTTTGGGTTTTTTAGAAACGAAGTTTGAAATTTAAACAAGGTTATGGGTTCCGTGATTTGTTTTTTTTTTAAAACCTTTTTGGGGAAAATCTCAAATTTTTTAAAACTAAAAAATCTATTATTTTAATTTGGGGAAATTTAGGTTGAAATAAATTCATAATTTTCTTGATTTTTCCCAACCCTTTGGTTTACTTTAATTTTTTCCCCCTTTGAGACCTGGTTCTAAAAGGAAAATTTTATTTTTTTTTAAAGAAACCCCCTTAAAAATACCCAAATTTTCAGGTTTTTTTGGAAAACCTTAAGACAAGCTTTTTCCCCGTTTTTCCGGTTGGCAAAAAACAAAAGTAGTTTTTTTAGAATCTTATATGTAATAACCTGATTTTACATCCAGTCTAAAATTTACACCCAACTTACTCCTGTTTTTTTTTGGACTTGTTTTTTTGTCTTGATAAAATTTTCCTTTAATTGTTTTTTTGTTTGTTTTTGGGGAAGGACAAAGTTTTTTTTTCCCTTTATTTTTCCTTTCATGTTAAAAAATTATTTAATTTGTTTTGTTTGTTGTTTATTGTGTTTATTTTTTTGTTAATTAATTCACAGTTTAAGTTTTTTTTTGCATCTGTTTTTTGAAATTGGGAAAAAATAAGTAAATTTATTTCTTAATGATGTTGGCATGAAATAAATGTTTCTAAATAATCATTTTTTTGCTGTTCAAAATTTAACACCGGTGTTTTTCCCCCGCCGCCAAACGCGGGGAAGGCGTCTGGGCCCCCGGGGGAACCCGGGCCTGCTCGCCTTCGGGGGGAAGCCGTTTACGTACATCCTCAGTCTGTGAAAAATCCCCCCCGTAAAAAATTTAAAATTTTTTGATTTGATATTCCTCTTAATAATTTTTTTTTGCATTAATAAATTAAATGTTAATTAATTTTTTGTTTGGAAAAAGTTTTTTGCAAATTTTTTTTTTGATCTGGTGCTGATGGTGGCACACATAAAGGGTTTAAAAAAATTTTCTTCATTTTAAATTGAACCCGCTTTTCTCAACCTGGGGAAAACGCGGCAAGAGCCAAAATCCGGGCACCCGGGGCCGGGGGAAAACTGGGGGCCTCGCCGAAAACCCAGGATGCACGTGTATTTGTATAATTATAAAGGTTGGGTTTATTTTTTCTTTATTGTAAATAAGCAACACATAAACTAGATGTTTTTCTTTTGAACAGACCTCAGAGCTGTTCCCCAAGTTTTTTTCGATAACATTTGTAGAGGTATGAAAAATGTAAAATGACATGTTCATTAACACATCAAAAACGTGAAATGTAAGGCTTTTAAGTAAAAATGTTATAAATATGTAATTTTGCAAAACCCTTATGACGTAATAATTATGTACCTTCCAGAATTAAGCCTTACATATATCTTCGTATTTCATACTTCTTAGAGTCCGTCGCGATCGGACGTTGTTGAGTATTGGTGTCAGCTGCCTATATTGATGAAGCGAATACGACCGGTGTAAACGAAAGGTTATGTCAGTTTGTATGAGTCTATTCTGAAAAAATACAGACAGGGGTTTTCATGTCAGGTTAAATTAAGTCTAATCTGAAATGTTATAATATGAACAAAAACAATCCAGACTTCAACCACGACTAGTCTTTTTAATAGAACAATTATGTTGATAGCAGTAATCCCTTTGAACCTCCACTAGTGGCATTGCAGAGAGTAGACATTGACGCTGAGCCAATACTACTTCTTTGATATTCGATATTGCCCTGTATTTTATAATTTACAGATACTCAATGATAATAATGTACAGGTATTTATACATATTTATACCTGTACATACTCTGTTTTTCGATTGAAAATTGTGTGAAAAATTTTGCACTACAACAAATATCGAATCCTCTTTCTTAGTGATCCCGGCTGCCGCTTCACATGATTTAAAATTTTATCATTTCTCGATATTTTATCACAGTAACCTGTTCACAAAACATGGCCCTTGGGAATTACAACATAATTCAAAAGATTAAAAGGATCAATATGTTCGTGCTTAAAAATAATTTAAATGCATTACAGATCGGGGAACTATATAAAGGGGGAAGTTATAGTGATAAAGGGAGGCAGGCAAGCAGGACAAGTGTCCATTCTGGGCTTTAAATAGCGTCCTCCTGTACTGTTTGGATTGTTAAAGATAATAATAATAATAATAATAATAATAATAATAATAATAATAATAATAATGAATATTTATATAGCGTCCATCCACAGCGAAACATGCTCCTGGGCGTTAACAAAAAAAAAAAAGACCCAAAGATTAAACGTTATTATATGTAAAAATTACAAAGATAAACATCAATTCCAGTAAGTTAATCAAAATTTAAAAATTTAAAAATTAAAAACCCAAGCCAAGAAAAATTATATCAAAAAATTTAAAATTTAAAATTACAAAACAAAACGGACCCCTAAAAAATGTAATATCAATGTTGCTAATATAAAATTACAACTATAAACATCAATTCAGTAAATCAATAAAATTACATTAAGTCAATATGTACGCAGTAAATGTTGTTTAACTCTTTTGTGTCCAAAATATACATTATGATATACATTAATTAGTGGTTTAAAAGATAATATTTAAAAGAATGTGCCTTAAGACCAGCTTTAAAACTTTCCATATTGTCATTTCTGTAATCTGCTTCCAGAAGTTGGTTCCACAGGTGAGGACCAGTAACAGAGAATATCCCATTACCTGTAGATACCAGTTTCGCTCTGGGGCGTGTCAACAGAGTCACATCACTTGCAGAACGGATGGAACTAACAAACAGGCTTAGTAGTAACAAGATCACAAAGATACTCAGGGCAAAGACCATTCAAACATTTAAAAATGAGCAAGCACACCTTTAACAGGAAGCCAATGTAACTGCATTAGAGCTGGAGTGATGTGTGCACATCTTGCGCCCAGTAAGTAACTCAGCGTGGCCGAATTCTGAACTCGCTGTAAGGGGACAAGTGTGGTGTCTGGGAGACCAGATAGAACAGCATTACAATAATCAATATGAGAAGTGACTAACATATGGATCATCGGTTCTGTAGCCTGACGACCTATAAAACCTCTTAATCTTGCTAAGTAATGTACAAGTGATACAGGCGGCTATACGAGAAAGCCAGATTTGATATGAGATTGCAGTCCAAATTCCTTTTGTCAAACGTCACAACAAGAGTCTTGACTTCAGGCAATTGGTTTGATATCATGAGAACCAATCGAAACAGCTATTTGTGGTACTCTCTTCAAAGACGATGATAAACCAACGATCAGGACGTTCTCTTTCTGGCCGTTAAGTTTGAGATAATTTGATGCCATCCAGCGTCTGATGTCGCTGCAGCACGCTTCCAACTGTCTCATTTTGTCACATACGTCACATTGAGTAGGAGTTGCGGAGATGTAAAGCTGAGTATCATCAGCATAAAAATGACGCCTGAGATTATGGCGACGGACGACATCACTAAGTGGTAGTAAATAAATATTAAACAAAATAGGACCTAGCATTGATCCTTGGTGGTACACCAAACTCAAGCGGAAACGAAGTCTCTACAATGATCTGGTGATCTCAACTTTCTTTACTGCGGCCCAATAAGCAAGAGGAAAACCAATTCAAGCTCTCTTGTGATAATCCGATACGTCTGTCATCAAAAGAACTCAAACCTCTCTATATATTATTTATAAGCCGACTGCTGAACACAAAATTGATCTGTCATAAAACAAATCCCACTTATTGATTTCATATCTCTAAGGTTGACAAATGATTATATTTGGTAGTTTAATTGTCGCTTTGTGTGAGATAATAATAACTTCAATAGTTCGTTCTCAGTAAGAGCTGAATACTCTATATATTATTTTACAAGCTGACTGCGGGTGGAAAATATTTAATGAGTTTTATTTCTTGTTCAGGACTTTGAATTTTAATTCAGTAATTGAATGTTATTGAAATTCAAATTCATCATGCGATTGTAATTATGTTCTAAACCATTAGCGGACTGAAAGGGCGGGGTCAAGGGGCATTTTATGCAATTTAACGATTTCGTAAAATGCGTTTCCACTTTATGACAGCGTGCCCTTCTCATGTGTAACGAGCGTCCTTGAAAATCCAAAGGCGACTGGGTGGAATTCGAACCCACGACCTCCTGCACTGAAAGCACTGGAGCAAAGCGTTTCATACATACGTCAGTGTATGCAAACTAAAATTATCACCCGATGTAGATTAATTAAATACACATCTCGCGGTACCTGCTGCTATGGGATTCTAGCCGGCCAATCGCCATCGGAACAAGTCGGTGGTCAAGATGTTAAGACGTCACGTTAATTTCTGAAAAGGATGAGAGCATGATAGTCCATGAGCCAGGGATTGGGAAAACATAAATTATCTGGAGGGACTAAATCTGTCATATGTTTTCGCTTGAAAACATCTATTAATTAAAAAAGGTGTGATGTCTTACTGAAACGGTAGCTTATTGGGTTAGTTTCAAACGATTGCCGCTGCTTAATTTGAAAAAGTTTAACCTCGTTCAGTAAAACCACCATGATTGCTTAATGATGGTTATAACGGAAAGTAGCCTAAAAGGTTTCCCATTTTCACTGTAGTAAAATAATTGCTTAAATGGCTATATCAAACAGCCGTTGTATATCATGGTGCAAATTATTTCAAATAAAAGAACTAACGACCGGAGTAGTCATCAATGAAGGCATTGGACATTTTTCTCTTTATAAATTCTGTTTGTGAGGTACATATTTCATAGTTTTATAATATAAACTTGTTTTAATGGATTAAATGATGATATTTTAGCGTTTTGATACAACGCCCTTTTTATTTAGGACTGTTCTTGTAACCCCTAAATATTGTTTTGAAGTTTTTTATGCAAGGGTATCAATTTTCACCCAAAATTAAAACAAAGATTTGATTATCTGGGCAAGGAATATAGATTTGGAAGATATCGGCAATTTTCAAAAAATTGAATGAGAATAAACATCGTGTCCAAAGATTTTTTACCTCACAGAATGAACATTCTGGGTGTGCCACACGCTCCTTCTGTGTATGTATCGCCTGCACCGTCCTGAATTTTCTCCCAAGACAACAGATTACTATTTTTGTTTTATGATGATCAAACCATTGGTGGATGGTGGCGGGGGAGAGGGGTAGGGGGACGTGTTCCTTTATATCATCATACATGTTATTTTATTCATTATTTAGGCGTCCCCCCGTTTCTGGAATCTCAAACCACTGGTGGAATATCGGGGAGGGGACGTGTTCCCATATCATCATACATGTTATTTTACCATTCATTATTTAGGGCGTCCTCCTGTTTTTGGAGAGTCTCAAACCATTGGGCGGATGGGCGGGGAGGGGAGGGGACGTCCCTTTATATCATCATACATACACTTTTTAAATATTCATTATTTAGGCGTCCTCCGTTTCTTGAGTCTCAAACCATTGATGGGGTTGAGGGGGACGTGTCACTTTATAATAAACAGGTTATTTTACCATTCAGTTTAGGGCGTACCCCCCTGTTTCTTGGGAGTCTCAAACCATTGGGATGGGGGATGTTCCTTTATATCATCATACATGTTATTTTACTATTCATTATTTAGGCGTCCCCTGTTTCTTGCCGTGTACCCTTTCCCTTTTGTTGTATTCAATTTTCTCATTTACCCATGAAAGCTATTGTACTATTGGTAATCTTAAAATGAAGACAAGTTTGATTAGAGTTTTATATAAAGCTTGATGTAAATATTAATAGTCAAAAAGATGGATGATTGTCAAAAGAACTTGAACTAATACATTTCTGAAGAGCTGTCCTTTGCCACATCAGTCTCAGAAATTATTGTGTGGGAACTGTTTGAGGTAAAAGCTTAACAGGTTAAACAAGTCTCTGGTTTTCTCTTGGTCTCCGCAGCGTCATCTCAGACATGCGCGTCGGCATTTTTAATTGCTGGACTGCTGATCAATTTGGGATTTCTGCCGGGATGTGTTAAACGATTCTTTCACATAGGGAGCAAATGTTTGCCTGATTTGTGAGGTCTCTCTCAGCCACCATACTTGTGTATATGGAAATGTGGTCTGTTCCAATAAATCCGCATACATGTATTTCTACTGGTTGGCAAAAAAAAATTTAAAAAAATAAATAAATAAATAAATAACAATAAAATTCATCAGATCCTCTTTAAAGGCGTAATTTAAAGGTGGGTTTATTCGGTGATTCATGTTGTGCAATAGTTGGCAGATCGGTTTAGCCAAAGGGGCGGTTATCAGATTGTACTGCAGCTTTTTCCCCCCTTTCATTTAATACTCCTACAGCTTGGATTCACACTGTCTCTCTAGCTAATACACCATTACAACTTGAAATTCCCTGGCATTCTGCAGAAGAGAAATAAATTAGAATTGCTATTTTGGGAGTCACCAAAGTAATACACTTAAATAAACACAAAACGAATAATGCTATAGCAATGATTAACTTTTTAATTTTCATGGCGAAAGGGGCTGACAGTGTTCAGTATGATGAACGACAACATCATCCCCAGGATGTTCCTGTAGTTTATGTATACCTTTGTACCCACTCGGTCTTCGCACTGTTTCAATATACAAAATATTGGATAATGCAAATTAGAAGGATAGACTGATACTGTTGAACTAAAGCAATGCAGGGGAGGCCCAGGACTAGCTATTTAATCATTTCATTAATATTTCAGTAAAATCACCATCCAAATATTTTATGTGCTAAACAAATCTATAAGATATAGGCATTAATTCATAAAGGCAATATTTGTATTTTGTTTCCCTCGAAACATTAAAACAATTCAGGTTGGGACTGTCTTCATTAGTATCATTTTCTTTTGAGGAAACCAAAAAAGTCAGATAAAGTTGAGCCTAATCAAGTTTTCTAACTGGTGATACATGTAAATCACTATTCAGCAGTGACTACACTTTGACCAATCAGTGCTTTTACGCATGTAACTTTGGGTTCACAAACATTCAATATAAAACACTCATCGGTCGAAGCTGTGTTACATTTCTACATTACGCCGTAGTAGTATAATGTTTTCAATCGAACAGTTGTAGACTGATGATACTGAAAATACTTGATTGAAAATAAACTATAGTTCTACTTATTTAAATTTGGATTTACATTGAAACGTTTCACCCAATACAAACAATACATTGAAGATGACGCAGCAAGTACTCTTGATGTGCGTACTCCATTTCAAAATGATGTTCGTGTTTATGTCCACCGATATCACAAGCGGTTTTAAGCTTGGGAAGTCAATGGTGGGCTTGCAAACGAATATCTCCCTGCAGATAACCGCACTGGAAAATCCTACGATGCCAAAAAGAAACCCATCCTATTATGTCATGTGCGGACGAGACTGTAATATGGATATGATCAGATGTCATTTAACTTTAATAATGCAATCAACTGTGTGGAGTTAAAATAACCTCACAAGGGCTGAGAACCTCTGAATCATTCGTTGAAGATCACAGTGTGTACTTCGATGAAATGAAGACACCTCTTTTCTGCCTGAGATTGATCGCTGTTGGTAGTTGTGGGCAATACGGAGGCAGGTTACCGCACAAGTGGTGGCTCAAGATCTACTCTGAGACGGATTCTGCCGGGTCTCAAAGTCTATTGTGTAATGGACATTGATTATATGGATGGATTGTTTCAGCGCAGAGAGGACGGCAGTATTGAATTTTATCGTGACTGGAGTGAGTATAAGTCTGCTTCGGTGATCTAAGCGGGGACATTGGTTAGGGAATGATAAATTTCAGGTCTACATCTGATAAATCACACGGGACATGGGACCTCCGCATAGATCTCACAGATTGGAGTGACGATACGGGCATTCGCGGAAATACACGGATTTCCAAATCACTGGGTGAGAAGCCACTGAATTATGGCGACTACGATGTAATGGTAATTGCTGGTGACTCTCTTGGGGTGGCAATAAGGGGAATGCACTTCAACAAAGGATAATGACAATGATCCGTATGGGGCGAATTGTGCACGAACCCGCGGAAGGAGCCTTCAGGTTTAATAGCCGTCACAACTCTTTACTTAAATAATACAGGGGTATCAGGGTAAAGAAGGCATTGTGTGGTATCACTGGCGTGACACCTATCAAAGTATCCAGCATGAAAATATGTGAAACAGACATGTAAGTACACCAAATTAACATTACAGGAAACATGCTGGAAAAACATAATAAAATAGGTAGTTTATTTTATGGTCAAAACATAAATATGTGTTTTCCCCATCTACCCGCAATCACCAAACATATCACGCTCATTTTATCATTTATTTATAAATAATTATAAATAAATAAACATAAGTTATTATAGGCCTTTATTTTGTGTTAAGGCCTGTATGTGTTTTACCTCACCATTTGTTTACAACAATAATAAAAATAATATAATAGGAGTTGAAAAGGGTATCCATTTATACCTACCTTACTTTTTATAATTTTATAAATGGAAACACTTAATATTTTGGTCTTTGTTATTGAAAACCTTATATTGAGTTAGTTCAGCTTATTTATTTATTTTAATATTTAATATTTAACAAAATAACGACCTAAACAAACTGTTTCACCATCTTCGGAAAATTAAACCCTTGAGATTAACAGTATAATTTATAGCCTTGACCAAGTTTCGTACCGGGAAATGGTTTAGTCGCGTAATTTTGCCTCACAGTGCATGAATCCATATGTATACACACTGTTAATTGTATATGTAATTATGTAAATACAGACAATGACCACTGTTGGATAGATGTATATGTACGTGTCCTGTATGGCACTTATGTGTGTTATGTACATATATGTAAATACAGACAATGATCACTGTTGGATAGATGTACATGTACGTGTCCTGTACAAATGGGTATGTAGTATATATTATAGGAAATGAAATGCACAGTGTATGCTGAATTTCTTCGGTGTGGGAAAATCGGCATGGGATGTAGATACTGTACGATAACAGCCTTGGTCAACGCTATATGAATTGATAAACAGATTGATATGGATAACGAGAAAATTAAGTAAGTGAATGAATGCATTGATGATGCATGCCGGAGCTAGTTCATTGCTCTTCAAAAATAATGAAGCACTACATGATAGACTGTTTAACAGTGGTAGTTTTACAAGTCAGTGGTTTTACAATGTCACTAACAATAAGTGTTGATCATTTCTTTACTAAATAGGAAAATATAAATGTACCGGACTTGCCGGTGCAAATAGCGAATCATTTAGGGACATGTATATATTAAAAAAAAAAAATGTTCTCATCTACTTTGGACATTAAGATAGAAAGTTTAAATATAAGTTATCTTTGACTGAATTGAAAGCATTTTATGTCTGTCACGTCACGTTTGCACATTATATCATCGAAACATACATAACACTGAAATGAACTTGAGATATTTGTCTTGTTAGTTCACTTAATGAAGTTTCAGTTAAAGTTAGGGAATCATTAAAAGGCTTCGACCTTTCTGCGAGAAAGGATTACATAAGAATCTCCTTTTTGTTTTCGTAAAATTCGCGCACTAGCTTTTCTTGGCCGCTGGAAAGTTAATTGTGCGCATTTTGTTTGGTCAATATATATGAAAATATATATTTGGTGTTTAAAGTTTGGCTGAATGTAATTGTAATTATAAATGTATGCACACTGCACTGAAAAATTTATTGACACAATATTTGTAAATGTAATCATATTAGTATCGTAAACACTGGCCCGTGGACTGGGGACTGTATTTGAGAATGAACCCCCCCCCGCCTCTCTCTCAGACATGTTGCATCTTGCTGCTCGGTGTTAAACCCTAAATATACTTTGAAACATCATTGCGACAGATGTGTAATGAGGGTTTCCATTGGGAAAAAAAAAACTGCTGAAATAAGTACACGTTTTGCAAATAATAACACCCGATTACCATTGATTACTAAAATATAATCTAAAAACCTACTTTATGTAAAGTTATCTTGCTCGTACCAAACATCTAAGAGAATTATTCCCAGTGAGATTCTGTAAAACGTAGAATGTATTACAAATTTGGAATGGATCAATTTTCTACATTTGAATACATGCAAACAAAATCTGACTAAATGTTCGCTATTTTCTCGTTAACGACGAGAATAAACTGAAACTTTCACATTTATTTTATTGTATAAATATCTTCATTCTAATTATAAAGTATGGATGCATTTATAGATATAATATTACTAATAGTATTGTATACAATCTTCGTTAATCCCTATCCCTTATTTTCAAACTAGTCTACGGGTCTAAATCATATATGAATGGTGTGTTTAGCTTTTGTTTAGGTGGATTTAATACTTACTACCGAAAAAATAGGTTAATACTAAAAATGTGAACAAATAACAGACCATGTCAACAACATATTAATTAAAGGTGATTGTCCTTGCTCCAACCTTGGGGTAATGGATTAGGCATGACGGATTTCTGTCATATATTTTATATCCAATAATTGGTTAAATAATTGTCTAAAAAAAAATTAAAATTAAAAATTGGGAATAGTTCCAACTGCATATCTTCACTCCCAGCATATTCATGGATGGATATGAATGGTAAAATAATCCCAGTTGAGTTCAGCTGGACGTGAGTTTTTCCCCAAACGAGATTACAGTGAAAGCAGCATCGTTGTATCTGTATGTGGTGAAAATAAATAAATAAATAAATCAATTAATCAACCCGACATGATTTTTTCGATTTGAAAGGACTATCACTAGTTTATTATTTATTACATGGTCTTATTAACATTAATAATAATAAATACTATAAAAAACTTACAAAATACAGAAGTACAAAAATTCAAACATACAAAAAAAATACGAAAAAATATGTATATATACAAAACAAAATAAGAGTAATAATACAAAAATTTTTTACATTCTATTAGCCAGTAATTTATTGTAGCCAATGACTCAGGCAAATGTTGTGAAATTATATCTGTCAGCTTATCTCTGTCTTAGAAATCTTTACTGAAATCTTTTAAATGAATATTTGAATGTATTTGTAGATATTTATATATATCCTAGTCTCTTGTCAACAATTACAATCTGTTGAATTCTTCAGATTTTTCAATGTCCTTGGCGAAGCACCCGTCAATTGATGTGTTTTCTTTTTTCTCTGATTCACGTGAGGTACATACGGGGAAAGTGACTGATGAAAACAAAACATAAGCTGTTTGCAGAATTTAAGCTGTCTTTGTTGACAATGGATTTGAATTGTTTACAATTTACTTAATTTTCATAATTAAAGTCATTAAAGATATTAATATATTCCATGCTCAAGGGATAATGGTCACCAAAGTTAAACATGTGATTTTAAATGAGAAACCATTATAAAATACCCATGAATTTATGACGTAATGTCATAAATTCATTAAAATTTTATATAACCATTCTTTAATCCTTATTACCAAACTAAAACAGCATTTCAAAATTGAAATATATTTTCCAAGTAAACTCACTTTGAGCACGGAACATCAATCTTTGAGAACAATCGTTGTAATTAAAAGAAAATTGCCTGTACATAACGCATTGATGTTATTAATTAGCTGTCAGAGGCCATCCACAATTTCAGACATTTTCAAAGGAGAATAATAGACGTGTTTGGCAATTGTTGTCTTGAAAATGCTGAGTACTCAAATGTCGAAAATGTTGGATAGCCTCAATTAAATTAATACTGTTGAAAAACCTGGTTCGAATCAAGTGCAATAAACTGGAGTGATAGGAACCGAATACAAATGTTTTCTTTCATTTCCTGAGTTTGTGTATAAACGAAGTCTCTAAACTTGACCACGTGACCTGACAGATGAGGACAAACGGCGACAGGAGGTTTACAGAGACTATAGATAACTAAACCTCTCTCTGACATTATTGAAGGGACATCTAACATAACATTACAAAGGGACACTGTTTTAAAAAAAAATCTTTTTCATTTCCAGTATTAAGGCGAAAAATTTAGTGGACCAGAATAAATTTTCACAAATTTCGACTCTGATGCTGAATAGGGAGAGGGGGGTGGGGTGGGAGGAGGAGGAGGTGGGTGAGAGGAATGGGGAGGTGGGAAGGAAGGGAAGGGGAGGGAAAGGGAGGAAAAGGAAAGAGGGGAGTTAGATAGGTAGAGTCCGGGAGGAAGGGAGGAGACTTCTGGGGTGGGAGAGGAAGGGGATCAAATGCCAAGTTACCAAATAAATATCAAGGGGCATCCTACGTCCCAGCTACTCATTTTGGGGGTGTTTTGATATTTATCGGATTACACGGCATTTGCTCCCCTTCCTCTCTCCCCGCCCACCCCTTTCCTTCTCTCTGTCTCCTCACAAAAAGAGGGCGCTGTTTAGTTGGGTGAACTCTGCAGTTACACAAGATTTACCCATTCTGAAAAAAGCCCCTTATGTCTGCCACATCTCAACAAGTCCAATGGGGTTTCAACGTGTTTCCACATGGTCTGATCATTATATCCTTCAGTGCCCCAATTTGGAACCAGCAGTGTTATACCAGTGTTGGATTCCGACCACGATCTCTTGGCGTGTTGGGGATTGAGCATAATAGGAAGGCGCTTTCCCTTCCTCTAGCTACAGGGTATACACAATGACTTCCTAACCCCTTCCCCGTCCTTCCCCGTCCTAGGCAGAGACAAGAGACGAATGTGATCCAGGTGAAAAGCCCGCCCTCTATCGATGGATAATTGTATTGGTCATCCCCCGTCAAATCTTTACGGGATATATACCCCCATCCCTCATGAAGATTTGAGCTCCTGCCCATTGTTGTAGATTTTGTTTATCCTAATCGTCAACATTCCAATGATCACCTCTAAACGGATCTTTCTGTCCTAACCCTCCCCCATGACCCAACCAACCTCCAGCTGAATCAAACAAATCATTTGGGTTTGAAACATTAATTTGGATTTAAAAATATTATTATAATGACATTCTGAGAAATTAGAAATCATTTTGGACAATTTGAAGGAAATTTCTGAAAATGTTTATTAATTTATTTTAAAAATATCATTTTTGAAAGATTTGTGCATATTTTGGAGATTTTCTGATTTAATAATTTAGGAAAACCATTCACTCAAGGCTACATGACCAATTTGGTTGAAAAGTAGGGAGACCCAGGTCCTTTTTAAATGTGATGGTTGGGAAGTGCTCCCCCCCCCCCACGGTGCGGATTTGTCACTTTGAATGCCTGCTATAAACCTTAAAAATTTTACCAATGATTTGCTTTAACGGTACCCTTTAATGGCGTCGGATACAGTCCAGATCCAGTACAATAGGCTGAGCCACGTTGGTGAGGGCGCCAATTATTACATTTAATATTGCTTTACCCCAATAGAACCGTTATTGGCCATTGTGTATTGTTTGTTCCTCACACACGTCTACCATAGTCACGTTCCCTATCTACAGGCGGTATCGTTATGATTGGAAACATCACATTTTGACTACTGGTCAGTGCCTCATTCTGATTCTCATAGACTTGTGTACTACAAAGCAAAGATGGCTGCGGTATAATACTTAAAAGCCTGCTGCACCTATATGATGGAAAGATTAGGTTTACAACGAATATGGATGTGTAAGAAATAGTAATATTTTTTGCATTTTCCAAGATGTTTTGGTTAATTGATGTTTGAAGGGGTTCAAATAAGCCTTGCTATAGATGCAACAAAAATCCCACGTCAGAAAAGTGTTAAGCCTGCTGCTGGTCGCAACTAAATCTATCAGCTAGAATAATTATGTTTCTTTTGTTTACTACTGTGGGCAATATGATCCATTATAATGTTAAAGTTCTTGTTGAATTTAAGCATGGTCAGGGATAAGCCCCATCGTATCAGTCATTCTGACATCTCGTCCTGAAATAACCGTCTGAAAATATTACAGCTCAACAACTTTGGTTTTACCTTAACATGCGTCTCTGCTGACAGTTGTATAGAGAAAGTTCGGTCACATGTACACCCATAGTCATATGAAGTCCAGTTAAACTTACACTGCACTAATACAACTACAAACATGTGATGGATGTTTGCTTTTATTTTCAATTGTTTGTGTTTTATTTGTATAATTGCTTCTGTTTGAAAGCTATATACAGAGCACACACAGCCTAGACTGTGTCAGTGAAACCCGTCTCTTCTGCCTTTATGTAAGAGCGCCCTCTTGAGTTCAGATGTCATTTAATGGGATGAAGTATAACATGTTGTTGTTGTCCTCTTTCGGCTGCTCCCGTTAGGGGTCGCCACAGCGGATCATGATCCGCATAATTATTTGATTTGGCATAGGTTTTACACCGGATGCCCTTCCTGACGCAACCCTCCCATTTATCCGGGCTTGGGACCGGCACTAAGCATGCACTGGCTTGTACATACCCAGTGGCTGGGTTTAATTCGGCCCTCGCAGCAATTATTGTAAAGTGTCTTGCTCAAGGACACAAGCACCATGGTCGTGGCAAGGATTCGAATCCTGATGCACTAAACCTCTCGACCATGGCACCCACATTAAGTACGGTATAACATGTACAAAGGTTTTGTCCTATCACGTGTCTTTCTTTGAGTATGCATTTCTCTACGAGTTAGCTTTTGCTTATTCAAGAAAATAAAATTTGAACTTTATGAAAAAAAATTTCATTAATTCATCCCGTTATTTTGTTAAATGATGATCTTGTCAATTAATAGTAAACATCAAATTGTTGCATTGTTTACATGCGTTACGATTAACTTTTTCTCTCGGAAATTGACTGTTTTTATTATTGTAATTTGATACTGTAAACAATCAAGTTCAAGTGTGGAAATTATTAATAATTTGTTTATCTTTGGACTACTAGAATATCAAATGAAGGTTATCAGTTTTATTGGTGAATATTGTGCGCTCACTTATCAAAACAAATCAAAACAAGACCCGTTGTCAGGTGATGACGTTGGAGCCTTTATAAGGCTCGTTGTCAAAATGTGGCCCACTCGGGCCTTTTAAAGTAGCTTACCGTCCAGCATGTTTTAAGTTGGACACATTTTCGCCCAAAGTTTCTTGGCTTTGTTTATGTTTTAATAATTACCTAGTTATTTAACACCGCATATTTTGCAGTGTACCTGGTTGGTACTTTGCTGTGTTTGCTTTGTATAAAATGTTGATTATCTATGTGTAACGATGTCTTCAACTTATTCGTCACTATGTAAACAATCAAATGCCGCGTGGTCGCCTATTCGTCACTTCAACGCACGCACAGCGTATATCTTATTCGTCACTTTGTAAAACAGAAGTGCTGCTGGCGCTTATTCGTCACCCATGTACGTACTCTGTAAGGCCGATATTACCAATAAGTATCGACAAATGAATGCACTTCCCAACGAAAAGATGTAAATACCTTAGATCCATGGTTTTTCTTTGTATTACATTGCAAAACAATCTAAAAACTTGATGTTTTCTACAGATTACTGTGCTTAGTCTGTCCGTGGTTAGAGGTGGTACCAGCCGTCCGCGCACAGTGAAGGGGAACAAATCTATTATGCAAGATGACCCCACAGATTCTTGTTCGTTACTTTCAAAAATAGAACTAGGGAAATGCAGTATGATATGAACGAAATAATAGTTGTTTTGAAATCAATTAAATTAAACGCAACAGTACTTGAATGTTCTTGAATGAAAATTAACAAAAATGTTTTGACAAAACCTATATTATCCCCATGTCTCTGAGAGGTATATAGCCCGCCCTCTATCACCATTATTGTTTCATCAGTGAGGGGTGGATTCAGTGCGGGGGAAAGAACGCACGTAATTAGCATATAAATCTCCTCGCATGACGATGGTTATTCTGACATAGTCCTTAAAATAATAATAGTCCTTAAAATAATAAAGCTGGCGACCATACTTAACCCCAATGTCAATAACCTTAGTTTTAGGAACAGAGACCTGACACTTTCATATGTAAATCTTGTGGTGTTTTACCGATGTAATTTAATAATGTCTGATCACCTCACAGGCCTTGAACTTCGTCCTCCTGGGAGCATAGGTAGGAGCAAGGCAATTTTCCTCAAATAACTTTTCCATTACATCAAAATGGACAGTATGAGGATAGTATAGTTGACATCGACATCGTGCAAGTAAACTAGACACGCATTGTCAATTTGCCATGACTTTATTGTTTTTAAATTAAAGCAATCATTATCCATGCTTTAATACATCCTCATCACATTGAGGCTATATTTGTCTGGTAACCTGATAGCTAATCATAAATCACTATGAGTTTGCAAGGCACCACACTATTTAAGACAACAGCCTCATTTTGATTCCAATAGAGAAGTGCATTAGGAAACCAAAATTGACCATTCTTGGATGAAGTTTTGTTTGTCTATGAAATTTTTTTTTAAATCCACGAAGCAAGATATTGACTTTCCATCAGTGTTTTGTAACAATGATCTGTTCTGCCTTTTTTAAATTAGTTTTATTTGATGTATACTACATTTTATTTGTTGTTTTCTTGTATTATTGTGATTTGTTTTAAATGTAATTCGTCATTTTGCAGTTTTAATTCCAACTAATATATAATAACAACAAAAGTATACACTTATGAAATGTTTAATATAATTATGAATATTCATGAAGCTTGTTCAGGCAAGGACCCTATACTCATAATGTTATAGGCACAGTAAACGTTAAACTCCCACAACGACATGTACACAAGAATCTTATTTATATTATAAATACTTTCTTAGTAATTAAGTCTTTAGTTTATGTTTCATTTTAAAGGATAATTTCACAGAATTCCACAACTTGGGGACCTTCATGTTCAATTTCTTTGAGTAAGAGTGGTTGGAGGAAATGATTAAAGTTACTCGTCAAATTGCCTGGTAAATTGTTGTTATATAGTCATGTACACTTAACAACACTATTGAACATGGAGCAAATAGAGTCGGGCAATTTATTTGTATAACGTTGACAAACGAAGGACCCTAACTGAAGAAGATATATGTTATTTAATATACAAGAAAATATAATTCAGTTTTATCAATTGGCATTCATTTGTCACATTGTTATTTTCAATTCTCAGGCAGGATATGATTGCATTATGTGCAATGTTGATGGGATGGAAAAACAATATTTATAAAATGTTGGCAAAACTGCTTCTCTTTGAATCATTTCAATTTTAATTTTGTTTAATACATTCTTTGTTTCATCAATTTTAGGGGGACGTTTTGCCAATATCTTAAAAATGGCAGTTCCTCAGACTAAATAGTTTATTGTGAAGATTGATTCTATCATCGGCTTTATACGAACTAAGTTGTATATTAACATTCAACTATTTGGGTATTTTGTAATTAGTTTTATAAATATCAGTTCTATAACCTACCTTTAAGACAAAAATATTAAATTCAATACAAATTTACATTGGGCCTATTCTGTGTTGTGTGTTTCATTATATTTTCCATTCTTGATCAATCGCTTGCGACTGGTTCTTTGAAATTGAATGTACCTGGCGACGTTTTCAATTAAAACGGAATTATTTTATCAATGAGTTGGGTAAAATGAAGATAGAATGCTCAACTTATGAATTTGAATGTATCTTTTTGCTGATTGAATGATGATGTAAAGGAGCATTCATTTTCAAATCAAATTGAATGAGTCGCGTATTTAAACTGAACAAAAATAAAATCAGATGTCAAGCAAAAGAAATAGTTTGGACACATGATAATTGTTGCCTTGAGCAGACAGCAATTATTCATTTCCAAAATAAAAAAAAATCAATAAATAAAACAATAAAAAAATCAATCAAAAGTTAGTAAATACGTATATGTAGGATTATGTTGCAAGGTTTAAATATTTCAAGCCCCATTAATTGAAACTTCAGTAAGTTCCTTTATACTGAAAGTAGAGATTGTACATATATATTGAAGAGTGCTAGTATTTCTTCTTAAATCATAATGTTGGATATAGTTCAATGGTTAAATGTTATCCATAATGTTATCCTGTCCCATAAAACATTACGCTTCTATCATACACATGACAAAAAAAGAAATGATCAACGCTAATACAAGAACATACATTGGGCAATATATTTCCACGTAAACTGCACTCCATATGAACAGTAACGACGACAATAAATGACACAATCGATTTAGCTTGACACAATCATGGTGAATCTACAATTTTAAAAACTGAGTAACTTAAAATTTGGATTATCTCGAAACCTATATTGTGCCGTGTTGCCCAACTGGCATTTCGTGAAAACGGTGACGATATGTAGAGAGTCATTAATGTTGTTCAGACATTATATCAGATGCATCGACTAAATAGACAATGATAAAATTAATATTCCAGTAACAACCAGTAGACCTAAGTAATTTGTATATATTTTTAAATCAAAACACTGCTATTTTTCTTCAGGAAAGGAAAACAAACGCTTTAAGATAATAGGTAAATTACATTAATTGTTACTTCTTGAGGTCTCTGGATAGAGTGTTCATGAGTTGTTACAATAGGATAGACTATCAATGGGGTTTTCTTCTCATACATGTATGCATCAATTATGAAAAGAAAAAAAAACAGACACCATTTATATAATAATAAGATTTAAGATTTACATGTTTATGAGTGGGAAAATTTAAATAAGTATTATCATAAATGTTAGAAATGTTAGAGAGTGTTATTTATCGAAGATCAATTTTTGTTCTGCTTTCTTCACTAACATGTAATATTATTTACAATACAACCTTTGACATTTAACTTATTATATGTACGTGAACACCATTACAATGATAAAGCCTGAAACCTGATTTAAGATATGAGTAAAGTAACAAACCTGTTAAACTTTTACCTTACTATGTATGGTGTATAGTTTATGGGAACATGGTGAAAATACAATTATGTTTGGTTGTTTACATTCCAACATGTCATATAGAAAACGGTACAACTTTTAACTTTTGTTACAAAAAATTGTCAAACAAAGTATATTTAGAGAAATGTGATACACCTAAAAGAAAGCAATGTTGCTAAGGAAACTACCATATGTATTGAATTGAGAACCACATTTTTATTTCATGCTTGGCTCACTAGGATGATATTAAAAATCTACAATTTTACTTAAATGCACTGACAATTTGAGCTATCATTTCGAACTGAGAAGGTTTGGTACAGCATTGGAAACAAGACTATAATGTACAAATATGAAAACTCACTTTGAATTCAAAAATAAATAAAAACATTAAAGGGAAGGTACAACATTCCAATCTTTTAGGTTTCAGGAAATATATAAATAAACTAACCTGTGAAAGTTTTATCACAACAGGTGCTGACCTTTTTTGAAAAAAACAATGTACAAAGGGATGACAACTTTGTATAGTAAACTTCAACATTTCTTAAAGAAGTATTCAACCAGTAATATCTTACTAATGTCAGTAATTCAGTTCAAACAGAAAATAACGAAAATGCATTCATCTATACTTAAGAATAACAAGATATGCAAAGAAACAAACCTGTGAAAGTTTCAATTAATTTTGTTGTATTGTTTTTAAGAAAATTGTAAAGAAATGTTTTAAATTTATTGCTCATCTTTGTACACAAGTTCTAATATTGAAATAGATCATCAGATGTATGCTTCTTTAGCTAAGGTTACACCATACTTCTCTAGCTTGAAAGCAAGGAGGTACTGGAAGCTTTGACTGATGTTACCGAGGGATTCTTGGATTTGTCTAGAAACTTGCAACTGCTTCTTTTCCACTTCCAACCTCTCACATTCATCTTGTAGTCTTTGGTTTTCTATAGTATATATGTCAGTGCTAGTGGTAGTGGTTCTCTGTGTTGGCTTCTCTTTCTTATTCTCTATCTCTACAACCACCACCTCCTCTGCCTCTTCGCCCTCCCCCTCCTCATCCTTGATCTCCATCCTAGTATCTTGTGTTGCTATCGCTATTGAAGTTCGAAAAGAAAATAAAGCAAGTAGTAAATATTTATTTTAAGTTCATGATCCTCAGATCATCACAATTTGAAGTTTAGTCTACTATCTAATGGTGTGGCAAATATAAGTTATCTTATATGAGTGAAACAGAAAAATATAGCGTTTCTTCATTCCATATGCCACGAGGCCACATATATTTTTGGAGGAAAAAAAGGAGGAAAAAGGTTATATATAAAGTTATATTAATAGGGTCTTATGTAAAATATGCCTATAGAATATTTTTATAAGTAGTGATGTGGAGTTACCATTATGCCATGTTGTCCAGCATTACATTCGCATCCAAATCTGTCTCTCCCTCCTCCCTTGCCATCCTTGGCAACTGGGGACAGTGCTTGTAGCACCAACTCATAGGTTTTGTTTTCTTGAGGTTCCTCACCTCCTCCTGAAAGCAGGAGGAAAAAAAGGTCTCCAGTTTCTGGTTATAGGTTGGCTTCAAAATCGGTGCGGTGACATACACACAGAAAAAAAATACACAAGTTGTGTAAAAATTTTACTATTTTGCAATGTTGTATACGAACCTCCCAATTGTTTGGTAAAGTTTTACAAAATGCGTGTTGTGTAAGTTTTTCATAAACATTTTGTAAAGTTTCACTTCAAAAATCAGTAAAAGATTTACCTCTTAAATAGGTAAACATAAATTAAGTAAATTGTTACTGAATGTATGTAAAAAATACTATTTGACCTTGTAAACTTTTACTACATTGTTTGGTCTGCATAAGTCATTACATACTTATCAAATATAAATAATGTAAATTAAACAAGGCACCCCACTATACTTGTACAGTTTCAAAAACGTGTCTTTTATTTATTAACAATAAAGTGAAACAGCTCTTCAAATCCCCACTTTACGAGGTTCTCTCTCATTGTCTCCATGTTGTGAGGCGATTGTTGACTTGACAGGCACACACTGCGCTTTTGCACGCACGCCGCACACACACAATGCAATGCTTGAGTTCCTTGTGGTAAAAGTTACACGGGCCAGGTAAAGACTTGAATTAGTTACATAAATTATGTAAATCAAATTTAATACATTTAAATTACGTAATTTTTAACTTACGCAGCAATTGTGTTCTTTATTTTCCCAAAATTATACCTAAATTGTGTAATATTTAACAAAACATGTTTTACCCATTTTTTACCAATCATTTTGTGTGTGTACTAAGAGAGGCCTCACAAATCAGGCAAATGTATGGTTACATATCGTTTCAAATTGAACACCGGCGTTTTTTCAGCCTACCAGCGCGGCAAGCGTCAGTCCGGTCACCGGGAACCTGGAGACCTCGCTCGGCTTTGCCGAAGCCGTTTACGTACACTGTCTACAGTGTGTGAAACTAACACACTGTGTATGGATGCAGGTGTGATGAATGGTTTGGGAAGCCTCCTATTAATTATTGAACTACCCAAACTTCCCCCTGTGGAAAATGTATTAAATTTGTTGAATTTGTTATCCTCTCTATAATTTAGTTTTTCCATTAACAAATTAAATGTTAATTAATTTCTTGTTGAAATAAAAGTTGATTTCATTATATAATTGGAAAGACGTTTTTCTGAAAATTTATTTCTTGAACTTGTGCTGATGGCTAGTATACATATAGTTAACAAGTAACTTGTTCTTTATTTCAAATTGAACACCAGCGTTTTCTCACCCTGCCAGCGAGGCAAGAGCCAGTCCAGACACCGGGACGGAAATCCTGAAGACCTCGCTCGAATATACTCACATGTGTATGTACGTGTATTTGTATTATACCGGTTTCTGTACATGAAGAAACATGCACATGCCTTGAAAGTGAAGGCACTAAATCATTTAGTACGTATGCCCAATATACAACCTCGCGCGCGCATGAAGGCACTAAATCATTTAGTACGTATGCCCAATATACAACCTCGCGCGCATGAAGGCACTAAATCATTTAGTACGTATGAATAGCGTGTAAAACGTTCACATTGGAGCACACAATCCCTTCTCAAATGGTGTAAACAGACTTATTGAGTCCCTCTAGACCCAAGAAAACAATTTCAAGCCAAATATAAAGTTTTATATGGGTGCCAGCCCACAATCCCTTCAATATATTTGTTTTACCCAAAACCAATTTTTTTGCACATTGTTTGCACTGCTGACATTCTACAGAGAAACCAAGAGATTCTGTTGTCTGGCCATTCTAATATCCACAACCAGACCTCAAAATAAACATCTCAGGTTGCCGAAATGTCTGGGCAATGTCTGGGATTAGTGCAGTAATGTCAATTGATAACAGCTGTACTGTTTCAATGGGTTGTCTGCTGGCAAGGCCCCCCCCCCCTTACTTTGAAAGCTGCATACCGGGTCAATGGTTCACCCCAGGTTGAATTATTTTTACCATGTTATCAGGCACTGTATCAATAGAGAACTTATGCAAAGTGGCTGAATTTGAGTTTTCCATGACGTAGTAAACAACAAAAAATTACAAACGGACTGAATGAAATAGCACCACCATTAACAATATAATTGATAGCCTTTACCAAGGCGCATCGGAACGGTTTGGTCGCGTAATTTTGCCCCACTTACAGTAAGCTATCTGAACTCCCCGTTGCAGTCATTACACACAGTACATAAATCCATATGTATACACACTGTGTGTACATGTATAATTATGTAAATACAGACAATGAGCACTCGTTGGATAGATGTACATGTACGTGTCCTGTACAATTATGTGTGTTATGTACATATAGGGAAATGAAATGCACAGTGTATGCTGAATTTCTCTGGCCAGAAATCGGTACGGGATGGAGATACCGTCCTTGGTCAGCGCTATATAATTGTTAAAGAGTGGATATGGATAACGAGAAATTAAGTGAATGAATGCATTGATGATGCAGCTGGATTTATTGCTCTTCAAAATAATAACACATACAATGGACTGTTTAACAATGGTTTTACAATGTCACTAACAATAAGTTTGATACATTTCTTACTGAATAGGAAAATATAACTGTACCGGACTTGCTGGTAAAATTTTGAACATTTTGAACATTTGGAAAAAAAATTACTAATGTTCTGATCACTTTGGAGATTAATATAGAAGTTTAAATATGAAGTTATCTTGACTGAATTGAAAGCATTTTATGTCTGTCACGGTACATTATCAGAAATACATAACACTGAATGAACCTGAGATATTTGTTTTGTTAGTTCACTTAATGAAGTTTTCAAAGCTAGGAATCATAAAAAAAGGCTTCGACCTTTTAGCGATTACACAAGAATTCCTTTTGTTTTTCGTAAAATTTCACACTGGCTTTTCTTGGCCACTGGAAAAGTTTTTGTTTGGTCATATAGAAAAATATATTTGGTGTTTAAAGTTTGTCTGAATGTAATTGTAATTATAAATGTATGCACTGCACTGAAAATGACACAATATTTGTAAATGTAATCATATTAGTATCGTAAACACTGGCCCGTAGACTGGGGATCTGTATTTGAGAATGACCCCCACCTCCCGGACATGTTGCACTTGCTCTGGTGTTTAACCTAATGATACTTTAACATCATTGTGTAGTTGCGACAAATGTGTAATGGGTTCCATTGGAAAAATGTGCAATGTTAGTGTACACCTTTGGTAATCACCCGATTACACGATTACTAAATTATAATCTAAAAACTTACTTTATGTAAAGTTATTTGCTCGTATCAAACATCTAGAGAAATTATTCAATCTGAAATTCTGTAAAACGTGAGAAATGTATTACAAATTTAGAATGGATCAATTTTGTACATTTGAATACATGTTCACTATTTTCTCGTTAACGACGAGAATAAACCGAAACTTTAAATTTATTGTATAAATATCTCTTCATTCTTATAAAGTATGGATGCATTTATAGATATATTACTAATAGTGTTGTATACAATCTCTTTAAGCCATCCCATCCCTTATTTTCAAACTACGGGTCTAAATCATAATTATATGAATGGTGTGTTTAGCTTTGTTCAGTGGATTTTACTTACTACCGAAAAAGGTTAATACTAAAATGTGAACAAATAACAGACCATTTCAACAAAATATTAATTAAGGTGATCGTCCTTGCTCAACCTAATGGATTAGGCCTGACTTGATTTCTGTTATATATTTTATATCCAATAATTGGTTAAATAATTGTCTAATAATAAAACATAAAAAGAAATTTTAAAAAATTGGGTAGGTAGTTCCAATCGCATCTTCCTCCCAGCATATTCACGATGGATATGAACGGTAAAATAATCCCAGTTGAGTTCAGCCGGACGGAAATTTTTCCCCAAACGAGATTGCAGTGAAAGCAGCATCGTTGTATCTGTATGTGGTGAAAATAAATAAATAAATACAATTAATCAACCCGACCTGATTTTTCGATTTGAAAGGACTATCACTAGTTTATTATTTATTACATGGTCTTATTAACAATTAAAAATAATAAATACTAAAAAAAAACTTAAAAAAATACAAAAGTACAAAAATTCAAACATACAAAAAAAAATACGAAAATATGTATATATACAAAATCCTCTCTTTATCACCTTGTGCCCCCTTTCTGCTACCCTGGATCAGCCCACGTTCCATAATACTGACATGATCAGTGAATGTCGCACTTCATTCTGATATCATCTAGTGTGCCTCAAAGTAAAAGTTGATCATCAACATTAAACCCACGAGGCAAACTGACTTCACGTACACAAACCGACCCAGCATGACAATCAACCCGTGCCACGGATTAACCGCCTTTACACAAAATACGTTTCCTTATGTCACTCGCTTGGCATTTAAGCAGGTGGCGTGAATGAGTTGTTATGACCATAACTGGATTGGATGTATGCTAAGCCAACAAAGCAAAAAATCCATGCAAGACTCGACTTTTGGATTTAATCAAGTTTGGTATCTGCAGATGAGTGCAATAATTTGGTGTCTGGGCCCCCATCGCCAAGTTAATAATTTCAACGGAGCCTTAAAAATGCCAAAATGAAAGGGCCCCACATTTTGAATCAGACCTTCTCTTCCTGTTTATAGCCGCACTAATCAGTGACAGTATTGCAATTACATTTTAGTACATGCAATATAGGCCCGTTATTTGTTATAACATAATGACTACAGCAGGTAATATAGTTTTTGACACAATGGCTAGTTAATTGTACAGACTCCAAGGAATTGTTCCTTTATTCTTTTTTTAGAAACCCATGTGTATAATTACAATATCTATTCATTGCAACGATTATACACTGTATATATTTTGTTTTTTCAAGACCAGAAATTTCAAGTTGCTTTTTGTTTGGTTTGTTCGTTTGTTTTTGTTTCTTTTTATAGAAACCCGTGCACCGATGCCGATTGTGTATATTGTACGGTATATCAACATAATGGCACGTAATGATTACAATTGGACCTATTCTTTGCAACAATCATACTGTGTATAAGGCATCAGCCAGCGTCACTGGCACTGCCTTGGGGAACTCTGCATGAAATGTATGGATCAAGAGAGAGTTAAAGGAAACAAACTGTTTTTCTATGTGATAAATAACTCCTGAACCAATCCAAGGCGAAATCCACGCACACCGTAATGCTCTAATTTAGAAATAAGAATGTTATGATTTACAGTGTCCAAAGCCTTGGAAAGGTTCAGGAAAATACCAACAGAAAACTGCCTATTTTCTATGGCTTCAATAATTTCATTTAAAACATTAAATATTGCAAGTTCAGATCAACGTCAGGCTCTAAAAACCTATTTCCAATGACATAATGAGATAAATGTTTATTTCAACAAGAAATTAATGTATTAATGGAATAACAATTGTATTGTCCTTCTGCATTTGTAAGCTCAATAATTAATTTTACTAAATGCAAATTCTTTGGAAATACATTGTAAAGTATATGGATTAATTTAAAAGTAATTATTTGAAAATCCTAACTGAAATTAATGTTAATCATATAGAAAGACTCAGCGAGAGGATGAATCATGATATTAAAATAAATGTATACCTTACATGAAGACCCATGAGCATCACAATTATTTGTTTGGGGGTTTACTTTATCTATTTTATTATAGGTTTTTTCAGATGAATTAAAAATAGTGCATTCAATTTAATACGCGACTCATTCAATTTGACACCGTATAGGGATACTCAGATTCTTGTTTCGTAAATTTTTGACATTGGAATAAAAATCAAGAAATTGGATAGCGGCACAAAAGAAGAAGTTTAGAATATTAGGCGTTAGTGACTTTCATTACTCACAAATGCCTTTCAGCAAATTCGTAATATATGATTTGTTAATGGCGAGTGGAAAAATTGCTCTCTGTAGGACACGGCTGTTTCACCGTTTTAAAAGGCGCCCTCTTTCGGTTGATATTAGTCAGCGCGCATAATGATGTCTATGACGTCACCATGCATTTTATTTATAAACATTCCTTTTCGCGTCAACCGTTATATAAAGTGGCCTTGTAAAAAGCGATAACCTGATTGGTTGATAGAAAGTTTTACATATGTAAATAGGTAAAATTATTTAAAAATATGTGACCTTCCGCACCACCAAGCACAAGTACGTTGGGGTCACGGAGTTAATGCGGGAGAAAGATACACGTGATGCATACAGCCCGCATTGTGTCTGGACTGCTCTACATGTCGACGGACGATCACCAGACATTTTGTCTCATTTCTCATAAACAAAAGCCACAACGGACCCTAAAAACATGTCATCATCTCACAAGATGATGTACTTCAGGAAAAATTAACAAGTAAGTGTAGGACATTTTGTTTTGGATGATTTAAAGCTATGAAAAGTTTGGCATTTTTTGTAAACATTTCAACACCGTTTATACGTTTCACGTGCTTTCGCCCCAGTACAACTTCGCCCCTTAATTCCAATGAAGAATAAGATGCTACGGGGCGAGATTTGTGAACGAACTGTACACATGTTAAAAACTGGAGATTTTAGCACATGTTTATTGACGTTGAAAGTCATGATTTTTATAGCTCTTGTTTGCTTCCATTCCCTAACGTACCACAACATTTGGCTTCAATCCCCTACCACATCATTTGGTTTTGGTAGGCCCTAATATTACCTGACAAAAAAAGAGAGAGAAACAAACAAACAGTACACAGCCCACACTGCCACAGATATTTCAAATATAATTTTTTTTAAGTTTTTTATAATTTTTTTTATTTTTGTACATATGTATAAAATACAGTATTATTAAAACGTATACAATAAGCGTGTTAACTTTACCTAAATGTTAGAATGCTCCCCCCCCCCCCCCGTGAGTTATAAGTTGCAAGTTGTGTTCGATGTATTCCAGAATGTCAAAACATTACACCACGAATTTAGAAATACTTGTTTTATAACTATAATTTGAATTTGCATTGGTTTATTTTGTAGGTTTCAACGAATTACAGGATGTTCAACTACTTGAGTGCTATTCATCCTTCAGATGACACAGTCTGTGTTGGTTTCGTAGAGCGGTAAGTTTTGGTTGAAGTTATTGTATTTTAATTGAACAGCTCAACTTTGGGTTATTATTATTAGCCCCATAATTAGTGCCATTCTGCCAATATTCTAGACTCTTGGCCCTATGCCGATAAAAAAAACGGTACAATTTTTGCTTAAATTTTGCCCACAATGTTTACTTACATGTTATGATGCTCGCCAGTAAAAAAGAAAATCGGTATTCCACTCACTTTTTTTGTTGAAATTTATAGAGAATAGCTACTGCTTTACCGACATCAGCTGCCATGATAAGTACTGATGCTCATGCGCACCGATACCACACTATGACCTCATGCGACCTGCATTTTTCGTTATTGATGGTCGCGCAACTGAAAACTTGACCCGTGATCATAAAAAACAAAGTTTATAGTTAACGCTGGCGATCATCAGAGTTCGACGATCATCATCACGTCGCCACCAGACTAGACCGTGCACATACTACAAACGTATAAACACACACAGATAACTAACTACACTGGGGCAAACTGACGCATCAGCGCACATGCGCATGGCGGCTGATGAGGTTTAAATGTGTTGGTAAAGTAGTAGCAATTCTCCACAAATTTTACCAAATCAATAAGGTGGAATGCCTTTTTTTTGTACTGGCGAGCATCATAGAATAGGTAAGTAAACATTGTGGGCAAAAACACTCGGTATACAGCTTGTGCATAGCTGTGGAACTCCCAGTGCGAGTCCTGTATGGGGGAATTTATTTCTTCACGGGGGAATTTTGTGGAAACTTATGTACTGTTCCTGTGCAAGTATTGCAAACTCTGTGGAACGCATGTAAAAATGAATATTGTGGAATTTGCAGGAAGATGATATTTTCATTTTGCTTATCCTTTATTTATTTTCTAATTTTTTTTTTTTTTTGGCAGGCTTGATGACTTTTGACCGCACTTCTGGTGCGGTACTGATGTGATGCCGCCTCATTATGGACATCAGTCGCTCCAGGTCATCCCGCATACCATTGACGATTCTCCCTGTGCGGTTAAACTCAGTGTGAATCAGCTCACCACCCTGCTCATTGAGTAAACCAATAATCGGGTTATTTGTCCAATGCCATCACATGCTGTACACACAACATTTAGATTGTCCAGTTGAACACTTAGCACTCTGGGACTTGAAGTGATGCTGCTATACTGTACATGTTGATTACATATTGGGCAGTTGATGTTTGGACTTAACGAATGCTTGAAACACTTTGTCAAACATTGCGCACAGAAGTTATGTTGGCACGGTGTCTGAACTGATGGCTTTCCCAGTATACATAGACAAATACTACAAATGAAGAGTGACTGTTCCCACTCATGACCAATGATTTCAAAACTAATGGGATATTCCAGATGTTGCGCATCACTTAATTGATGAAATATATTGTCATCGCTCAGTGAAAAGGGCAAAGTTTGTGTACAAGCTATTGTTGATTTAGGCCTACCAGCCTTTGGTTTAGACTGCGGTCCTCCTCTAGACTGTTGCGTAAAAAGTTCACACACGAACCAAGTTCCAGTTCTTGTATGCTTTGGTCAATTTTGTTGGATTCGCTGTTTATCTTTGAGGCTCTGAACAGTATAAAATCGTTCTCCAGATTTACAGTGTCTTAGTTTTCTTGAACATTTTTCACATATTTTTCATGGATGCTGATCCGCTGAATCTTCCCATACACTTATACCGAAATTATTCAATAATTATTTGCTATACTCACTGGTTTCCTTTGGAAGGTTACGAGAACCGTGAATTGTGATTCTGTTTGTACATACTGTACAGATTTTTCCTAGAGCTTGTTGATGGAATTTGAAACTCATAATGAATAAAATATGTGTAAATATCACTGAAACTCATCTTTGTTCCTGTGCGTTTTTTATCACTGTACTCCCGTATAATCTACTGTGTAGAATATTGATGAAAGTTTTGTGTAAACTAGTGTATGACATAAAACACAATAAAGGGGGCCACTTTCCTACCGTCGCGTTAGCAGTTTTTCTAATGGTTGTATTTTTTTTTTTAATATCTGAAACCAGCCAAAAAGAATTTCAACATTTGAATAGACATGCATGCTTATCCTAAAGATAATTTGAGTTGATTATTAGTATAATTTTTTTTAATTACCCTAAAATTTCCATCAACAAATGGACGGAAAAGTGCGGTAACTTTTTCCGTCCAATTTGTATGGAAATTTGAGGGTAAAAAAATAAATAAAACAATAAAAAAATAAAATAAATCAACTCAAATTTGTTCCAGTATAAGCCTGCATGTCCATTCACATGTTGAAACACTTTTTGGTCGGTTTCAGATACTTAAAAAAAACTGCTAACGTGACAGATGCAAAGTGGCCCCCTTTATTGTGTTTTATGTCGTATTTACATAGGTAAAACTTGTAGCTTTGCATGGTGAGGATGATAAGTAAGACTAATTGCGGTGACACCATGTGGAATCTCAATTGAGTAGTAATTTACATAGTATTTACATGTAAATAGTATTTACATAGCGCGCCGTTCTGACGTATTTCACCGGTGCCCACACAACACCGTACAAAATTATAGAGTTAATGGGATTACCAGCGAAGAAGTTACTGCGGCTGGGCCGTCTGCACGGAACGTTAGTAAACGATTTTAATGGAAGTTTTGTTAGGCCTCGGTTTTTACAAGTTTTCAACAACGGTATTGAATACTTAAACGAAATGTCCTACATGAGATTAAACGTTTAAAAAGTGAACATAGTAGTTCGTTTTAATAATCCTTTTTGAAAAGTTAAAACTAGCCCCTGTTAATTAAAAAGGGAGGTTTTTGGAACGTCGTTTGAATCTTTCGAACAACAAAAGACGATGTACGAATACGACGTAAACATTGATTTTTTTCCCGGCTTTTAAATTTTTGTAAGCACCCACTAACCACAAGAGTATAATTTAATTATGATTCATCAGAAAAGTTTAATAGAACGTCTATTTACTTCGTGTGAAGGTTTAATTTAGCTGATATTTCGACCCAGTTTTCGTCAGCTCTGTGATCTGTGGGCGCAGCCATTGTTGGCGTGACGTCATCCTTTTGACATGAATTATGCATGATGGCTACGGTCTGGGAAAACTTCTTTACGCGCGTCACATACGCGTGAAACAGCCGTGAGGAAAACAATTATCTTTAAACTTGTTTGGCCCTGTCATGAAAATATTTATAATAATCAGTTATCACCATAGTACAGGACTTAGTGATTACAGTGAAATATGTGGATTAAATCAATAGGGTATTTTCTCAGGATGAGTTTCTGCATGGGATATCCACACATAGATATTATGGAACATATGTCTGATGTGCGCATGCCATTATCCGTATGCTGTATGCAACTTCCATGCATGCATGATGCACTTGTCAGTAAATGCTTCATAATTTACACACTTACACACTTTCATTACTCACATGATATTGATTACCCATAAACGAAAGTGAAAATAAACTTGCAAAAAGTTGATAATTCTTAATTTGATTGAATCAATCACGAAAACATGCGAAACATTCAATTTAAGGATGAAAAAAATGAAGTGATGGATGTCGAAACGAAATAGAAATAACTATACGAAGTTGAATATGACATGAACAAAATAATGATTGCTTAGAAATTACCCCCTGGATCCACATCTTTATAACATTATCGTTTTACCTATAATAATTGTCTATTGTGTATTTATAGGTTGGTGAAATTCTTGGTTTAATGTTGCCCAACACCGACGTGTGTATAGCACTGTATACTCAGTGCTTTCCGAGTGTCTGTGAAAAAACTACACAGGCGACTTGTGCGGGATTTGAACGCACGACGTCCTGCTTACCAGTGCAGACGTCTTAACCTGTCGACCACCGAGCTTGCCCGATGACAATTGGCCGGCTAGAATCCCATATAGCCGGCTAGAATCACATTGTGTATTGTTTGTTCCTCACACACGTCTGCCATAGTCACGTTCCCTTTCTACGGGCAGTAGATATGTCGTTATAATTGGATCCATTACATTGTAAGGAACCTGTCTACTGGTTCAGTTGTACATGTGCCTCATTCTGATTCTCATAGACTTGTGTACAGGAAAGCAAAGACGGCTGCGGTTTATTAAATTAAAGGTCTATTACACCTATAGGATGGAAGGATTCGGTTGACAAGACATCTTGTTGAATTTGAGAATGGTTAGTGATAAGACCCATCTTATCAGTTATTCTGACATAGTCCTTAAAATAATAAAGCTGGCGACCATAATTAAACCCAATGTAAATAACCTTAGTTTTAGGAACAGAGACCTGACACATATATATGTAAATCTTGCGGTGTTTTACCGATCTAATTTAACACTGTCTGATCACCTCACAGGCCTTGAATTTCGTCCTCCTAGGAGCATAGGCAATTTCTATCAAAATGGATAGTATGAGGATAGTATAGTTGACATCGACCTCGTGTAAGTAAACTAGACATGCATGGTCAATTTGCCATGACTTTATTGTTTTTGATTTAAAGCAATCATTGCCTGCCTGGAAGTCGTCTTATGCTTTAACAGATCCTCATCACATTGAGGCCATATTTGTCTGGTAACCTGACAGCTAATCATAAATCAATATGAGTTTGCAAGGAACCACACTATTTAAAACAAGAGCCTCATTATGATTCCAATAGAGAAGTGCATTAGCAAACCAAAATTGACCATTCTTGGATGAAGTTCTATTTGTCTATGAAATAAAAACAAAATCCACGAAGAAAGATATTGACTGTCATGCAGTGTTTTGTAGAAGGATCTGTTCTGCCCTTTTTTAATTGTAGATTTATTTTATGTAAATGAATTTTATTTGTTTTCTTGTATTATTGTGTTTGTGTTATGTATTAAATGTGATTTTGCAGTTTTGATTCCAACTAAAATATTGAATATTTGTAAATGATTTCCACAGAATTCCACAACTTGGGGACCTTCATGGTCAATTCCTTTGAGTAAGAGTGGTTGGAGGAAATGATAAATGTTAGCCATCAAATTGCCTGGTAAATAGTCATGTACAAATAACAACAGCAATATTGAACATGGAGAAATAGAGTCGGGCAATTTATTTGTATAACCTTGAAAAACGAAGGGCCCTAACTGAAGAATATATATATATATATTATTTAATATACAAGTAAATTATAATGAACAATTATAATGAAGACACACAACACAGAGTAGGCATAATATAAATTTTGGTTGAATTTAATATTTTTGTTTTAAAGGTAGGTTATAGAACTGATATTTAAAAAAAAATAAAAATAAAAATACAACTTAGTTGGTATCAATCTTCACAATAAACTATTTAGTCTGAGGAACTGCTATTTTTAAGAAAGATATTATTTTCAAAACATTTTTTCCCTAAAGTTGATGATAACTATGAATGTATTAAACAAAATTTTAAATAAAAATGATTCAAAGAGAAGCATTTTTGGTAACATTTTACAAATATTGTTGTTCCATCCATTCAACATTGCATATAATGAATCTGTCCTAAACTTTCATACCCGGGCCTGAGAATTGAAAGTAAACATGTGACAAATGAATGCCAATTGATAAAACTGAATTCTTGATCAATCGCTTGCGACTGGTTCTTTTGAAATTGAATGAACTTAACGACACTTTAAATTGGAACGTACTTAATGCAACAATGAGTTGGGTTAAATGACGATAGAATACTCAACTTATGAATTTGAATGAGTATCTTTTTGATGACTGAATGATGATGTAAAGGAGTATTCATTTTCGTATCAAATTGACTAAGTCGCGTATTAAATTGAATGCAAATTTTTGAATTCATCTGAAAAACCTGTATTAAAATGGATAAAGTGAACAGCCTAAACAAATAACTGTGATGCTCATGGGTCTTCATGTAAGGTATACATTTATTTTAATATCATGATCCATCCTCTCGCTGAGTCTTTCTATATGATTAACATTCATTTCATTTAGGATTTTCATATATTTTATATATTTACTTCACATTGTATTTCCAAAGAATTTGCTTTTAGTAAAATTAATTATTGTGTTTACAAATGAAGGTCAATAAAATTGTTCTTCCATTAATAACTTTAACAAATGATCTCATTATGTCATTTGAAATATGTTTTTAGAGCCTGACGTTCACCTGAACTTGCAATTTCTAATGTTTTAAATTCCATTATTGAAGCCATTATGTAATTCATAACATTATTATTTCTAACTTAGAGAATTACGCTGTGCGTGGATTTCACCTTGGATTGGTTCAGGAGTTATTTATCACATAGAACAACAGTTTGTTTCCTTTAACTCTCTTTTGATCCATCCATTTCATGCAGAGTTCCCCAAGGCAGTGTATTAGGTCCCTTATTGTTTATTATTGATATTAATGATATTTGTAATTCATCAAACATTATATCCTTTAGTTTATTTCCTGACGGTATAAATTTAATTTATATCCATCACAATGTAAATAATGCAGCTCGTATTTTACACACTGAGCTAGTTAAAATAATTAATTGGCTCTTATCTAATAGACTTTCTATTAATTTGCTGAAATCCAACTTTATAGTCTTTTGTTCTAGACAACTCAAATATATGTGATCTGTTCCTCTCAGTTTAAATGGTAATCAACTCAAGCAAGTTAAAGTAAGCACCAAATTCCTTGGTATTTATATTGAAGAGAATCTCTCATGGAACTACCATGTTTAATATCTTGCCTAGTAAGATTTCTAAAAATGTTGGTATTATGAGACGATTGAAACATTTTTTAAAACCAAAAACAGTTCTTTTAACACCTGATTTGAATTATGCAATTCTTACTTGGGTTAAACTCACCACACTTTGTTACAAGCTATTCATTCTACAAAAACGTGCAGTTCGCATTGTAAACAAGGTTCTGTGATCTACCCCTTTTTTGAAAACCTTTTATCTTAATTTTGGGGACATTTATGTTTAAATATATTCATTACTTACTGCCTGCTAGTTTTCATTCTTGGTTTACATTAATTCCTTCTGTTCACTCCTATGAGACTCGTAGTTTATCAAATGGTAATATTTATGTTAATTTTAGTAGGACAACTCACTCACAAATATAGCGTCTTACAGGCAACTGGGGCGGGATTCGAACCCACGACCTCCTGCACAGAATGGTGTTAAGTCATACTGACTAAGACAAACTGTTTCCCTGATATCTTTTGACAAAAAACTTAAAAGTAGCATTTTACAATTTTTTTTGAATCTTTTTTTCTTTCATAATCTCTCAAATGAAGCTACATCCAGTCTTACTCATGTTTTTGTATGTCCTGTCTTTGATTTGTATTATGTCATAATGATTGTGTTTTGTTTGTCCATAGGGAAGGGTACAAAAGCTTTGCTTCCCCATTAATTTATTTACAGCTTTTGTTGCATTTTGTTGCATCTTAATAAAGAATTGGAACAAATGATCTAATTTATTTCATAATGTTTCAAAGTGTTTCTAAATAACAATATTTCTGCAAACTTATTTTTTTGATGGTTGCTGTTGGTTACATATCGTTTCAAATTGAACACCAGCGTTTTCTCAGCCTGCCAGCGCGACAAGCGTCAGTCTGGGCAGCGAGGAACGCCGGAGCCCTCGCTCGGCTTCGCTGAAGCCGTTTACGTACACTGGCTACAGTGTGTGAAACTACCACACTGTGTATGGATGCAGGTGTGATGAATGGTTTGGGAAGCCTCCTTTTAATTATTGAACTACCCAAACTTCCGTCTGTGGAAAATGTATTACATTTGTTGATTTCATATCCCTCTTAATAATTTTGTTTTTCTTGTTGAAATAAAAGTTGATCTCATTATGTAATTGGAAAGACGTTTTTTCTGCAAATTTATTTCTTGATCTGGTGCTGATGGCTAGTATACATATAGTTAACATGTAACTTGTTCTTTGTTTCAAATTGAACACCAGCGTTTTATCACCCTGCCAGCGAGGCACGGAAATCCTGAAGACCTCGCTTGAATATACTCACATGTGTATGCACGTGTATTGGTATTGTAACGCGCACCGTCGCGGTCTAAGAACTTTTTATGTACGGGCTTGAAATCTGGCTTAAAACAGTTAACGGAAACTGACAGACACCAATAAATAAATCAAACGGACACCAAGGATTTATGGTTTAACTGGAACTAGCTGATTCTCTTTCGTTTCAAGAAAATAACTGCATATACATTTATAATAATCAACTTACATTATTACCAGTTGTTCCCGCCGAAATGATGGAGTTACCACTATTGAACTTATCGTTAATAATGTCGATGATGATCACTGTTTGCTGTCGAAGTCAGAACTAACTCTAAACTTGTTCGGCGGGAACACCTGCACAATTATTACAAAATTACAGTATAACATTAAACAGTGCGCGCGCGTAGTCCCTGGATCCCCAGGCACACACGCGCGCACTTTGTAACATTGACCTAATTAACATTACGCGCGCTAAACAGCGCCATCAGCGATCGTTTTCGCTACACTACCCTCTCCTTTAAAGAAGATGTGACCTCACATCACCACATGAATAGCAACTTCAGTAAATTTACAAAATTCAATTTGTTAAATCAGATATTTAATTTAACTCTAAAACTTCTGTTAAGAACATCTTTCCTTAAACATTCAAAACCGTTCTGTTTTTAATATTTCTTTGACAGGCTTAATAAACAAACCTTTAAACTTTAAAGGAACTGTGTTTAATTTAAACAGTACTTTAACTTGAAAACTTTCAAAACTTGTAACTGTAGGCCTATAGGCCTAAACGCGGACGGAATTATGTCGCGGACGCGATCGAATGACATACAGAGGTGTCAACAATTTAGCTGGTGAGAAATCTCTCCTTGATTATTCGTGCGGTGACCTTTCCTTCTCCGTGAAGCAGTTCCTGGATTGTTCTCTCCGCTATTCGGTGACTGGAGCTCCTTGCTGCTTCTGTTTGAACCATGACTTGTCGCAAGGGTTCCAGTTGGGGTGTTGATGCGATCATTGGGGAAGATGCGGCTACCAGTAGGGTTGGAAAGGTCGGTTCTGTTGGTGGTACAGGGGCTCGTACTGGGGATGGGGAGAATGATGCTCCCATCACTCGCCTTTCGACGCTGCCGGCGTGCACACTAAGCACATCTGGGTCAAGGTCCCTTCCCGGAGTGCGCGGGATCTCCATGGCCTCCTGGGCTGCCTCGGGTGCGGAAGATATTTCCCTGTGGGCCATTCTCCAGTGGCGGTCCATATCATGTTTTCGGCTGAAGGACAGGGAGCACGAAGAGAAGGGGCATCTGTGACGGTCCCTCTTGCCATGAATGTCATCAATGTGCCTTCGAAGGTTTTGCTGATTGGAGAATTCCCGGTTGCACTGGATGCACTTGAATGCAATTCGGGATGGGGATGAGCTCCGGCTTCGACTCCTCCTCACTCTCGGCCTGTCATGCAAAGAGAAACAAAAGAAGGGAATATTATTTACACCATTCCCCAAACCGGTCAGAGGGTTTGCGTGTTCGTCTTGGGGGTGTGATAGCTGTTCATTGCCTTCACTGATGGGAAAATTGGCCACAAGTCCTTCCTGACCTTGTTCGTGGTCCTCGTTCCAAGTTGGCCCGTCCCTATCGGTGACCAACCGAGGTTCTATCTCTGACGATGAACTTTGATTTCTGCCATCGCTCCCGATTCCCTCCGGTGGGTCGAACCACGACCGGTCAAAATCCCCATGAAAAGGTTTCAGTAAGTTGATGTGGACAACCTTAGAGTTATGGCGGGGACTTTTCTTTATTCGGACTACTACGTCTGTTAACATTTTGGTAATTACATACGGTTCGTCAAACTTTAGTTGCAATTTTGGGGACACACCCACCCGCTTTGTAATGACCCTCAGCATCACCACCCCGCCAACCTGATATGTCTCATTGGTTGCTTTCTGATCATAATTGCGTCGTTGGCTACAGGCCGCTCTTCCCTGCGCGTCGTCCGATATTCATTTAAGCGTGGCGTAGGCAGCACATCTACCACGTGTAGATGGTTGTAAAACGTTAATTACATGGGTAAATGAACTGATTTTCCCAATCTTAACAGTTTTAACTTGTTTCAGAGGGTCTAGATATGTTTAGTGTAACAAAAAAATTGGGGGGAAAA
>CM055818.1:57743046-57758046 GCA_029582265.1 Zoroaster sp. YZ-2022
AAATAATATTTTTTTTAATGTTTAAAGGTCGTTTTTTTTTTTTAAAGACAGTAATGATTTCTTGAGGGTTATGAAGGAGTGTGGAAAATTTTTATTATACACAAGCGTTTTTCACCGAGATCCCTATGGTCTAGTGGTTAGGATCCGTTTTCACCGCCGTGGTTCAATTCCCGGTATGGGAATATATTTTGCTTGATTCATCTTAAACTCACATGAATATAATTTCTTCAGAAGAACGTAAGTTGACATGTAATCCCATATGGTCTAGTGGTTAGGATCCGGCGCTCTCACCGCCGTGGCCCGGGTTCGATTCCCGGTGTGGGAATGCGTATCAAGTTATTTGATAAAACAAGTCTAATACAAAACTAACAAATGCTGAATCTCTTTCAAGGATAATTAAAATTGGAATATTTATTAATCTGTAAATTCAAGTATGAATAACAAATACTTCATTTTTTTTTTTTTTTTAAAGACAATGCAATGATTTCATGTCAGGGTTATGAAGGTGGTAAGTAGAATTTCGTATACAAACGTGTTCCGTAGAGATCCTATATGGTCTAGTGGTTAGGATCCGGCGTTTTCACCGCCGTGGCCCGGGTTCAATTTCCGGTATGGGAATATATTTTGCTTGATTCATCTTAAACTCACATGAATATAATTTCTTCAGAAGAACGTAAGTTGACATGTAATCCCATATGGTCTAGTGGTTAGGATCCGGCGTTTTCACCGCCGTGGCAGGTTCAATTCCCGGTGTGGGAATGCGTATCAAGTTATTTGATAAAACAAGTCTAATACAAAACTAACAAATGCTGAATCTCTTTCAAGGATAATTAAAATTGAAATATTTATTAATCTGTAAATTCAAGTATGAATAACAAATGCTTCATTTTTTTTTTTTTTTTTTAAAGATGATGCAATGATTTCTTGTGAGGGTTATGAAGGTGGTAAGTAGAATTTTGTATACAAACGTTTTTCGCAGAGATCCCATATGGTCTAGTGGTTAGGATCCGGCGTTTTCACCGCCGTGGCCCGGGTTCAATTCCCGGTATGGGAATATATTTTGCTTGATTCATCTTAAACTCACATGAATATAATTTCTTCAGAAGAACGTAAGTTGACATGTAATCCCATATGGTCTAGTGGTTAGGATCCGGCGCTCTCACCGCCGTGGCCCGGGTTCGATTCCCGGTGTGGGAATGCGTATCAAGTTATTTGGTAAAACAAGTCTAATACAAAACTGAAAAATGCTGAATCTCTTTCAAGGATAATTAAAATTGGAATATTTATTAATCTGTAAATTCAAGTATGAATAACAAATGCTTCATTTTTTTTTTTTTTTTAAAGATGATGCAATGATTTCTTGTGAGGGTTATGAAGGTGGTAAGTAGAATTTTGTATACAAACGTTTTTCGCAGAGATCCCATATGGTCTAGTGGTTAGGATCCGGCGTTTTCACCGCCGTGGCCCGGGTTCAATTCCCGGTATGGGAATATATTTTGCTTGATTCATCTTAAACTCACATGAATATAATTTCTTCAGAAGAACGTAAGTTGACATGTAATCCCATATGGTCTAGTGGTTAGGATCCGGCGCTCTCACCGCCGTGGCCCGGGTTCGATTCCCGGTGTGGGAATGCGTATCAAGTTATTTGGTAAAACAAGTCTAATACAAAACTAAAAAATGCTGAATCTCTTTCAAGGATAATTAAAATTGGAATATTTATTAATCTGTAAATTCAAGTATGAATAACAAATGCTTCATTTTTTTTTTTTTAAAGACGATGCAATGATTTCTTGTGAGGGTTATGAAGGTGGTAAGTAGAATTTTGTATACAAACGTTTTTCGCAGAGATCCCATATGGTCTAGTGGTTAGGATCCGGCGTTTTCACCGCCGTGGCCCGGGTTCAATTCCCGGTATGGGAATATATTTTGCTTGATTCATCTTAAACTCACATGAATATAATTTCTTCAGAAGAACGTAAGTTGACATGTAATCCCATATGGTCTAGTGGTTAGGATCCGGCGCTCTCACCGCCGTGGCCCGGGTTCGATTCCCGGTGTGGGAATGCGTATCAAGTTATTTGGTAAAACAAGTCTAATACAAGACTAACAAATGCTGAATCTCTTTCAAGGATAATTAAAATTGAAATATTTATTAATCTGTAAATTCAAGTATGAATAACAAATGCTTCATTTTTTTTTTTTTAAAGACGATGCAATGATTTCTTGTGAGGGTTATGAAGGTGGTAAGTAGAATTTTGTATACAAACGTTTTTCGCAGAGATCCCATATGGTCTAGTGGTTAGGATCCGGCGTTTTCACCGCCGTGGCCCGGGTTCAATTCCCGGTATGGGAATATATTTTGCTTGATTCATCTTAAACTCACATGAATATAATTTCTTCAGAAGAACGTAAGTTGACATGTAATCCCATATGGTCTAGTGGTTAGGATCCGGCGCTCTCACCGCCGTGGCCCGGGTTCGATTCCCGGTGTGGGAATGCGTATCAAGTTATTTGATAAAACAAGTCTAATACAAAACTAACAAATGCTGAATCTCTTTCAAGGATAATTAAAATTGGAATATTTATTAATCTGTAAATTCAAGTATGAATAACAAATACTTCATTTTTTTTTTTTTTTTAAAGACAAGGGTTATGAAGGTGGTAAGTAGAATTTTGTATACAAACGTTTTTCGCAGAGATCCCATATGGTCTAGTGGTTAGGATCCGGCGTTTTCACCGCCGTGGCCCGGGTTCAATTTCCGGTATGGGAATATATTTTGCTTGATTCATCTTAAACTCACATGAATATAATTTCTTCAGAAGAACGTAAGTTGACATGTAATCCCATATGGTCTAGTGGTTAGGATCCGGCGCTCTCACCGCCGTGGCCCGGGTTCGATTCCCGGTGTGGGAATGCGTATCAAGTTATTTGATAAAACAAGTCTAATACAAAACTAACAAATGCTGAATCTCTTTCAAGGATAATTAAAATTGGAATATTTATTAATCTGTAAATTCAAGTATGAATAACAAATGCTTCATTTTTTTTTTTTTTTTTATAACGATGCATTGATTTCTTGTGAGGGTTATGAAGGTGGTAAGAAGAATTTTGTATACAAACGTTTTTCGCAGAGATCCCATATGGTCTAGTGGTTAGGATCCGGCGTTTTCACCGCCGTGGGGTTCAACCCCGGTATGGGAATATTTTGCTTGCTTTCATCTTAAACTCACATGAATATAATTTCTTCAGAAGAACGTAAGTTGACATGTAATCCCATATGGTCTAGTGGTTAGGATCCGGGCGCTCTCACCGCCGTGGCCCGGGTTCGATTCCCGGTGGGAATGCGTATCGTTATTTGATAAAACAAGTCTAATACAAAACTAACAAATGCTGAATCTCTTTCAAGGATAATTAAAATTGAATATTTATTAATCTGTAAATTCAAGTATGAATAACAAATGCTTCATTTTTTTTTTTTAAAGACGATGCAATGATTTCTTGTGAGGGTTATGAAGGTGGTAAGTAGAATTTTGTATACAAACGTTTTTCGCAGAGATCCCATATGGTCTAGTGGTTAGGATCCGGCGTTTTCACCGCCGTGGCCCGGGTTCAATTCTCGGTATGGGAATATATTTTGCTTGATTCATCTTAAACTCACATGAATATAATTTCTTCAGAAGAACGTAAGTTGACATGTAATCCCATATGGTCTAGTGGTTAGGATCCGGCGCTCTCACCGCCGTGGCCCGGGTTCGATTCCCGGTGTGGGAATGCGTATCAAGTTATTTGATAAAACAAGTCTAATACAAAACTAAAAAATGCTGAATCTCTTTCAAGGATAATTAAAATTGGAATATTTATTAATCTGTAAATTCAAGTATGAATAACAAATGCTTCATTTTTTTTTTTTTTTAAAGATGATGCAATGATTTCTTGTGAGGGTTATGAAGGTGGTAAGTAAAATTTAGTATACAAACGTTTTTCGCAGAGATCCCATATGGTCTAGTGGTTAGGATCCGGCGTTTTCACCGCCGTGGCCCGGGTTCAATTCCCGGTATGGGAATATATTTTGCTTGATTCATCTTAAACTCACATGAATATAATTTCTTCAGAAGAACGTAAGTTGACATGTAATCCCATATGGTCTAGTGGTTAGGATCCGGCGCTCTCACCGCCGTGGCCCGGGTTCGATTCCCGGTGTGGGAATGCGTATCAAGTTATTTGATAAAACAAGTCTAATACAAGACTAAAAAATGCTGAATCTCTTTCAAGGATAATTAAAATTGGAATATTTATTAATCTGTAAATTCAAGTATGAATAACAAATGCTTCATTTTTTTTTTTTTTTTTAAAGATGATGCAATGATTTCTTGTGAGGGTTATGAAGGTGGTAAGTAGAATTTAGTATACAAACGTTTTTCGCAGAGATCCCATATGGTCTAGTGGTTAGGATCCGGCGTTTTCACCGCCGTGGCCCGGGTTCAATTCCCGGTATGGGAATATATTTTGCTTGATTCATCTTAAACTCACATGAATATAATTTCTTCAGAAGAACGTAAGTTGACATGTAATCCCATATGGTCTAGTGGTTAGGATCCGGCGCTCTCACCGCCGTGGCCCGGGTTCGATTCGCGGTGAGGGAATGCGTATCAAGTTATTTGATAAAACAAGTCTAATACAAGACTAACAAATGCTGAATCTCTTTCAAGGATAATTAAAATTGGAATATTTATTAATCTGTAAATTCAAGTATGAATAACAAATGCTTCATTTTTTTTTTTTTTTTAAAGATGATGCAATGATTTCTTGTGAGGGTTATGAAGGTGGTAAGTAGAATTTTGTATACAAACGTTTTTCGCAGAGATCCCATATGGTCTAGTGGTTAGGATCCGGCGTTTTCACCGCCGTGGCCCGGGTTCAATTCCCGGTATGGGAATATATTTTGCTTGATTCATCTTAAACTCACATGAATATAATTTCTTCAGAAGAACGTAAGTTGACATGTAATCCCATATGGTCTAGTGGTTAGGATCCGGCGCTCTCACGTGTGGGAATGCGTATCAAGTTATTTGGTAAAACAAGTCTAATACAAGACTAACAAATGCTGAATCTCTTTCAAGGATAATTAAAATTGGAATATTTATTAATCTGTAAATTCAAGTATGAATAACAAATGCTTCATTTTTTTTTTTTTTAAAGATGATGCAATGATTTCTTGTGAGGGTTATGAAGGTGGTAAGTAGAATTTTGTATACAAACGTTTTTCGCAGAGATCCCATATGGTCTAGTGGTTAGGATCCGGCGTTTTCACCGCCGTGGCCCGGGTTCGATTCGCCGTATGGGAATACTTTTTGCTTGATTCATCTTAAACTCACATGAATATAATTTCTTCAGAAGAACTTAAGTTGACATGTAATCCCATATGGTCTAGTGGTTAGGATCCGGCGCTCTCACCGCCGTGGCCCGGGTTCGATTCCCGGTGTGGAAATGCGTATGAAGTTATTTGGTAAAACAAGTCTAATACAAAACTAACAAATGCTGAATCTCTTTCAAGGATAATTAAAATTGGAATATTTATTAATCTGTAAATTCAAGTATGAATAACAAATGCTTCATTTTTTTTTTTTTTTTAAAGATGATGCAATGATTTCTTGTGAGGGTTATGAAGGTGGTAAGTAGAATTTTGTATACAAACGTTTTTCGCAGAGATCCCATATGGTCTAGTGGTTAGGATCCGGCGTTTTCACCGCCGTGGCCCGGGTTCAATTCGGTATGGGAATATATTTTGCTTGATTCATCTTAAACTCACATGAATATAATTTCTTCAGAAGAACGTAAGTTGACATGTAATCCCATATGGTCTAGTGGTTAGGATCCGGCGCTCTCACCGCCGTGGCCCGGGTTCGATTCCCGGTGTGGGAATGCGTATCAAGTTATTTGGTAAAACAAGTCTAATACAAGACTAACAAATGCTGAATCTCTTTCAAGGATAATTAAAATTGAAATATTTATTAATCTGTAAATTCAAGTATGAATAACAAATGCTTCATTTTTTTTTTTTTTAAAGACGATGCAATGATTTCTTGTGAGGGTTATGAAGGTGGTAAGTAGAATTTAGTATACAAACGTTTTTCGCAGAGATCCCATATGGTCTAGTGGTTAGGATCCGGCGTTTTCACCGCCGTGGCCCGGGTTCAATTCCCGGTATGGGAATATATTTTGCTTGATTCATCTTAAACTCACATGAATATAATTTCTTCAGAAGAACGTAAGTTGACATGTAATCCCATATGGTCTAGTGGTTAGGATCCGGCGCTCTCACCGCCGTGGCCCGGGTTCGATTCCCGGTGTGGGAATGCGTATCAAGTTATTTGATAAAACAAGTCTAATACAAAACTAAAAAATGCTGAATCTCTTTCAAGGATAATTAAAATTGGAATATTTATTAATCTGTAAATTCAAGTATGAATAACAAATGCTTTTTATTTATTTTTTTTAAAGATGATGCAATGATTTCTTGTGAGGGTTATGAAGGTGGTAAGTAGAATTTTGTATACAAACGTTTTTCGCAGAGATCCCATATGGTCTAGTGGTTAGGATCCGGCGTTTTCACCGCCGTGGCCCGGGTTCAATTCCCGGTATGGGAATATATTTTGCTTGATTCATCTTAAACTCACATGAATATAATTTCTTCAGAAGAACGTAAGTTGACATGTAATCCCATATGGTCTAGTGGTTAGGATCCGGCGCTCTCACCGCCGTGGCCCGGGTTCGATTCCCGGTGTGGGAATGCGTATCAAGTTATTTGATAAAACAAGTCTAATACAAAACTAACAAATGCTGAATCTCTTTCAAGGATAATTAAAATTGAAATATTTATTAATCTGTAAATTCAAGTATGAAGAACAAATACTTTTTTTTTTCTTTTTTTTTAAGACAAGGGTTATGAAGGTGGTAAGTAGAATTTTGTATACAAACGTTTTTCGCAAAGATCCCATATGGTCTAGTGGTTAGGATCCGGCGTTTTCACCGCCGTGGCCCGGGTTCAATTCCCGGTATGGGAATATATTTTGCTTGATTCATCTTAAACTCACATGAATATAATTTCTTCAGAAGAACGTAAGTTGACATGTAATCCCATATGGTCTAGTGGTTAGGATCCGGCGCTCTCACCGCCGTGGCCCGGGTTCGATTCGCGGTGAGGGAATGCGTATCAAGTTATTTGGTAAAACAAGTCTAATACAAAACTGAAAAATGCTGAATCTCTTTCAAGGATAATTAAAATTGGAATATTTATTAATCTGTAAATTCAAGTATGAATAACAAATGCTTCATTTTTTTTTTTTTTTAAAGATGATGCAATGATTTCTTGTGAGGGTTATGAAGGTGGTAAGTAGAATTTTGTATACAAACGTTTTTCGCAGAGATCCCATATGGTCTAGTGGTTAGGATCCGGCGTTTTCACCGCCGTGGCCCGGGTTCAATTCCCGGTATGGGAATATATTTTGCTTGATTCATCTTAAACTCACATGAATATAATTTCTTCAGAAGAACGTAAGTTGACATGTAATCCCATATGGTCTAGTGGTTAGGATCCGGCGCTCTCACCGCCGTGGCCCGGTTCGATTCCGGTGTGGGAATGCGTAGTTATTTGATAAAACAAGTCTAATACAAAACTAACAAATGCTGAATCTCTTTCAAGGATAATTAAAATTGGAATATTTATTAATCTGTAAATTCAAGTATGAATAACAAATGCTTCATTTTTTTTTTTTTTAAAGACGATGCAATGATTTCTTGTGAGGGTTATGAAGGTGGTAAGTAGAATTTTGTATACAAACGTTTTTCGCAGAGATCCCATATGGTCTAGTGGTTAGGATCCGGCGTTTTCACCGCCGTGGCCCGGGTTCAATTCCCGGTATGGGAATATATTTTGCTTGATTCATCTTAAACTCACATGAATATAATTTCTTCAGAAGAACGTAAGTTGACATGTAATCCCATATGGTCTAGTGGTTAGGATCCGGCGCTCTCACCGCCGTGGCCCGGGTTCGATTCCCGGTGTGGGAATGCGTATCAAGTTATTTGATAAAACAAGTCTAATACAAAACTAACAAATGCTGAATCTCTTTCAAGGATAATTAAAATTGGAATATTTATTAATCTGTAAATTCAAGTATGAATAACAAATGCTTCATTTTTTTTTTTTTTTTTAAAGACGATGCAATGATTTCTTGTGAGGGTTATGAAGGTGGTAAGTAGAATTTAGTATACAAACGTTTTTCGCAGAGATCCCATATGGTCTAGTGGTTAGGATCCGGCGTTTTCACCGCCGTGGCCCGGGTTCAATTCCCGGTATGGGAATATATTTTGCTTGATTCATCTTAAACTCACATGAATATAATTTCTTCAGAAGAACGTAAGTTGACATGTAATCCCATATGGTCTAGTGGTTAGGATCCGGCGCTCTCACCGCCGTGGCCTGGGTTCGATTCCCGGTGTGGGAATGCGTATCAAGTTATTTGGTAAAACAAGTCTAATACAAAACTGAAAAATGCTGAATCTCTTTCAAGGATAATTAAAATTGGAATATTTATTAATCTGTAAATTCAAGTATGAATAACAAATGCTTCATTTTTTTTTTTTTTTTTAAAGATGATGCAATGATTTCTTGTGAGGGTTATGAAGGTGGTAAGTAGAATTTTGTATACAAACGTTTTTCGCAGAGATCCCATATGGTCTAGTGGTTAGGATCCGGCGTTTTCACCGCCGTGGCCCGGGTTCAATTCCCGGTATGGGAATATATTTTGCTTGATTCATCTTAAACTCACATGAATATAATTTCTTCAGAAGAACGTAAGTTGACATGTAATCCCATATGGTCTAGTGGTTAGGATCCGGCGCTCTCACCGCCGTGGCCCGGGTTCGATTCCCGGTGGGAAAGCATATAAAGTTATTTGATAAAACAAGTCTAATACACTACTAACAAATGCTGAATCTCATTCAAGGATAATTAAAATTGGAATATTTATTAATCTGTAAATTCAAGTATGAATAACAAATGCTTCATTTTTTTTTTTTTTTTTAAAGATGATGCAATGATTTCTTGTGAGGGTTATGAAGGTGGTAAGTAGAATTTTGTATACAAACGTTTTTCGCAAAGATCCCATATGGTCTAGTGGTTAGGATCCGGCGTTTTCACCGCCGTGGCCCGGGTTCAATTTCCGGTATGGGAATATATTTTGCTTGATTCATCTTAAACTCACATGAATATAATTTCTTCAGAAGAACGTAAGTTGACATGTAATCCCATATGGTCTAGTGGTTAGGATCCGGCGCTCTCACCGCCGTGGCCCGGGTTCGATTCCCGGTGTGGGAATGCGTATCAAGTTATTTGGTAAAACAAGTCTAATACAAAACTAACAAATGCTGAATCTCTTTCAAGGATAATTAAAATTGGAATATTTATTAATCTGTAAATTCAAGTATGAATAACAAATGCTTCATTTTTTTTTTTTTTTTTAAAGACGATGCATTGATTTCTTGTGAGGGTTATGAAGGTGGTAAGAAGAATTTTGTATACAAACGTTTTTCGCAGAGATCCCATATGGTCTAGTGGTTAGGATCCGGCGTTTTCACCGCCGTGGCCCGGGTTCAATTCCCGGTATGGGAATATATTTTGCTTGATTCATCTTAAACTCACATGAATATAATTTCTTCAGAAGAACGTAAGTTGACATGTAATCCCATATGGTCTAGTGGTTAGGATCCGGCGCTCTCACCGCCGTGGCCCGGGTTCGATTCCCGGTGTGGGAATGCGTATCAAGTTATTTGATAAAACAAGTCTAATACAAAACTAACAAATGCTGAATCTCTTTCAAGGATAATTAAAATTGGAATATTTATTAATCTGTAAATTCAAGTATGAATAACAAATACTTCATTTTTTTTTTTTTTTAAAGACAAGGGTTATGAAGGTGGTAAGTAGAATTTTGTATACAAACGTTTTTCGCAGAGATCCCATATGGTCTAGTGGTTAGGATCCGGCGTTTTCACCGCCGTGGCCCGGGTTCAATTCCCGGTATGGGAATATATTTTGCTTGATTCATAATAAACTCACATGAATATAATTTCTTCAGAAGAACGTAAGTTGACATGTAATCCCATATGGTCTAGTGGTTAGGATCCGGCGCTCTCACCGCCGTGGCCCGGGTTCGATTCCCGGTGTGGGAATGCGTATCAAGTTATTTGGTAAAACAAGTCTAATACAAGACTAACAAATGCTGAATCTCTTTCAAGGATAATTAAAATTGAAATATTTATTAATCTGTAAATTCAAGTATGAATAACAAATGCTTCATTTTTTTTTTTTTTTAAAGATGATGCAATGATTTCTTGTGAGGGTTATGAAGGTGGTAAGTAGAATTTTGTATACAAACGTTTTTCGCAGAGATCCCATATGGTCTAGTGGTTAGGATCCGGCGTTTTCACCGCCGTGGCCCGGGTTCAATTCCCGGTATGGGAATATATTTTGCTTGATTCATAATAAACTCACATGAATATAATTTCTTCAGAAGAACGTAAGTTGACATGTAATCCCATATGGTCTAGTGGTTAGGATCCGGCGCTCTCACCGCCGTGGCCCGGGTTCGATTCCCGGTGTGGGAATGCGTATCAAGTTATTTGATAAAACAAGTCTAATACAAAACTAACAAATGCTGAATCTCTTTCAAGGATAATTAAAATTGAAATATTTATTAATCTGTAAATTCAAGTATGAATAACAAATGCTTCATTTTTTTTTTTTTTTTTAAAGACGATGCAATGATTTCTTGTGAGGGTTATGAAGGTGGTAAGTAGAATTTAGTATACAAACGTTTTTCGCAGAGATCCCATATGGTCTAGTGGTTAGGATCCGGCGTTTTCACCGCCGTGGCCCGGGTTCAATTCCCGGTATGGGAATATATTTTGCTTGATTCATCTTAAACTCACATGAATATAATTTCTTCAGAAGAACGTAAGTTGACATGTAATCCCATATGGTCTAGTGGTTAGGATCCGGCGCTCTCACCGCCGTGGCCCGGGTTCGATTCCCGGTGTGGACATGCGTATCAAGTTATTTGATAAAACAAGTCTAATACAAAATTAACAAATGCTGAATCTCTTTCAAGGATAATTAAAATTTGAATATTTATTAATCTGTAAATTCAAGTATGAATAACAAATGCTTCATTTTTTTTTTTTTTTTTAAAGATGATGCAATGATTTCTTGTGAGGGTTATGAAGGTGGTAAGTAGAATTTTGTATACAAACGTTTTTCGCAGAGATCCCATATGGTCTAGTGGTTAGGATCCGGCGTTTTCACCGCCGTGGCTCGGGTTCAATTCCCGGTATGGGAATATATTTTGCTTGATTCATCTTAAACTCACATGAATATAATTTCTTCAGAAGAACGTAAGTTGACATGTAATCCCATATGGTCTAGTGGTTAGGATCCGGCGCTCTCACCGCCGTGGCCCGGGTTCGATTCCCGGTGTGGGAATGCGTATCAAGTTATTTGATAAAACAAGTCTAATACAAGACTAAAAAATGCTGAATCTCTTTCAAGGATAATTAAAATTGGAATATTTATTAATCTGTAAATTCAAGTATGAATAACAAATGCTTCATTTTTTTTTTTTTTTAAAGATGATGCAATGATTTCTTGTGAGGGTTATGAAGGTGGTAAGTAGAATTTTGTATACAAACGTTTTTCGCAGAGATCCCATATGGTCTAGTGGTTAGGATCCGGCGTTTTCACCGCCGTGGCCCGGGTTCAATTCCCGGTATGGGAATATATTTTGCTTGATTCATCTTAAACTCACATGAATATAATTTCTTCAGAAGAACGTAAGTTAACATGTAATCCCATATGGTCTAGTGGTTAGGATCCGGCGCTCTCACCGCCGTGGCCCGGGTTCGATTCCCGCTGTGGGAATGCGTATCAAGTTATTTGATAAAACAAATCTAATGCAAAACTAACAAATGCTGAATCTCATTCAAGGATAATTCAAATTAGAATATTTATTAATCTGTAAATTCAAGTATGAATAGCCAATGCTTCATTTTTTTTTTTTTTTTAAAGACGATGCATTGATTTCTTGTGAGGGTTATGAAGGTGGTAAGTAGAATTTTGTATACAAACGTTTTTCGCAGAGATCCCATATGGTCTAGTGGTTAGGATCCGGCGTTTTCACCGCCGTGGCCCGGGTTCAATTCCCGGTATGGGAATATATTTTGCTTGATTCATCTTAAACTCACATGAATATAATTTCTTCAGAAGAACGTAAGTTGACATGTAATCCCATATGGTCTAGTGGTTAGGATCCGGCGCTCTCACCGCCGTGGCCCGGGTTCGATTCGCGGTGTGGGAATGCGTATCAAGTTATTTGATAAAACAAGTCTAATACAAAACTAACAAATGCTGAATCTCTTTCAAGGATAATTAAAATTGGAATATTTATTAATCTGTAAATTCAAGTATGAATAACAAATGCTTCATTTTTTTTTTTTTTAAAGACGATGCAATGATTTCTTGTGAGGGTTATGAAGGTGGTAAGTAGAATTTAGTATACAAACGTTTTTCGCAGAGATCCCATATGGTCTAGTGGTTAGGATCCGGCGTTTTCACCGCCGTGGCCCGGGTTCAATTCCCGGTATGGGAATATATTTTGCTTGATTCATCTTAAACTCACATGAATATAATTTCTTCAGAAGAACGTAAGTTGACATGTAATCCCATATGGCCTAGTGGTTAGGATCCGGCGCTCTCACCGTTCGATTCCCGGTGTGGGAATGCGTATCAAGTTATTTGATAAAACAAGTCTAATACAAAACTAACAAATGCTGAATCTCTTTCAAGGATAATTAAAATTGGAATATTTATTAATCTGTAAATTCAAGTATGAATAACAAATACTTCCTTTTTTCTTTTTTTTTAAGACAAGGGTTATGAAGGTGGTAAGTAGAATTTTGTATACAAACGTTTTTCGCAAAGATCCCATATGGTCTAGTGGTTAGGATCCGGCGTTTTCACCGCCGTGGCCCGGGTTCAATTCCCGGTATGGGAATATATTTTGCTTGATTCATCTTAAACTCACATGAATATAATTTCTTCAGAAGAACGTAAGTTGACATGTAATCCCATATGGTCTAGTGGTTAGGATCCGGCGCTCTCACCGCCGTGGCCCGGGTTCGATTCCCGGTGTGGGAATGCGTATCAAGTTATTTGGTAAAACAAGTCTAATACAAAACTAACAAATGCTGAATCTCTTTCAAGGATAATTAAAATTGAAATATTTATTAATCTGTAAATTCAAGTATGAATAACAAATGCTTCATTTTTTTTTTTTTAAAGACGATGCAATGATTTCTTGTGAGGGTTATGAAGGTGGTAAGTAGAATTTAGTATACAAACGTTTTTCGCAGAGATCCCATATGGTCTAGTGGTTAGGATCCGGCGTTTTCACCGCCGTGGCAGGTTCAATTCCTAGTATGGGAATATATTTTGCTTGATTCATCTTAAACTCACATGAATATAATTTCTTCAGAAGAACGTAAGTTGACATGTAATCCCATATGGTCTAGTGGTTAGGATCCGGCGCTCTCACCGCCGTGGCCCGGGTTCGATTCCCGGTGTGGGAATGCGTATCAAGTTATTTGATAAAACAAGTCTAATACAAAACTAACAAATGCTGAATCTCTTTCAAGGATAATTAAAATTGGAATATTTATTAATCTGTAAATTCAAGTATGAATAACAAATGCTTCATTTTTTTTTTTTTTTTAAAGACGATGCAATGATTTCTTGTGAGGGTTATGAAGGTGGTAAGTAGAATTTTGTATACAAACGTTTTTCGCAGAGATCCCATATGGTCTAGTGGTTAGGATCCGGCGTTTTCACCGCCGTGGCGGGTTCAATTCCCGGTATGGGAATATATTTTGCTTGATTCATCTTAAACTCACATGAATATAATTTCTTCAGAAGAACGTAAGTTGACATGTAATCCCATATGGTCTAGTGGTTAGGATCCGGCGCTCTCACCGCCGTGGCCCGGGTTCGATTCCCGGTGTGGGAATGCGTATCAAGTTATTTGATAAAACAAGTCTAATACAAAACTAACAAATGCTGAATCTCTTTCAAGGATAATTAAAATTGGAATATTTATTAATCTGTAAATTCAAGTATGAATAACAAATACTTCCTTTTTTCTTTTTTTTTAAGACAAGGGTTATGATTTCTTGTGAGGGTTATGAAGGTGGTAAGTAGAATTTTGTATACAAACGTTTTTCGCAGAGATCCCATATGGTCTAGTGGTTAGGATCCGGCGTTTTCACCGCCGTGGCCCGGGTTCAATTCCCGGTATGGGAATATATTTTGCTTGATTCATCTTAAACTCACATGAATATAATTTCTTCAGAAGAACGTAAGTTGACATGTAATCCCATATGGTCTAGTGGTTAGGATCCGGCGCTCTCACCGCCGTGGCCCGGGTTCGATTCCCGGTGTGGGAATGCGTATCAAGTTATTTTGGGTAAAATAAGTCTAATACAAGACTAACAAATGCTGAATCTCTTTCAAGGATAATTAAAATTGAAATATTTATTAATCTGTAAATTCAAGTATGAATAACAAATGCTTCATTTTTTTTTTTTTAAAGACGATGCAATGATTTCTTGTGAGGGTTATGAAGGTGGTAAGTAGAATTTTGTATACAAACGTTTTTCGCAGAGATCCCATATGGTCTAGTGGTTAGGATCCGGCGTTTTCACCGCCGTGGCGGGTTCAATTCCTAGTATGGGAATATATTTTGCTTGATTCATCTTAAACTCACATGAATATAATTTCTTCAGAAGAACGTAAGTTGACATGTAATCCCATATGGTCTAGTGGTTCCTCTCACCGCCGTGGGAATACGTATGAAGTTATTTGGTAAAACAAGTCTAATACAAAACTA
>CM055818.1:57763046-57773241 GCA_029582265.1 Zoroaster sp. YZ-2022
AGGGGTTTTTTCCTTAAATGTATATTTTAGAACAAGTTAAGAAACCCATATTCATTTAATGTTTCTGTTTCCCGGGGGAACATTTATAAAATTATAAAACAACAATGATTCTTAGATAATTAAATAATTTTATAAGTTTCAGGAAACAATTTTTTTTTTTTAAAGGGTTTTTAGGGAAGGAAATTTTATACAATTTTCGAAGACCAATGCTGTTTTTAACCCGGTTGGTTTCCGTGGAATTATTTTTTATCAAAATTAATAAATTTAAAGAACTTGCTGAACCCTAGGTTTGAAAACCCTCCCGTGCGGTTTTTTTTACAATATTTGAAATTTTAAAAAAAATTGATCCCAAATAATTTTTTAAATCGTTTAAAAATTTCATTTTTTTTTTTAAATTAAATTCGGGGTATAATTTTAAGAATTTGTTACTTTTCCAATATGTATTGGTGGCCCGTTGCCGGTGGTTTTTTGGGGTTTTTAAAAATTTAAAAAATCAACCCCTTTTTTAAAAATTTAAAAAATTTAATGTACAAATTTTTTTTTTTTTTTTGTGGGTTGAAGGATTTTTAAAAGTTAAATAAAAAAAATTTTCCCTTTCCCAAAATTTACCGAAAGGTTTAAATTTAATTTTTTTTTTTAAACTATAATTTTAGAGATTTTCCCCTGAATCCTTGGTATTTGGGTTTTCTTTCCCAATTTTAAATTTTTAATTTTAAAAAAATAAAAAAATCTGAATTTTAAGATAATAAATTTTTTTAATTTAATCTGAATAAAAATAATTTTTTTTTTTCAGGTTAAAGGTTAAATTTTAAAACCCTTTTTTAAAACCATTCTAGGTAATGGTTTACCCGGGGTTAATTTGAAAAAATTTTCATATCTAATCAGGGATAATTCCGAGACTGTAAAGAATCCATAGTTATGTAACCGGTCTATTCCTCGTTTCCCTGGGAATTAAATTATTTAAAATTAAAACAAAATCTTTCTTTTAAAAAAATTTAAGAAAAAGATAATAAAGTCTTTTTTTTTTGGGTTTTTTGGGTTAATGTAAGAAATTTGATAAACGTTTTCCAGAATATATTTGGGAAGGGTTTAACCTGGTCGGGGTTGGAAAAGGGGTATTTTAAATTTAAATATTTAAAAAGTTTTTAAAAATCTCTTTTAGGTTGGGGGTTTTTCGTAATGTAAAGTTTTTTTTAAAAAGCATCAAAAATGTGATTTTAAGGTAATAAATTAAATTTTTAATCAATTCATTTAAAAATTTTTTTTTTAAAAGGGTTTAAGGGTGTTTGAAAACGTTTAAATATATGGTCGGGTGGATGCGTTTCAGTTTGGTCAATCTGTGGGGAAAATTTTGCTATTCTTAAAAAAAATTTAAAACGTAATTAATGAACCATTTTTTTAGATGGTTCGGTGGTGGGTTGATTCCGTTTGGTCCGTTATTAAAAAAAGAAAAAAATTATCTTGGAAATTTAAATTGGAAATTTTAATTAATTCAAAAAATTTTTTTTTTTTAAAAGGTTTGGGGAGTGAAGTTCAAAGTTTTTAAACCATTTCATTAATCGTTCCCCGGGTTTTTGTTTTAATTGTAAACAAGTAAACAAACTAAAATTTTTTTTGGTAATTTTAAATTTATAATGTAATAATTGATACAAATCTTAATTTTTTTTAAAAAAATTTTTTGGTGGGTTGTTTGATAAAATGTTCCAATCTTTTTAATTTAACGGTTACGCGGTGGTTAATTGAAAAATTTTTGGATTCATTCCTGAATATAATTTTTAAAAATTACAGAATCCAATGCTATTTCGGTTTATTGGGTTCGGTTTTGAAAATTTAAAACAAATGTTTCTTAAAATAAAATTAATTTTTTAAGTTTCTGAAAAACTTTTTTTTTTTAAAAGGGTTTGTAGAATTTTTCAATTTTCAATCCATATTATTTAGACGGTTACGTTTGTCATTGGATGGAAATTTTTGTATCTTAAACTAAATTAATTCTTCAGAAAAAAATTAACCCTAGGTAAGGGTAAGCTTTTTTTTGGGTAAAATCTTAGTTTTAAAAATTAAAAACAAATTCTGAATCTTTAAAAATGGTTTTTCTAACAATAGATAAAATTATTTTTTTTTTTAAACATGAATTTCTTGGAGGTTATGAGGGGGGTTTTTCCCCCGGGGTTTCCCTTTTTTGGGGGTATAAATAAATTTTTTCTTTAAAAATGAATATATTTAAAAGGGGAAAATTTTCCTTTTGAAGGTGGGTAAGTGTCGTTTCCGGTTGGTGGTTCATTTTAAAAATTTAACCAAATAAATTTTTCGAAAAATTAAATTATTTAAAAGTAGAAAAATTATTTTTTTTTTAAACGGTTGGGGTAGGTTTTAAAACAAAAATCCAATGCATTTAGGATTTTTTGGGGGTTTCTTTGGGGAAAATTTTTTTATTTTTAAATTTTAAAAAAATAAATATTATTTAAATCCGGTCCCTGGCTGGTTGATCCGGGGTGCGTTTATTCAAAAAATTTTAAAAAAATTAATCCTTAAAAAATTTTGAAATTATTAACTGTAAAAATAAAATTTTATTTTTTTTTAAAGTATTTTTAAATGAATGGAATTAATTTTTAAAGTTTTAAGAAAATTTTTTTTAATTTGGGGTTTTTGGTTGGTTTTTCAATTCCTTGGGGGCCCTTTCCCGGGGCCCTTTTTTTTTTTTAAAACAAAAATTTTTTAAAAAAAAATTTTGAATAAAATTTTTTATTTTAAAGGTAATTTTTTAAAAAAAAATTTTTTTAAAACCCTTCCTTTTTTTGGGTTTGATTAAAAATTTAAAAAAATCTATCCTTCAGGATTTAATGGTTTAAACTGAATTCAATAATAAAATTTTTTTTTTTTTAAAACAAAAATTTTAAATTGGTTTGAACTTCCCGGATCATATGGTGTGGAGGATGGTTATGGTCCCCATCAAGGGAAATTTTTAAAAATAATAAAAAATCTGAATTTAAGATAAAAATTATTTTTTTTAAATAGTTTTTAAAAAATTTTTTTTTTTAAAGGAAAAGGGAAAGGGGTTTTGATAAAGTTTTCAATCCTGGCGGGTTTCGGGTTTTCCGCCCTTTTCAGGGAATATTTTGTTGACATCTAACCAATGTATATTTGAAAGGGTTCCCGTACCTAGGTTGGTTGACCGGGCTTAGTGCCGTTTCCCCGTAATGCGATCTTAGATAAAAAATTAATCAAAAAATGTAATTTCAGTATTTTAAATATTTAAAGTTAAAAATTTTTTTTTTTAAAAATGATATAGTTTTGGTTGTGGGTTTTTAATTTTTTAAAGGGGTTTTTTTTTTTTTAAGGGGTTTTCCCAAAGGGAAAATTTTTTAAATAAAATTTTTTTAAATTTGGTATTTTTAATTGAACTTAATTGGGTTAATTTTTTAAAAACCCCCCTTGTTCCTTGGGGGTTTAAAAATTTTGTAACAAAACTTAAAAACAAATTTTTTTAAGGTTTTAAAGGGGGGGTTTTTAATGGAAAAATTTTTTTTAAAAATTTTTTTTTTTAATTTTGGGGGTTTTTTTAAAGGGTTTAAAATTTTTTTTGGGTTAAAATTTTGACCCTTAAATTTTGGGGTTTTCCCGGGGAAATTCATTTAATTTCTTATTTAAAGGTGTTTTCCGGGGAAAAATTAAAATTTAAATTAAAAGTTTTAAAACATTTTTTTTTTGGGGTGTTTTTTAAGGTATTTTTTTTAAAAAAATTTTAAACAAAGTTTAAAAATCTTTTTTAAAAAAGGGATTTTTACCCTGTTTTTGGAGGGGAAAATTTTTTTTTTTTTTAAAAAGGGAAAAAATTTTGGGTTGGCTTTTCCCCGGGGCTTTTAGGATTTTTTTCCCCTTTCCGGGGTTAACCCCCTTGAAGGTATTAAAAAACCCCCATAAAAATTTTGGCCCCTTTCTTTTAATTATTTTGTTTACGTTTTTTTTAAAAACGAAAAATTTTTAAAAATTTTGGGGGTAAAAGGAATTTTTAAGTTTGAAATAAAATTTTAAAAATTTAAAAATTTCTTTTTTTTTGGGGGGTAATTTTTTTGGGAAAATTTCTTAAATTTTTTCATTTAATTTTTAAAGGGGGTTTTTAATTTTTTAAAAATTTGTTAAAATTTACCCCTGTTTTTAAAACTAAAATTTTTTCAAAAAGTTTTTTAAAAACCGTTTCTTTTAAAATTTTGGGGGTTTTTTAAAATTGGTTAAAAAAATTATAAAAAAAAAAAGGAATTTTTTTAAAAAAAAAAAAATTTTTTTTTAAATTTAAAAGAAAAAAAATTTTTTAATTTTTATTTTTTTTTTTTTCCCTTTTGAAGGGGGAAATTTTATTTTCAAACTTTTTTAAAGAAAATTTCTTTTAGGATTTTTGGTTTTTCGGAAAAAAATTTTGTTTTTTTTAAAAAACCAAATTTTTTTTAAAAAAAAATGATTTTTTAGTTTAAAAAAAGGAATTTTTTACCAAATTGGAAATCCCTTTTAATTTTTTTTTTTTTGGGGGGGAAAATTTAAAAATTTTTTAAAATTTAAATAAAATTTTTTAAAAAAATTTTTTTTTTTTTTTTTAATGGTTTTTTTTTTGGGGTTTTAAAAAGGGGTAAATTTTTAAAATTTGGCCCTTTTTAAAATTTGGGTAAACCCCCCTTTGGGGTTTTTAAAATTTATTTTGTTCGTTAAAAAAAATTTTTTTTTTAAAAAAAAATTGAATTATCAGGTTTTAAAATTAAAAAATTTCCCCCCCTTTTTTGGGAATTTTTTGGGTTTTTTTTTTTTTTTAAAAAAAATGAATTTTTTCCCCTTTTTAAATAATTTTTTTAAAAAAGGGTTTAAAAATTTTTTTTTTTTTAAAAAAAAATTTTTATTTATTTTTTATTTTTTTTTTTTAAAAAAGGAAAAAGCCCCTTATTTTTTAAATGCGACCCCTCAGGTTTTTTGGGGGGGGAATTTTTTTTTAAATAAAAAAGTTTTTTTTTTTTAAAAAAAACAGTTTTTTAAATTGGGAAAATTTTAAAATTTTTTAAAAAAACAAATCTTTTTTTTAAAAAAGGGGTTTTGGGGTTTTTTTCGGTTTGGGGAAATATTTTTTTTTAAACCCAAAAAAAAAAAGGGTTTTTAAAATTATGGGGGGGGTTAATGCCCTTTTTGGGAAATTCTGTTTGGCGGTTTTTTCCCCCCGGGTTCAAAAAAAGGGGAATAAAATTATTGAAAAAATCAAAAATTTTAAAAAAAAATATTTTTTTTTTAAAAAGTGGAATTTTTTTGGGGAAAAAAAAAAAATTTTTCTTTTAAAAAAAAGGGTGGGGGAAATTTACCTTTTCCCCAAAATTTTGGGGGGAATTTTTATTTTTAAAAAAGAAAAAAATTTTTAATTTTTTTAAAAAATTTTAAAAAAATTTTAAAAATTTTTAAGGGGTTAATAAATTTATTTTTTTTTAATTAAATTTTAAAAAAAAAAAGGGGTTTTTTTTTTAAAATTTTTTATTTACCCTTTTATTTAAAATTTTTTTTAAATTTTCGGGCCTTAGGGGAAATTTGTCATTTTAATCGATTAATTTTGGGGAAAATCTTTTTAACCCTTTTAAAATTTAAAAAAAATTTTATTTTCCCCCCTTTTCGGGTTTTTTTTTTTTAAAAAAAAAAACTGTTTCTAATTTAAAAAAAATTAAAAAAAATTTTCTAATTAATTGGGGTTTAAAATTTTTTTTTTTTTTTTTAAATCTTTTTTTTTTTTGGGGGGTTATAATTAAAAAAAAATTTTTAAAAAAATTTTTAGTCCCATATGGTCTGGGTTTGGGGCCCGGTTTCCCCGGGCCGGTTCAATTGGGTTGGGAAAAATTTTTTCGATTTTTAAAAAACCAATAATAAATTTTTAAAAATGTTAAATTTTAAATTTTTTGGGGGGGTTTTTCCCCGGTTTTCTTATTGGAATCTTTTTTTTTTTAAAACAAGTTAATAAAAAAAAGTGAATTTTTAAAAAATTTTGAAATTTTTAAACAAAATTTAAAGTAAAACTTTTTTTTTTTTTAAAAAGGGTTTTTTTGGGGGGGAAAAAATATTAATTTTTCGAAAAAAATTTATTTCCCCTTTTGGGGGTTTTTCCCCGGGGGAAAGTTTTAAATTTGTTAAAAATTTTCCCTTTAAAAGTGAATTTTTTGGTTTAAAAAAATTTTTAAAAAAATTTATTAAATAAAAAAATTTTTTTTTTTTTTTAAAAATAATATTTTTTTAAAAGGGGGAAAAATTTTTTTTTTTTAGAAATTAGGGAGTGGTAGGTTCCCCTTTTTCCCCGTTGGTTAATGGATGGGTTTTTAAAACCAACCAAAAATTTTTAAAAAAAATTTTCCTTTTAATTTTTTTAAAGTGTACAATTATTTTTTTTTTAAAATCATTTTCAAAAAAATTTGGGGGTTTAAAAATTTTTAACAAAAGTTTTTGAAACCCAATTTTTTTTTTTTTAAATTTTTTTGGTTTTTGGGGGGGTTTTTTAATTTTATTTAAATTTAAAAAAATTTTTTAAATTTTTTAAAAAAGGGAAAAATTTTTGGGGTTTTTAAAGGGGCCCTTTTTGGGAAAAAAATTTTTTTGGATTATTTTTGTAAAACCCCCCTTAACCCTTTTAAATTTTTTAAATTTTTAAACCCCTTTTAAAAATTTGTTTTTATATATTTTTTTTTTTTAGGGGGGTTTTTGGTTAAAATTTGTTTTTAAAAAAGTTTTTTAAAAAAAATTTTTTTTTTTTTAAAAAATTGAATTTTTAAAAATTTAAAAACAAAATTTTTTTTTTTAAAAAAATTTTCAATTTAAATTTTTTTTTTTTTTAAAAAAATTTTTTTTTGGGGGGACTAAACCCCTTTTGGGAAAATGGTTAAAAAAAATTTTTTTCCCGGGGGGGCCCCTTTAGGGAAAAAAATTTTTAAAAAAAATTTAAAAAAATTTTAATTTTTTTTTTTTAAAAAAAGTAAAGGGGGGGTTTTTTAAATTTTTTTGGGGCCCCTTTTTTTTGGGAGGGGTTTTTTAAAAAAGTTTTTAAAAAATTTTTTTTTTAAAATATTAAAAATTAAAATTTTTTTCTTCCCCGGGGATTTAATTTTAAAAAAAATTTTGATTTCTTTTTCCCCAAAAAAATTTTTTGGGAAACAATTTGGAACCCCAATTTTTTTAAAATTTATGGGGTTTTAGCCTCCCGGGTTTTTTTGGGGAATTTTTGTAAAAATTAAACAATGTTTTTTTTTTAAAAAAAAATTGGTTTGGGGGTAAAAATTTTTAAAAAAGTTTCCTTTTTTTTTTTTGGGGGGCCCGGGTTTTTTAAAAATTTAAAAAATTTTTGGGTTTTTTTTAAGAAATTTTAAATTTTTAAAACTTTAAAAGGGGCCCGGGAAAAAAGGGTTTTTTTTTTTCCTTTTTCCCGTTTTAAAGGGGAAGGTACATTTAAAAACCTTTTGGGGTAAATTTTGGAAAAATTTTTTCCCCTTGGGGTTTTTTCCCCAAGGAAAAAAATTAAATATTTAACCCAAATTTTGAAAACAAAATTTTTTTTTTTTAAATAAATATTTTTTAAAAGGGGGGAAAAGTAATTAAAAAATTTTTTGGGGCCCCCCTTTTTTTTGGGGGGGGTTTTTTAAAAGGCGGGTTTAAGGGGTTAAATTTTTTAACCCTTTAAAATTGGGGTTTTTCCCCGGGGAAAAAAAATTTTTTAAAAAAAAAATTTAAAAATTTTTTTTATTAAAAAATTTTTGGAATTTTTTTTTTTTAAAAAATAATAAAATGTTGTGTTTTTTCCCCCCTTTTTTTGAAAATTTTTAAAAATTTTTTAAAACCCCTTTCTTTTTTTTTGGGGGGGAAATTTTTAGGTTTTTTTTTTAAAAAATATCTTTTCATAAACCAATTTTTTTTTTTAAAAACCCCCTTTTTAACAAAAGGGGGTTATTTTTTAAAAAAATTCCGGAAATTTTTTTGGAAAAGTGTTTGCCCGGCTTAAAAAAATTTTACCCCGGGTTATTAAATTAATTTTTTTTTTTTAAAAACAAAAAAAAAAAAAACCCCCCAAATTTTTTTTTGGGAAATTAAAAATTTTTAAAATTTTTTAAAAATTTTTATTTTTTTTTCCCTTGGGTTTTTGTTTTAGTTTTGGAAATTTTAAGTTAAAATTTTTAAAATTTTTTTAAGGGTTTAAAAAGGGGTTTTAAAAATTTTTTTTTGGGTTTAAAAAATTATTTTTTTTAAAAAAATTTTTCCCCAAAGGGAAATTAAAGAAAATTTATTTTAGTTTTTTAAATAAAAATTTTTTTTTTTGGGGGGGGGTTTTTTAAAAAAAAAAAATTTTCTTTCCTTTTTTGGGTATTTTTGAAAAAAAATTCATAACAATTAAAAAACCCCTTTCTTTGGGGGTTTTTGGAATATTTAAATTTTTAAAAATTTTTTAAAAAAAAAACCCCAATTTTTTAAAATGGTTTTTTTTTGGGGGTTAAATGTTAATTTTTTTTTTTTTTTTAAAACCCCATAATTTTTTTGGAAAAGAATTTGCAGAATTAAAAAAATTTTGGGGACCCCTTCCCCGGGGCCGTTTTGGGGTTGGTTTTAAAAAGAATAAAAAAAATTAACCTTTTTAAAAAAAATTTTTAAAATAATTAATTAAAAAAATGTTATTTTTTTTTGGGGCCCTGTTTTTTTTTGGGGGGAAAATTTTTTTAAAACTTTTTAACCCAAAATTTGTGGGGCCTTTTAAATTTGGGGTTTTTTAAAATTTTTTTTGTTTTTTTAATTTTTTTAAAAAAATTTTTTTAAAAATAAGTTAAAACCCCCTTTATTTTGGAAGGGTTTTTTTTTGGGGGCTTAGCCCCTTGGGTTTTCAAGGTTTTATTTAAAAAATTTTTTAATAAAAAAAAATTTCTTTAGAAATTAAAAATTGTTTTTTTTTAAAAAATTAAATAAATCTGTTAATTTTTTTTTTTTTTAAAAAATAAAAATTTTTTTTTTTTTTAAATGGAAAAAATTTTTCCCCCGGGGGGGTTCTTGGGATTTATTTAGGGGTTAAATCCCTTTCACCTTGGGGTTTTTTGTTTTGGAATTTTCGTTTTTTTAAAAAAATTTTTAAAAAACCCTTAAAGGGAAAAATATTATTAGAAAAAAATTTAAACCCCTTTCTTTTTTTTAAAAAATTTTTTGCAAATTAAAATAAATAATAAAAAATTTTTAAAATTTTAAAAAATAAATTTTTTGGGATGGGGGTAAAAATAAATTTTTTTTTTCCCTTTTAGGGGTTGAGGGTTTTCCCTTTTTTTTGGGTTTTAAAATTTTGGAAACGTAAAACTTAACCCCTTGGGAATTTAAAATTTTTTAAAAATTTAAAATTTAAAAAAATTTTTTTTTTTTTAAAAAAAAATTTTTTTTGTTTTAAAAATGGTTTTTTTTATAAACAAGTTTTTAAAGTTTTAAAAAAATTTTAAAAAATTTTTAAAAACCCAAAAAAGGGGGGGGAAAAATCCCTTTTTTTTTTAATTTCGGGGGAAAAAGGAAAAATTAATAAAAGGTTTTGGGGAAAACCGGTTTGGTTGGGTCGGGCCCCAATTGGGGGGTTCTTTTTGGGGAATTTGTATTTTTTAAAAATAATAAAACAAAAAAATTTTTTATAAAAATAAAAAAATTTTTTTTTTTTAAAAAAAACTGTTTTTAAAATTTTTTAGAAAACTTTAAAAATCATTTAAATTTTGGTTTTAAAGGTTTTTCAATTAATGGGGGTTTTTTTTTTTTTTTTAAAAAAATTTTTGGGGGAAAAAAAATTTTAAAGAATTTTGGGAGGAGGGCCCCTTACCCCTGGCCGGGTTGTTTCCTTTTTGGGGGGTTTTTTTTTAAATTAAATCAATAAAAAGTTTTTTTAAAATAAAAAAATTTTTATTTTAAAAATTGAAAAAACTTTTTTTTTAAAAAAGGTTTTTTAAGTTTTTTTTAAAAAAAGTTAAAATTTTGGGCTAGGGTTAGGATGGGTTTTGGTGGGGAATTGGGGGGTTAATTTTTATAAAATCTAATAAAAAAAAATTTAAAATTTTAAAGGTTTTTTAAGTAAATTTTAAAAACCCCTTTTTTTAAAGGGTTTTGTTTTAAAAAAATTGAAAAAAAATTCCCAAAAAAAAAATTAATTTTTTTTAAAAAATTTTAAACCCCCCTTTTTTTT
>CM055818.1:57773741-57826846 GCA_029582265.1 Zoroaster sp. YZ-2022
ACATTATTTGAACAAATAGACATTCAAAGCAAAACATTATACACAAGTTATACAAAGAGTTAATGAAGCTTATTTTGAATTAAATTAATAATCAAAAAGCATAGAAACATACAAAGAATCTACAAAGAATGTATTTTCAAACATTAATACAAAATGTGTTCTTATAAGTAAGAGAAACGTGGCGGTTAGAAAAACCATGTGAACTCCCCATTAACAACGGTAAAAAGAGCATTGTTTATGGACCATTTGTTTTTGAAGGTAACAGTATTATGAGAAGATTTATAGAAATTATATTCAAGAAGGATTCTGTACTGCAGTTGAAAACGCCAGATTATTAAAGGATCAGTGTAACGGGTGGTGCGATAAAGGGTATATATAACATACTTGCAGCTGACGATGAGGAAATTGGCCAGCCTCACAGCCTCCTTACTGCATCGCCTAGCGTGTGGAATCAGTGCCCAATAGATGTTGAAGTTTAGCTGAAGGTCAGGAAGCAGGAGACAGATGAGGCGATGAAGTAGGTTGAGGGCTGGCTGAATAGACGGACAGGTGATGAACATGTGCCAGATCGTGCCCCTCTCACCGCACCATCCACAAAAAGGAGAGATGTCGGGGTTGAGGTGTTGAAGGACTGGGAGAGAAGGAATGACGTTGTGTAGTAGTTTAAATTGCATGTCCCCCTGTTTCTTTCTTGTGGGAAGTTCATAGATTTGTTTCCATTGTATCTCATTTTCTTTGTCGAGGAAACCTTGCAGGTGCCAGAAAGTGATGGTGTAGTCTGGCAGATGGTTTACGGAGGAGTTGATGATGGCGTTGATTAGTTTGGATGGTGCGGAGAGTCCTTTGGTGTTAGACGAAATCTTGATGTTTAGGGGCAGATCTGGCTGGTGACATATGTGAAGAAGAAGAGCGGGAGCGTGAAGAAAACCTTTGCAGTTGAAGAACGAAGGAAACATGCGGACGAGAACAGAGTGCAAACGTTGAAGATCGGAGTTGAGAAGACGATGGGAGAGTGGGCGTGCTCTGGGTATTTCTTGTGAAAGGTCGTCGACCACGATCCATCCTCCGGTGGTGGGGTTAATGACGTGGCGCACTAATTTTATTCCACACGCTAGGAGCCGAGCAGAGAACGGCACGACCTTAGCAGATGCCTCATCGTCAGCTGCAAGACTAAGAATAGAACTGTTAATGGGGAGGTTGAACACATGGCTGAGACAGTCGTGTGTTATTTGAAGTTGAGCTCCGGTAGCCATCCAAGCACGCATTACTTCAGTATAATATTCAGGGAGAGCAGAAAAACAATTTGGATTTAGTTTGGTAAAGAACAGATGATAGTCTAAATTTAACTTTTGATAATTATGGAGATAGTGTTTGAAAAAAAAGAAGGCAGGATGCGAGGAATTTTGTAAGAAGCGTTGGATTTGGGTAAAACGAAAGGTGAAGACGCGTGCTTGGAGGCAGGCAAGGCCGAGTCCCCCTCTGTCAGTTTTTTGAAAAAGAGTTTATTTTTTAAGGTGGTGTTTTTTTGTGGGCCAGACGAAACCGATGAGCATTTCCTGGAGTTCACTTAGTACAGAAGGAGGAGGTGCAATTGCGGCCAAGCAGTGGAAAATTTTGGAAGCGGCCAGCTGATTGGCCACAAGTATGCGACCTTTAAAGGAGAGAGCTAGAGAGAGAGTTTTCCAGGAGTTTAAGGTTTTAGAGAGTTTTTCTTTACATTTAGCCCAATTCTGTTTTTCATATGTGTATGTATTTCCTAAGTGAACTCCAAGAAACGGTAACCCCTCGCTGTTCCATTGGAAATCGAGGGGTCTGTCATTTCGTCCGACCCACGATCCTATCCATAACCCCTGGGACTTTTTATAGTTTAGACGAGCAGCAGAGGCGCGACCGAAAAGGCTGTACGCCTTTTCAATCGCGCTGAAACCCACATCGGAGGCGACAAAAACCGTTATATCGTCCGCGTACGCCGACACGCAACAGAAAGTATCCGTGTCGGGGAGCAAAATGCTATTTTTATTTAATTTAGATCGTAAATTATTGAGGAAAGGTTCAATAGCGATAGAATAAAGCAGTCCCGAGAGCGGGCATCCCTGACGAATTCCCTTCTCGAAGGGGAAGGGAGCAGTCAGGGAACCACAGACTTTAATGAGGCTCTCGGAACCGCTGTATAGTAGAAGAATATGGCGCAGAAAACGCTCCCCAAAGCCCATGGCCCTCATTGTTCCGAAAAGGTAGTCGTGGTCAACGTTGTCGAAAGCTTTTTCTTGGTCTAAGTTGACTACTGCTAAGGGAGAGTTATTGAAATTAGAGTAGGAAATAATGTCACGAATGAGAGAAATGTTATCAAAAATGGATCTTTCCGGAACACAGTATTAGTTTGATCTTGTTTAATGATGCCGTGAACGCACTGCTTCAACCTGCCGGCGAGCAGCTTGGCGTAGATTTTGTAGTCGGAGTTGAGAAGCGAGATCGGACGCCAGTTTGCAATATTGGACAGGTCTCCCTTTTTCGGGATAAGAGTGATGACAGCACGGGAGAAAGAACGAGGAAGAGAACCGGAAGTGAATGAAGAATTTAAAACATCTAGATAGTTATTTTTTAGAATGGGCCAGAAAACTTGGAAAAATTCAGAGGTGAGTCCGTCTAGACCGGGGGTTTTGTTTTTGCCAAGCTGCTCGACGGCGAGATCTAGTTCCTCAAGAGAAAGAGGACAATCGAGGTCCTCCGCCTCTTGAGTTTCAAGTCTATCGAGGCCCTCAGTGATTTCATTAAATGCGCTCTCGTCAGTCGGGACACGTGCATACAGTTTTTTATAAAAGTTTTGTATGTGTGTTTTAATTTCGGTGGGGTTTTCTGTAATTTGGCCGGATTCGAGACGTATATGCGGAAAGGATTTCGAAATAGAGTGCGATTTTTCGAGATTGAAGAAATAAGAAGAGCACGTGTCTACTTCATTGAGGTGTTGAAAACGCGATCTGACGAGAGCGCCCTGAGCCCGATTTTTTAAAAGCAAGTTTAGTTCATTTCTTTGCTCTTTGAGGACCTCTCTAGCTTGAGGCGTGAGGTCTGGCGCGGACTGTAAATCGTCTATAATTAAGTTCAATTTGTGAAGTGTTTCGCGTTTTTCTTGCGCAATTTTGCGGCTATAAATTTGTGAAATGGATTTGATGTGGGATTTACCAAAATCCCACCACGAATTTAGAGAAGGAAAAGAGTTTTTTTGGGTTTGCCAATTAGACCAGAAGGAACGTATAATTTCTAAGTAATTTTTGTCAGAAAGGAGTGTATTATTGAAGTGCCAGTAGGCGCTGCCTTTCTGTTGAGCGGAGGGGAGTTTGATAGAGAGAGAAACGGCAGAATGATCGGAGAGGGAACAGGGTGTAATTTTACAGTGTGTGATAGAAGGAATAAAGTCGGAGTGAGAGTAAAAACGATCGAGTCTAGCTTTAGATGAGCCAGACTCAGAAGACGGATTGTTTCGATGCCAAGTAAATTTTTGTTCAGTGGTGTTGAGTCCGCGCCAGACATCACGCAAGGACAGTGCGTTCACTGCATCTTTGAGGGCCATGGACATTTTGTTTCTACGCTCGAAAAAAAGTGTTATTGTGGAAGATTTTTGTATACAGGATGTGACCATCAGAAATAATTTGAGAAAGTAAAATGTCAATTGTTTTATTTTTTATAAGGGTAGTGATTCCAGATCCAGTATTGGGGCTTGGGGCGCAGATTGGGGGTGTAGGGCCATATGTTCCAACAGGGACTATTTTCGGTTAAATTATATGTTTCTTGAAGAAAAATTATATCAGGGCTATTGTGTAAATCAGAGATATAAGTATGAATCGAGGCAGTTTTTATGGCAGAACTGCAGCCTCCAGTATTTAGGGAGAGGAGTGACAGTGTCATCGCAAGAAAGGAAAGGAAAGCAAAAGTATCCATTGAGAAAGTTTAAATAAAGAAGTTATTTGTCTAAAGTTCTTATGAGTTTCGTGAGTCTCTGCTGCAATCTTTTAGTGAGGTTGGGGGTGGTTCGTAGTTGTTTGAGTTGTTTGACAAGGCTAGGGATATTGGACGTGAACGTTTTTGCTATTATGGCGGGTTTCTTTTTGGTCTTTACAGCAGACAGGAAACGCTGCAGTTCGCGCAGGGAGAGAGTGCCTTGTGGAGCGGAGAGAGTGCCTTGTGGAGCGGTAAGACCCTCGAGGGCGAGGTCGTCGCCCTGAGAGTCTTCCCACATGTCTGTGTCAGTGTCCTGGTCAGTAGTCTGGGATAAAGGTGTGGAGGGTGTGGAGGGTGCGGAGGATATATGTCTTGGTGTGTTGGGGGTGGAGGTCGTAGGTTTGGAAGGTGTAGGAGTAGACTTTAAGGGAGTGGATGGGGTGAATGTTTTGGTTGTGGGGGTGTGGTGCGGAGGTGGGGTGTGGTGCGGGGGTGGCGGGGATTCGGGAAGGGGTGGCGGGTATACGGGCAGGGGAAGCGGAGGTACGGGCAGGGGAGGCGGAGGTACGGGCAGGGGAGGCGGGTTTGGGGTCGGTGCGTTTGGGGTCGGTGCGTTTGGGGTCGGTGGGCTTGAGGTCGGTGGGCTTGGGGTCGGTGGGCTTGGGGTCGGAGGGCTTGGGGTCGGAGGGCTTGGGGTCGGAGGGCTTGGGGTGGGAGGGTTTGGGGTGGGAGGGTTTGGGGTGGGAGGGTTTGGGGTGGGTGGGTTTGGGGTGGGTGGGTTTGGGGTGGGTGGGTTTGGGGGGGGTGGGTGGGTTTGGGGTGGGTGGGTTTGGGGTGGGTGGGTTTGGGGTGGGTGGGTTTGGGGTGGGTGGGTTTGGGATGGGAGGGTTTGGGGTTGGGATTGGAAGGCGTTTGGGTGGGGGAGGGAGGGTCAACCGACATAGGTTTTGTGACTCACTTGAGTTTCCTTGGGGGGGGGAAGGGGATTGGAGGAGAGTGAATTTGTTGGAGAGGGTCAGAGGTGTTGGGGGAGGTGTTAATTTCCTTTTTTGTACTGCATCAGAGAAGGTGCGGGCGGGACGAGGGGGCGTACCCCAGATATGATTAGAGGTTGATGGGCGGTGAGAGGGGGTTACGTCTCCGCGAGGAGACGCCTCGAGCGAGGACCACAAGGGGTTGCGGTCGGGGTTCGAGGTCGGTGATGCCACCGGATCCGCCGTCGCCGGTAGCTCGACCGGGGCAACGCCACTACCAAGGGGGTCGCTCCCCGAGGAAGCGTTATCGGTATCAGACGGGGCAGTCAAATTAGTGGGGACAGGTTTGGATTGTTTGGGAGGGTGTTTGGAATCAGACTTACCATGAATGAAAACTGGACGTGGATTTAGTGGGTTGTTGTCGTTGTCGTTGTCGTTGTCATTAGTCGGGTTTCCCTTCCTGCACGAACGCGCGATGTGGCAGAGTCCACCACACTGGAAACACCGGGTGGATTCCGTTGAAATGAAAACCCGGTAGTTTTCGCCGGCATGTGTAAAACTGATGGAAGCCGGCGGTGCGATGTTCTTGTCCAATAACACGCTAACCTGTCTCCTGAAGGACCGGATATGAGCTAGTTGTTTTTGTTCCCAGGGGAACGGAGCGAATTTGTGACACCACCTTACAAAATGTTGAGAGATTGTTAATTAACACCATGTTTGGTATTTCTGGGAAAAATTTGATAAAGTCATGCGAGTGGTGGGGCGGACAAGCGGCATGACCTCGAGAAAGGAGCCGTCGTATTCCAAGCCATTTTCTACGACGTCGAAGGCTGCCGTTCCCGAGGACATGTAGAGCGCAATGCGGCCATTTCTAATTCGTGATGCGTCGGTTATATGTGCGGGAGAAATTGATTTTGAGAAATGATCAATGTAAGTACGCACAGAAACGTTGTCCTGCGCGTAGAAGACAACCCCATTGTTCCTGGAGACGGGCCCAGGAAAGCTACCACCAGGAACAATAGGGTCTTTGTTGGTGTTAGCTGTCCCGCTTAGATATTCAAATTGTTGGTGTTAGCGCATAATATGCACAAAGTGTAGTGGCCATTCGTCGACGGCAGGTCGGGGAATGGGCCTTGATCCTTTTGTACTTGCCAACATTCAAGGCGGAGCTCATTGTCATAACAATACCAAATTTATATGCACGCATATAAGCCTATGTTTATGTCAAATATGTCATTATTCAGGTCAAAGCTAGGGGCCTAGGATTGATCATCATTTAAAAAAAATCACCGACAAATTAACAACTCTTGCGTGAGAAATCTCCATCGGGATTCTAATGGAAAAATGAAGATACACAATAAACTCTTGATTACAGAAGAATCAAGGCTGTTGATTGAGTTCGAACATAGGCCCTATACGAGGTCGCAATGCACAATCGACACGACAGTTATTTATCTCGCTGTACAGTGCAGGGGTGTCGACCACTGTGTGGTGCTGACCCCATCCGGGGACAGCGCCCCCTTCGTGTATGCTGAATTTCGCTGGCCAGAAACTACTACAACAGCCTTGGTTTAAGGCTTATGGTAGCCTTTTAGTTAAGGTCCACGCAGCACCTGGATCACAACATACGAAATAAGACCACGCACGAGAGTACCGAACGCGCCAAGGGACTTCATCAGTCCGTTCTGAAGTCTTGTTTTTTTTAAATATTTCTCTACCAATTTGGGTAGAGAAATGTTAATACATAATTCTAACTAATTTGTTATGCTATGACTTATTTGAATATAGATAAGTCCAATATTTTGCTTACGGTGATTGGTTTAAATAAATTTGCATACATAAATTATTCACTTTGATTGAGGTTCATAAATAATTCTTTAGTAGCGTCATTGGAACGGACTGGCAAATGCGCTCGTGACTTCGCCACTCATCGCATGCGATCGCATGCGAGGTCTTTTTCGAGCGTTGCCACATGCGCCTTGACTAAAGGCTAGGCTTCCACCAGAGAGGCGCCCGCGGACATAATGGGCCCGCGAACGTAATGGGCCGGACTTAATGGGCCCGCGGACATAATGGGCCGGACACAATGGGCCCGCGGACATAATGGGCCAGACTTAATGGGCCCGCGGACGTAATGGGCCGGACTTAATGGGCCCACTGACATAATGTGCCGGACATAATGGGCCCGCGGACGTAATGGGTCGGACATAATGGGCCCGCGGACGTAATGGGCCGGATATAATGGGCCCGCGGACGTAATGGGCCGGACATAATGGTTCCAAATCGGTTCGCGGACATAATGGTACTTGCGGACATTATGGTCCAGAACAGACGCCCCATCTGGAAATGAGACGCGTGGAGGAGTAACATCTAAAGATGACCTAACACCTCAAATTCTTGAAAGCGTACCGGTACCAAAGACATTGCTTAGACGATGATGTCATGACATGGAATAAGAATGATCAACTTGTATACGAGGGTAATGTTGTGAAAGGTTCTAATATAATTGATCCGGTGAATGACACTTTACGATATTGGAAACGAAATACGACGTGATGTCGTGAGAAAATTTAAGCAGACCGAAAAACGGTTGTTATTTATGGACCCTAATCTTTTGATGACGGCCACTAACCCATCACGTGTTTCTAAACGTAAAAGGGTTGTGTCTACGCCTTTAAAATTGAGAAAAAGACTTTCTTGGGAAACTATGTAAATAATTGTAAAACTTGTTGTATGATTTAGTAATGATTTACGGTTTAAAAAAAACAACTGTATTGTGTATTGGTTTGAGCGTATTTTATTCCATATATTTGTGTTAATTAAACTTTAGTGTAGTTGATTTTCAATTGTAGACAATAAAAACACAAAATAAATGTTTGACGATTGTAATATTCATTTATTTACTTTACATTGAGAAATAAAAGCAATGATATTAATACATTGGAAAGAATAAACACTGTTTTTGTTTTCTTATTTGTTTGCTTGATTTATTTTTATAGGGTTCTTTTCTTAAAACTAAAATGCTAAGACTACTACTAATAATGATAATAAAAACAATTTCGTTTTACAGAAATTTTTCTAGTCATTAAATCAAAATCGACAACTGGAACATCAACTTCATATTTTTCTTCTACAAAATCTTGAACTAATACATCGTTGATTAAACTATCATCCGTAAATGCTGCAACAATATCAACCATAGGTCCATTTCTACATCTATGTACTAAGTAAAAAATACAGTACTGAACACTGTTGTATTCATGGATTGTAAACACGTTGTGTTATAAGTACAGCTTACGCTATTGTCATCGATAAATGTTTTAAAATAGTGTCCATACGCAGCTGGAGCTTGACCAAAAGAGTCAAAGAATTCTGCCCGTTTGTCTTGATCGAAGTAGCACGCCAGCCAGTGTGTTCCAGGTTGTTCGCTTGTATCGGAATTAATAATGAAAGCCTGTGGGTATCTGTTTACTTGGGGTAATAGATCTGAAGGAAATACACCTCTTAGGTATTGTTTGGTATATCTGTCTCCTTGAAGTACTTTCAAAAGCTGAACTGTATCCATCTCGTCTTTCTAATTGGAATAATCGATCAGGATATTCCGACTTTTGTCCACCTCTAGAATAGATTCGAATTCACTGTAGATAAACCGTTTCGGGTAATGCTGATGCAAATTTTAGCTCCAGTCGTAGATTGCTACGATTTACCAGATTAAAATGCGGTCCTTCCGAATGGTCAGGAGATAGATCGAAAGCGTAGAGTGTGTAACCAGATTCATAGTCTGATCTATCTATCTGATTGCCTGCGTCTTGGTATAGGGTATTTATACCGGAAAATAAAGTCTGATAGGCCATCATGTAATTCTTGTCCGTCCCTGTAAATTTAGGCTGAAGAGGTCTCCACGGTGTTCATTGTCCACGTACAGTCCAAGAAAATTTAAATTATAATGTTCAAAATTGTAAGGATTCTGTCTATAGTCACCGTTGTACACCCTGTTACCTACAATTCCAATCACAATGCGTTTAGGAATTTGTCCCAAGAACAAATTTTCGCGTGTAAACGACAGGTTTCCGTGTTGAATGGAGAAACTTTTAACATCTACACTACGTATAATGGATATTTTGCTGTAGTAGTATCCAACATTTTAGCGTGCGTCAGAGCAATTGATGAACTGAGAGTAACTTTTCTGTCGTAGAAAGCTGCATCCATAATTTATAATTTATATTTGTCAGTTTGCAGGGAGTTAACAAACAACAATCGTTTTTACTACGATGAAACTTAAGTTTAAGGCTGACACCGTTCAACAAGAGTCTGTCTTGAAAAAATATGTCACCGTGAATCGGCCCAAATAGATCGACCACTTGACTCCCTTCAGTAAATTGATACCGTTGTTTTAATCCTTCATTATGTTCATCATCGATGGGGTTGGCCCGATTCATTCTCCCGGCTGTATCCTTGAAAAATAAAGCTGATGTTAATTGGGATTTCTTCGCAATATCTCCAAAAGACAATAAGGATTCAATTATGGTCCGATATGCATAATTATTCGTTGCCGACGACACGAGTCTATCATTAAGAGTAATATCAACTTCAGAGAACAGGGAATGTAGAAAAAGATTTACAGGACCAACTGCTGCGTCATTTGCAAGATCCGATCCATCTTCATTAACAATCTTTGCCTTCACATTTATCATAGAATGTGGCAAATCCAGATAGTGTGCTGACGATCCAGTCACGTTGAATTCTATGGAATCAGAGTCCACGATATTAGTCAGTGGATTATACTGTATCCATTGGCCCTTTAAAATTTAAGTCTGAGTGGGAGGGACGTTGAATAAGTCCGTTTCACTCTTAGAACATTCACAAGAAAACTTATTGATGAAAGCCATGGTTAATTAATAGTCGAATATATGTCTAATGTCCTCTTCTTTCGTTTGCTTGAAGTCTTTATGTGTGGAACGTGAGGTGCTCTCCTTTTTAAAGGGTAATTTTTTACTTGGTGATGGTTTTCTCTTTTTATAGAGTTGCCGAGAAGCCTGCGACGTCATCTGTAATCCAGCTTGGCGTAAACGTTGAGTTGCTGATGTCTTTACGTTTTGAGCGTTGAGTGCGTCTGAAGCAATCTCTACTCCCGTCTGTAAGGCTTGTTTGCCTAACGCTTTTGCCCCCTTCTTGAGTATGGGTAGAGCGGATCTAAAGAGCCCTCTTAGAATATTTCCTAATCCATATCCTCTCTGAATACGGGCACCCCTAAAAAAATTCCCTCGGTTTGGTGTCTATAATATCGTTCATAGTCATCCATAACAGCTATAATAGTGTCGGACGAGTTCTACGAAAGTGAAGTGCAATTGTTAGTTTCCCATGTTGAAATGGTATCTTTTCTCCAGTGTCCTTTCTTATATCCACATGAACGACTTCGAAATTTTTCGTTTTTACAGGAACATAGTGAGGCGTATAGGTTGGTGAGGCGTGTTGAAAGTGTGAGCAATCATACCACCCTGTGTAATCCCAGAGTTTTGTAGAGGGACAACTCTTAATAATGGCGCGCTTACGTCTCCCACTAATTGATTTTGCACCATTGTACAGATCGTTAATTGTCACAAAATATTTAAACAAAGTTGACCCCAATTTGACATCCTCCCGAACACCTAGAGTTTGTGTCGAGACAAACTCTGAATCTCTAGTTGTTGTTATTATTGTTATTATTGTTGTTATTATTGTTATTATTGTTATTATTGTTATTATTGTTATTATTGTTATTATTGTTATTATTGTTACTTTAAAGAATGCTATGTTAGGGTGACAGTTTTTGGTGAATTTTTTTCTACTAGGGCGACTCGCCTCATTAGGGTGACAAATTAGTGTCGCCCTATTGTTTTTACTACCTTTTAATGAAGGAATTAACTGTTTTTTTTTACAGTAATCGCTTCCTTGGGCTGAAACAACCCAGGCATGAAAATTTGGGTTGTTGGAGGATATTATTAAGAGGGAAAAGGAAGGGGGAAGTTTTGTGCACAAGTCTATGGGAAAGTCGCCCTATTATAACATTTTCGCAAATTATTATTATTGTTATTATTGTTATTATTGTTATTATTGTTATTGTTGTTGTTGTTGTTGTTATTGTTGTTGTTATTGTTGTTGTTATTGTTGTTGTTGTTATTGTTGTTGTTATTATTGTTGTTGTTATTATTGTTATTATTGTTATTGTTGTTGTTGTTGTTGTTGTTTTTTTCTCCTCCGCAACTCTCCGGTAAAAAACACATACTTGCAAACTTCACATGAACTTGAAACTTGGCATGTACTTAGAACTTAATACGTAGATGAAACATGAGTTGTGACGTCATGATGAGGTCATGAGATATCGAATAACGATAAATCAAAGTTTAATATTTCAAAAAATCATAAGTCCTGAACTACACAATGGAATTTTACAATCTATACGTCATCGGAAAGGTCTTGAACTATCAAATATAATTTACACAGACATGACTTCAATTTGACCTTGTCTTCCGGTCCAAACCGGAAGTCAAAGTTTCATATTAAAATAAATCATATGTCGACAACCACAAGAGGTAACTTCACAATCTTTGCACCATTGTACAGATCGTTAATTGTCAAAAAATATTTACAAAAAGTGACCCCAATTTGACCTTACTTCCTGTCCAAACCGGAAGTCAAAGTTTAATATTAAAAAAAATCGTATCTCAACAACCACAAGAGGTAAATTAACATTTTTTGCACCTTTGTACAGATTGTTAATTGTCAAAAATATTTACAAAATCATGACCCCAATTTGACCTTTACTTCCTGTCCAAACCGGAAGTCAAAGTTAAATATTTACAAAAAGGTGACCCCAATTTGACCTTACTTCCTGTCCAAACCGGAAGTCAAACTTTAATTTAAAAAAAAATCATATCTCAACAACCACAAGGGGTAAATTCACAATCTTTCCACCATTGTATAGATTGTTAATTGTCGAAAAATATTTACACAAAGGTGACTCCAATTTGACCTTACTTCCTGTCCAAACCGGAAGTCAATATTTTCAAAACCGTACATCATTAGCGAGGACGACGGTTTCGTCAAAATCACAATTCGTATCTGGAACTACACGAAAACGGTTTGTAAAAACTCGACAAAGAAATGCCTTCTCTCAAAGAATTTCGGTACCAAAATTGACCTTTATGTAGCAGAACAGTTGTTTTTCGCATATGAACTGTTTTTCAAGAATAAACGAGATTTCATTGGTACACTAATGAGTTGAAAACACGTCTTGGTAAATGAAACGGCCACTTTTTATTTGACAACCTTCGGGACTTTTGAGTTGTGCCCTCCTTTAGCAAAATATCTCCTAGACATGCGTCATTTGTTGATATTTTGTACAGAGAAAGGTCTGCTGAGTAGATACAAAATTCGGTCCGATTTGGTGGATTTTGTCATTTTTACAGTTGGTTTAAATTAGTGTCCAAATTAGCACCTATTTTTTACCCAACAGTTCATAAAAAGCAGTAAAAATAAAAAAATAAAAAAATAAAAAAAAACCTATACAAAACAACGATTTTCTGAAAGTTCATACATTTTTGGTTATGGTACATGTCTTTGTTTTTGCTCAAGTAACTGCGCATTGTTGCGCAATATGTTTTTGAAAGGGGGGTCATTGCAGATTTCATTAGTCTGATTGACTGAGACAAGGTGGGTATTCCATGCTTGGGTTTCACCACAGAATTATCAGGATGTTGTTTCGATTTTGTGATAAACATGTCAGTTAAAAAAACTAGCACTGAACTGTTCCGATTTTGGTTGTTTCTGTTTTGGAAGAGTAATGATCGATGTATGTAAAACCATCCGGTGAACAATAAAGATTCCGTGGCCAGTTAAAAAAAAAAATCAGAAATTTTTTGAAATGTCAGGGTAATTAACATCTGTTGTTCTTGAAATTCCCTTGTAACCTTGTTGAGGATCTTCTAGGTGTAGTCTGAAGAGAAGTTTATTCGATCATTATCATTTATTATACCATTGCATTTGAAATGAAGTTTGAATTTGGTCTAGGGACTAATGTGATTAAGTTCAAACCATTGAAATGGACTTCAAACAAATCATCGTTGGTAACCACATCATATTTTACAGGGTACTCTTTAATATGAAAAAAAAATATAACAATGCAAAGTTTCTTTAAAAAAACATTCTGACGTCATCATCACTGCCCTGACAAAACTCGAACACCTATGTGTTTGTAATATCAAAAATACTGCCGTCTAGTTAGGTGTTCGAGCGCGCAGCGCGAACACCTATTGTTAGGTGTTCGAGAGCGCAGCGCGAACACCTATTGTTTTTGTACTGTTTTTTTGTTTTTTTTTACTTCTTTTTCTCAGTGGCGACTGTCCGGCAACAAAGGCATCCTTGCTGAGCATTTACAGCCTTCAAGCTTAACACATGAACAGAACATAACAAGCTGACGAAACCGTTTTCTGTGACGTCATGATTACGTCATCAGGTGTCGAATTACGCTAAAAAGTAAAATATTTAAAACGTTTCATATACGTTGCATGAAAGAATCAAAGATCGTATAGCGCCGCAAGGCGCAATACGAGGCGCTAGTCTGGGCTATGGGCACAACGTACACGCAAACAGCGTCGATATCGATTGTACATGTAGATCCATTGTAACCAAATATCGTGTAGTACACGATATTTGGTTACAATGGAGCTGCATGTACAATCGATATCGACGCTGTTTGCGTGTGTGTGGTGCCCATGGCCCAGACGTAATTTTTGTAGGCTGTAAAAATGGATCGCCAACACGGTCATAAAGAGTAAGTATCTTGAAGTTACTTTTTAAGAGGATTTCCTGTATTTATCTTCGTATTTTTATACAAGAAAAACCATTTTTTAAGCTGTCCATTCGTCGTTGCATTGTGCCTGTAAAATTCAGTTGTTAAGGTTATGGCAATTTTTCAGTAGAAATGTTATGCCATATATTTTGTAATTTTTGTTTTTCTCCAAAAATCTTCAGTTTGTGCACAAATTAAATAAAGTAGCCTAGTGATTGTTTACTGCACTTTTCCTAAATTTTTTACCGTTCTCAGATACAAATAAACGGGTAGAATGTAGTATCTGGCCGCCACTATTTTTCATTAAATGTAACCAATAATGTAATCTTACCTACCTGGTAAGGTGGAGAACATACGGATGATGATGGACATATACTTCAAATTATTCCAGGATATTTATTTCATGAAAAATCAGGCATTTTTGGTATACGATGACTTCCTCAGTCATGTCAGTCTGATCTTGTAAACTCCACAATTAGTGACCAACACAGTCATTGTACATGCGTAGTGGCAACTATAATAGGATCCTTCTATTTTCTGAAGGGGAGTATTTTTTTTAGAAGGGAAATCAAGTCCGATAACCATCATAAAAGTGGATTTTAAAGATAGTTTTCGCTTTCTGTACCACCAAAAATCGATAGAATGATTTTTTAACTGGTTAGTGGTTGCAAAAAAAATCCAAAAAAGCCCTTAAAAAGTGGCGGCCGGATACGACATTCTTTCCAAATAAACTTACATAGACAATTATTTCACAGGAATGCACAATATTCATGCACAATATAAATGCACAATATTCATGACACAATACATGTACTTGTAGGTCCTGCTCCCTGAGGTCTCTTTCAGACATCACTCACATCACAATCACATGAAATTATATGAGTATGAGACTCTGCAATTTCCTTAAATACCTTTCTCTTTTGATGTGAGTTTCGTGCGAGAACATTTCTTTAATTTATTACACATTGTCAAGAATAATTGTGTGCAATTTTGAAAACAAACCAATGCCCTTTTCAATTTCAATGGTCCAGCTACTCTAAAATTATACACTATTTTCCCCATTCACATAAATTAGAACTTCTCTGAATTTTCAAATACTTTATTCCATGTACTTCCATAAAAACTTAACTATTATTTTTTACAGCATGTTGACTCCGATGTATCATGGCTCAGACTGAGTTCCAGCCAACAGTACCCCAACACGGCGTTGACACCACATCCAAATGCAGTATCGTAACTGTTCAAGTCATCAACAATCTTCAGTTTCTAGGCTACACGATGGTATGGTTTAACGTCTTATGTTAACAGATCGTTTGAGAAGGGGTCTTCATACCAATGATGAACATTTCATTTAGTTTTAATGGTTGTTTATTACCAAAAATTAAGGTTTAGTATAATTTGTTATTATTTTTTGCTATAGCAGTACTGGCATTTCAGTCCAAGAGAAGGGGTGTATCTGATAACCACCTTTCCAATCCATGTCAGTTAAACAACATTTATTTAAATCTAAGCCCTTACTCCTATTTTCAAATTTAAATCTTTTTTAGAAAGGACAAAAACATCTTGCAACTTCAGCTATGCAGAATTGATGCTGGGTGTGATTTTCGACATAATGAAGCACCAGTCGTCAGTCAATGGAATTGGTAATTTGGGCCCCTTATACTTTTATTGCTTGTTTGCCGCTCCCCTTCCCTAGTTCTTGGATTCTATAGTGCTGCAATGATAGACCAAAGAATTTTAGAAAAAAAACAAAACAAATGTGTTGGTTCATCACCAGTGGCAGTACATGCCATCACCAAGAACTTGGGGGGAGGGGGCAGACATTTTATTCTAAAATTACCGATTCCAATGACAACCCCTGAATGTCACCCATTCTGAACTGTCACTAAATCGTACATACAGAGCGTACATTTATTATAAATGCAGATTGATTCTGTTTTCTTATCAACGAAGGATCATGGTTGGGTTCATTTACACTGAAGTCATTTCACTTGTTACATGTGTAAGACCATGTACACTCATTTCTAGATTGTTTACAAGTAGGTTAAACAGGTCAACAAAGTGGTTTCAATTGTGGGGGAGGGAAGTGTGTAACCACAAAAGTCAAGGTATGAAACCCAACAGACAGTTAAAATAAATATGTATTTCATTGCTTTATTAGCAATTTACAAGCACCCATACAACTCTTTGATTATTTCAATGTCTAACAATTTATGTACAAAATGGCATCTGATCTTTAGGTTGTAATTCTGTAGTATGGATGCAGCTACAGACATTTTGCCAATCATGTGTACAACCTTGAAAATGTAAAAATCAATGTAGAATTTGTTTTCAAATTTTATAAATTATTTTTAAATTATTTGCAGTATAGGTGAAAACAAAGACAGTTTATAAGCATATCACAATAAGGAGATGCTTGATTACAGTGTCACTATCATTGTCAATTTATCATTAAATTGTTGTTATAAACTTAACCTGAAAGTGAAGTATATTATAAATAAAGATTAAATTTATTTTTGTACAAGACTTAATACCAAGAGATAAATACCAATGTTGGCTTCATTTAAATCTAAAATTGAAAGGTTTTCCATAAACAAAGTGAAAAGGGCAACCAATTATCAGATTTGATCCAGTGGATATAATTACATTTAATTTTGTTTGAATTGGGAATTATTTACTTTTTGACAACTCTTCTGCAGGGGGCAGGGGAAGATGGAAAGCACGGATGCAAGCTTTGTTCCAACTTTATCATGTAGTAGTTATAAGCTTGTTTTCTAATGAAAGGCTAATTAGCTGAAGGGAAGGAAAGGAAAGGGGAAATATTTATATGCTCTTCCATGCTTCAGTGTCTTCAGTAACCCCCAACTCCCGCAAACAATTTAACCTGCTCTTTGAATTTGCAGCCAAGTTTAATCCAGTTACTATAGATGCAGTCCCCTTCTACCCTGAATCAACTTTGTGACTATGCCCATAATAACGCTGAATAGGTTGATCTGGCTACCTACAACCCTGGCAAACTATTTTCATATGAGTGATTTTTAATGTTGATTTATCATCTAGCATGGTTTTTGAAAAGCATGTGTTGGGCTAGTGTCAATATTTAAAATAAAAAACATTGTGTTCCAAGTCACACTTGTTAATTTCTAATTTATTGCTTAAATCTCACAACTTTTCCAAGTTCAACAGCCAATATCTCAAGAACTAAATGACCTATTAGAAAACAAAAAACACAATTGAATTGCTTACATTAGTAGCTTGTAATTCTTGTGAAATGAGTTACCATAAATGCTTTGCCAATGGTCCAATTAGTGGCACACGAAGTAACGATTTTTACAAATTTTAAAAGGTCATATCTCATAGCTTCAATTTGATGTATAAGTTGACAAATTTGTTATTTTTTCATGATCATGAGGAAGTCATATATGACCTTCAAACCACCTAATGTGACCTTTACTTCCTGTCCAAACAGGAAGTTCAAATTCAACACATTTTAACGCAAAATTGATGTCTTTTTGAATATGAAATTGATATTGTTATTATAAAAGATGATAAACCCTTGCACAATATGATATTGACATCATCGATGATAATTTGATTGAACCGGAAGTTGACTCGAACACCGTGTGTTTGTTCTAACAAACACTTAAGCTCTAGTTTTACTTCTTTTTCTCAGTGGCGCATGTCCGGCAACAAAGGCATCCTTGCTAAGCATATACAGCCTTCAAACTTAACACATGAACAGAACATATCAAGCAGACGAAACCATTTGCTGTGACGTCATGATTACGTCATCAGGTGTCGAATTACGCTAAATCAAAATTTAATATTTCAAAAAATCATATCTCATGAACCACAAAAGATATTTTCGGAATCTTTGCAACATCTGAAAGATCTTGAATTATGTGATCTTTCGTTTTACGACGTGATCCCAATTTGACCTTTCCTTCCGGTCGAAACCGGAAGTTGAAATTTCAAAAATCATATCTCATGAACCATAGAAGATATTTTCACAATCTTTTTAAAATCTTAAAGATCTTGAAGTATGTCACATTTTGTTTTCAGACGTGACCCCAATCTGACCTTTCCTTCCGGTCGAAACCGGAAGGTTAAGTGAAACAATATGCTGAATTACTATTCCCTGTATGTACGAATAGCCCATATCGCGCGTGCACAGAATATACGTACACACAGCAATATACGGAGTTTAATATAGGCCTACAGCGTGAAGGTCTTGTCACACGGGCCAATTTTCGGGCAATTTTCGGGCAATAAAAGTTGCTGCATGGCAATGAGATTGCTCGGAGATTGCCCTGTGTGGCATTTCACGCAATCCAGTGGCAATGAGTAGACCTACTACTAGTACTAGACTGGCTTTCTACTTTGAGGCAATCTGTCGAGGCAATCTCCAATCACATTGCTTATCAGTGATCACGTGACATTTTATCACTAGCAAAACGTTTTCGGCAGCCATTTAATTCTCGGTTACATGAAAAAATACCGAGGAATTTTGCCGTTCTTTTTAACTCCAAAGCAAAATACAAGAAAATAAAATGGTTCACCGAGAAAGAGGAAAATATAATTGCATTATTAAGAGGTAAGTAGACATTATTTAGAGGTATATTGGCCTAGAATGTGCGTTTGTAAAGTAGGCCTATCGTAGACATAATTATTGCATGCACAATCCAATGGAGGTTATCGACGGACAAAACTGTAGTACTACATCTATTTCGTGAAAACTATATTGAGTTTTTGCAGTGTACCTACATGATTTTAAGTTTGCATTTTGGAAAGAACGTCGTATCCGGCCGCCACTTTTTAAGGGCTTTTTTGGATTTTTTGCGACCACTAACCAGTTAAAAAATCATTCTATCGATTTTTGGTGGTACAGAAAGCGAAACTATCTTTAAAATCCACTTTTATGATGGTTTTCGGACTTGATTTCCCTTCTAAAAAAAAATCGTCCCCTTCAGAAAATAGAAGGATCCTATTATAGTTGCCACTACGCATGTACAATGACTGTGTTGGTCACTAATTGTGGAGTTTACAAGATCAGACTGACATGACTGAGGAAGTCATCGTACACCAAAAATGCCTGATTTTTCATGAAATAAATATCCTGGAATAATTTGAAGTAGGCCTATATGTCCATCATCATCCATATGTTCTCCACCTTACCAGGTAGGTAAGATTACATTATTGGTTATATTTAATGAAAAATAGTGGCGGCCAGATACGACATTCTACCCTGCATTTTAACTAAGGATAATGACTGATCATGGATAGATGCTATATTGCCCAGAAAAAAGTTTAAAAACTGTGCCATTGTCACGTAGCCTCTATGGGTGGCTCCCTTCGTGACAATGTAGAAAGTGAACATGTCTATTTGACTAGACAAAATAATTAAACGATCTCTATCACACTTCTTCAATGACTTATATACAAATTTAATTTTATTTTACTTAAACCTTCCCAAACTCCCAAATTCTATACAATTGCTAAAAGCGGAATATACAACCCCAAAATGTTATGTGGAATACACAATTCCCAAAAATTATATGGAATACACAATTCCCAAAAATGCTATGTGGAATACACACATTCCCAAAATGCTATATGGAATACACAATTCCCAAAATGCTATATAAATATCACTGGTGGAATACACAACTCCCAAAAATGCTCAAAATGCTATATGGAATACACAATTCCCAAAATGCTATATAAATATCACTGGTGGAATACACAACTCCCAAAATGCTCAAAATGCTATATGGAATACACAATCCCCAAAATGCTATGTGGAATACACAATTCCCAAAATGCTATATAAATATCACTGGTGGAATACACAACTCCCAAAATGCTCAAAATGCTATATGGAATACACACCCCAAAAATGCTATATGGAATACACAATTCCCAAAATGCTATATAAATATCACTTGTTTAATACACAACTCCCTATAATTATCACTGGTGGAATACACAACTCCCTATAATTATCACTGGTGGAATACAACAACTACCAAAATACTCAAAATGCTATAAAAATACTCCTGGCGGTGCAAAGTTCCATGTAGCTTGTTGCAAAATTCCAACAAAATGTTCCATTTTGAAATCACGTTTCTTCAAAAGATCCCCAGAAATTACAGCAATAAGTTCTCCGGTAATGTTCTTGACCTCGGTCCTTCAAAAGATCTCCAGAATTGTGTTGTGAAGGAGAACGGTGTCCCCACCTACATTAGCCCCACATGCTGATTATGCCCAGGATGGACGCCATGGTCAGGAAATTTTAAGTGGAACATACACGTACATGTGTATATAAATGAGCATACACAGGGCTGTCTGTATACGATGTCGCCTGCCTGAAAGTTCTTATAACAAGTGTCCTCCTGTTATCAATGCTACTACCAAGAACCTGGTCCCACCCCCAAAAAATATGCTAGGAATTTCTTTACATGTGCTCCCAACCATGGCAAAATAATGTGCACACACACACACACACACACACACACACCCTCACGCACATTGATTTGTGGGGTATTCCTTTGTTCGTTCTATTATCCCTTTTCCTTATAATTCTCCTGTGGGGTACAAGATTTTCTATAGTTACCTTGTGGGGTCCAATTGTTCTATTGTGTTTTGGACCCCACAACGAATGGTGTGTACGTTCACACACACACATACAATTGGAACAATAGCAGCACTTCTCACACCCACACTGACCTATTTGATTACTGCCCTCATGGGCCAACACTTTGATTCTATTGTTATTAACTAATTTATTCAAACTTACTTTAGGCCAATCAAAATGAAGGTAAGTAAAATAAACACACTGTGAGGCCTTGTTAGAAAACTATTATCTTTACTGAAACTTATTACTTATTTACAGAACTAAAGGTCACTTGTGACAGCCATGCAATCCAAGTCGTGTGTTGTTGTCCCTTCTGCAACTGTGTATGTTCTTCGTGTCAGCGAAATATATCCCTAACTCAACCTAAAGAGATGCTTTTACTTGATTAGTCATAGGGGCATCCTGGTTTTTCTGAGCTCAATCTGCCAACATTTGTTGTTTTGTTATTATTAAGCATAAAAAGTCTGTCCCTCCAAAGGTATGCTTTAAAGAAAGGTCAGGTCTTATATCATAAAAAAAGATGAAGAGCCTGCATAAAAAAGAAAACTATTAAATGAAGAAAAAGCTGCAGAGGGATGAGTTAATATGAGTTTTAATTGGAAAATAAACATGCAGGTGTGTTGGTGGACAACATGTGTACACCAAAATTCAGGATGGAAAATGCAAATGTGGTGGGGTGATGAAGGTTGTTTTGCAATTACAGAGGCATTCTCTTACTGGAGTAATACATGTTGGCCTTTCCCCATTCAGAATTTATTTGTTCACAGAATCATTTGAACATTTCTTTATATTTTGTATTTTAGCTCTCCAGTATGCTGAGTAATTGGAATTAGATGCAATGGCTGGCATCAGTGAGAATCAGTTCAACAGCCTAGAAAGCATCTAAAATACAAGCCCCAAGGTAACCAATAAATCTGTGGTACAATTATTGTAAATGTGTGTGTGTGGATGATTGCATTCCTCCTGACTGCCCTATGATCCACTCACATGACCCCACCAACCTACATTGAAGATTGTGATTTTTATTTTCAAAAAGCAATTCTTTTAAAACTTTATCCACAATGCGTGCCAACTTGTACTTTTACCAACTCATACTCATTTTGGTCAACTCGACCCATAAAAATATTTATTATTGAATATTTACTGGCATGTGTACGGGTTGACATCCGGTGGAGTACGAGTTGGTAGAAGTACAAGTTAATTTAGCTACACTATAGTGTCTGTAGTTCCTCATAATACTAGTAGTACTTATGTCCTGTGTGGTGGTGGCTGCATTGCAGTTTACTTGATACTAGCACTTAATTTTCTCACTAAAGTAGACTAAAAACAAATATCAGCACCTTTATTGAGATAATGAAACAGTCACATCATGGAGAAAGGAAGACGTCACATGTACATGTAACTTTCTATTCCATTGTAAAACCTAACTTAAAGGCATTGTTCTGAAGGGATCATTTTTCTAAAGTTGCATAATTTTTCTGAAGTTACATCAATCCATCATCCTGATAATAACATATGAGGGCATTCTAAGTTATGTGTGTTTTGTTAGCATGACCCATTATTCTTCGTCCCTCTTTGAAAACATTTAATATTGTTTTTACATGATTTGTTTATATTTCAGATCAACGGTATCCATTTGTGCTACTGCTACAAGGTGTGTCAGAGTCTATGTAACTTTGTGATCCAATGGCCAGCATTTGAAGTTTATCCATTCATCAAAGGAGTTAATGTATGATTCAAATTATTTTATATGGACTTATCCTATCTGTGGCAGTCTTTACCCTCAAGGGAATTGTTTTTTCAGGACCTCAAGACACATCTAGGTCTTTCTAGGAATTTCTTTAACATGTTAGAACAAAAATAGTATTGAGGAATTCTTATTATTTTTTTGACTGGACCCAAACATCCTCACAAATGTAGTTATTAAGCAATATCTGTTGGTGATCTAGTAAAATGTACATTGCCGACAGTGAATCCCTGGCAGTAGGGCCATATAAACATAGTAAACATACCACAAATCTTCATTGCATGGGTGTGTCAGACTTGGAATACACTTTGCCAGATCACCCAATTAAAGTTCCTATTTATTTTTATGCTCGCATTGGGATAGTACTGACCATCAATCTCATAAACACAATTGGTTAAACAAACAGTATCGTCACGATCAGAGCAGACTTTCTACAAACAGGGCATGGAATTGGTGTCCTGGTTTAAGACGAACATAGTGACTGAAAATTACTGGCTCATTTATGCAGCAGCAACGCGAATATGACCTTATCATGTGAGTATTATTTTCAGTCACTGAGTTAAACTAGAACTTGAACTCTGATTCCATGCCCTGTTGATCGTGAAGATATTGCCACCTTTAAACAATAACTTTAAAATGACTATTTATGAAAATGTATTTTCAACAGTTAATGGCAAATAAATACATATACATGTAACAATCAGAAGATCATTTCAGTATTGTTTGTTTCTTTTTATTTTACAGTTATCCTTCAAATTACACTGTGTTGTCTCTTCCCTATAAGTATTGTTTTAAAAAACTGAACCAAACATTTAAATATTATAACACTTGATCGAATTTGTCATTGTATTGTACAAGACCTGCACACACCTCACTTCGGGGGAAAATGTGTAATGATCAAGCTGTGATGATTATTTTATTTCTTTTTTCTTTAGTTTATGGGCAATCAATTTCAGGGTAACAGTTTTCCAATGCTCCCTTGACAAAAGGTTTTCAGGCACTGAGTTAATTTAAATACAAAATCAATTAAATTTGACGTATGTATTTTAACTTATGTATTTTATTTCTTTTCTTTTTATTATTTTATCAACTTAATTAAATTTACTTTTGCAAATGGAATAATGTGTACAATTTTTAAACGAAAAGCATCAATAAATTTTCCACAATGATTGTTTAATAAACAATGTGACAAAAAAGAGTCTAGACAAACAAAATGGTTGGTAATTTTTTTCCAAAATTGTTGGGTGTTTACTTTTAAATATTGGTTTTGGTTAGCCAGTTAGCAAATTTCTAAATGGTCAGTGAATTTTGTTTCATTTTAATTTATGTTATAACCAAATAATGTTTCATTATCATTAATAAATAAATAAATTAAAAAGATTAAGGCCTAAACATTTTCAGCATTATTCTGGTACAGAACTTTAAAACTTAACACATAGTTAGACCTTAACATGTAGTTGTATCCTAGGTTGTGAGGTCATGGTTAAGGCATCAGATATCGAATTACACTAAATCAAAGTTTAATATTAAAAAAAATCATATCTCATGAAGCACAAAATATATTTTCACAATCTTTGCCTCATCTTAAAGACCTTGAACTATGCCACATTTCGTTCGCAGACATGACCCTAATCTGACCTCTCCTTTCTTTCGAAACCAGAAATGTTTAAGTGAAGAAATATTCTGAATCACTATTCTGTAAATGTGTATTTTTGCTATCTTCAGACAAAATTAGAATTTTACCAAATTTGGCACAATTGACACCCATATTATGAGGAAAAATTGTGTTATAACTTCACATGATTGAACCGGAACTTACGGTTAGAAGAATTAAAAATTATATTGGATGACTGAACCAGAAGTTAATGTATTCAGTATAGCACATTATATGTTATTTTTATTGTATATTATGAAAACTCATACCTCCTGAGGTAACTCTTGTCTTTTATTTATTTTTATTTTTATATTCTGACCACAAAACATCAAATTTAAAATAAAAACAGTCTTCCAAGTCACACTTGTTAATTTCTAACATATTGCTTAAATCTGACAACTTTTCCAAGTTCAACAGCCAATATCTCAGGAACTAAATGACCTATTAGAAGACAAAAAACACAATTGAATTCCTTACATTAATAGCTTGTAATTCTTGTGAAATGAGTTACCATAAATGCTTTGATGGTCAAATTAGTGGCACACGAAGTAACGATTTTAAAAGGTTATATCTCACAGCTTCAATTTGATGTATAATTTGACAAAGCTGGGGGGAAAATAAAAATAGGGTGTTAAAGCTATATAATGTAATCTTACCTGCTCAGTAAGTTGGAAAACAAATGGATGATGATGGACATATGTATACTTCAAATTATTCCATCATGAAAAATCAGGCCTCGTGTTGATATTTGGAGGCAATGTGAATGGGAATTTTGACATGGTTCCTGTGTATGAAATATTCTTTGAAATATATACATATCAAAACTATGATCAATGACGTCATTACTACGTCACTACGGAAAATGAAAACAGGTCGAAAAAATTATTTTCTCTATCTCAAAAATTATAGATCAGAATTTTGTCAAATTTAGAATATAAACAATCTATGTCAATATGAAGACAACTGGAAAGTTTCATCTTAATCACGTGACCAAAACTTAATATATGAGAATAAAAAAGTAGTTTACGATACAATTTTAAAGGTAATAAACAAATTAGGCGATGCTGTTTCCTTCGCCAATAATTCAAACTAAAGAGGGCGCTATACACATTTATCGGTTGGACATACGCTAAATGTGCATAGCGCCCTCTTTTAAACTAGCAGACAAAACCATTGTTGTGACATTCAGTTAGGCTTTTACAGATCTCTGATATTGTAATCAAATTAATCACTGGCATTACTTATTTTAAATTGTGTAATTGCAATTTTGACAATCTCTGCTATTTTTCCCCTTTCTCCTTCTCGATGAGACTTATCGAACAAAAAAAACAGTTCCAAAGTTCACAGAGCCTTCAAACTTGACAGATACTTATACCATAACATGTAGTTGTCAATACATTTATGACATATAGTTTCAGGTAAAGTTGTGACGTCATGGTGACGTCATCAGATAGCGAAATACACTAAAATCAAATTTAATATTTCCAAAAATCATATCTCATGAACCACAAAAGATATTTTCACAATCTTTGCATCATCTTACAGATTTTGATAACATCATCAAAGTTCAGAGCGCCCCCTAGTGGCATTTAAAAAAAAGAGATTATTTTCCAATCTCAGAAATTGAACCAAAGCAAGTACTAACATTATTTTTTCATGATCATGAGGAAGTTTCATTGTGTCATATATATGACCTTCAAATCACCTGTTCTGACCTTTACTTCCGGTCCAAACAGGAAGTCCAAAGTCAACACATTCTAATGCAAAATTGATATATTTTTGAATATGAAATTGATATTGTTATAATAAAAGATGATACACCTTTGCAAAATATGATATTGACATCATCGTTGATAATTTGATTGAACCGGAAGTGGACTCGAACACCGTGTGTTTGTTCCAACAAACACTTGAGCTCTAGTTAGGTGTTCGGGTATGTGCCCGAAACACCTATTGTTTTTGTTCGTTTTTTTAGTTTTTTTTACTTCTTCTTCTTCTTCTCCCCCGCGACTGTCCGGTAACAAACACATACTTGCAAACTTCACATGAACTTGAAACTTGGCATGTACTTAGAACTTAATAAGTAGATGAAACACGAGTTGTGAGTGACCCCAATTTGACCTTACTTCCTGTCCAAACCTGAAGTCAAAGTTTAATATTAAAAAAAAATCATATCTCAACAACCACAAGAGGGAAATTCACAATTTTTGTACCATTGTACAGATCGTTAATTGTCAAAAAATATTTACAAAAAAGGTGACCCAATTTGACCTTACTTCCTGTCCAAACAGGAAGTCAAAGTTTAATATTTAAAAAAATCAAATCTCAACAACCACAAGAGGTAAATTCACAATTTTTGCACCATTGTACAGATCGTTAATTGTCAAAAAAAATATTTACAAAAAGGTGACCCCAATTTGACCTTACTTCTTGTCCAAACCGGAAGTCAAAGCTTAATATTTAAAAAAATCATATCTCAACAACCACAAGATGTACATTGACATTTTTGCACCATTGTATAGATTGTTAATTGTCGAAAATATATTACACAAAAGTGACCCCAATTTAACCTTACTTCCTGTCCAAAACCGGAAGTCAAAGTTTTATATTTTAAAAATCGTATCTCAACAACCACAAGAGGTAAATTAACATTTTGTGCACCATTGTACAGATTGTTAATTGTAAAAATATTTACAAAAACATGACTATTTGACCTTTACTTCCTGCCCAAACCGGAAGTCAAAGTTTAATATATAAAAAATCATATCTCATCAACCACAAGAGGTAACATTTTTTGCACCATTGTATAGATTGTTAATTGTCGAAAAATATTTACACAAAGGTGACCCCAATTTGACCTTACTTCCTGTCCAAACTGGAAGTCAAAGTTTAATATTTAAAAAAAATCATTTCTCAACAACCACAAGAGGTAAATTCACAATTTTTGTACCATTGTACAGATCGTTAATTGACAAAACAATTTTACACAAAAAGGTGACCCCAATTTGACCTTTACTTCTTGTCTAAACCGGAAGTCAAAGTTTAATATTTAAAACAAAATCTTCCACAAGAGGTAAATTCACAATCTTTGCACCATTGTACAGATCGTTATTTGTCAAAACAATTTTACACAAAGGTGACCCCAATTTGACCTTTACTTCCTCCCGAACACCTAGAGTTTGTGTAAACAAACTCGAATTTCTAGTTTTACTTCTTCTTCTCCCCCGCGACTGTCCGGTAACAAACACATACTTGCAAACTTCACATGAACTTGAAACTTGGCATGTACTTAGAACTTAACAAGTAGATGAAACTCGAGTTGTGAGTGACCCCAATTTGACCTTACTTCCTGTCCAAACCGGAAGTCAAAGTTTAATATTTAAAAAAATCATATCTCAACAACCACAACAGGTAAATTGACATTTTTTGCACCATTGTATAGATTGTTAATTGTCGAAAAATATTTACAAAAACATGACCCCAATTTGACCTTTACTTCCTGTCCAAACCGGAAGTTAAAGTTTAATATTTAAAAAAAATCATATCTCAACAACCACAAGAGGTAAATTGACATTTTTTGCACCATTGTATAGATTGTTAATTGTCGAAAAATATTTACACAAAGGTGACCCCAATTTGACCTTAATTCCTCCCCAAACCGGAAGTCAAAGTTTAATATTTAAAAAAATCATATCTCAACAACCAAAACAGGCAAATTCACAATTTTTATACCATTGTACAGACCGTTAATTGTCAAAAGATATTTACAAAAAGATTACCCCAATTTGACCATACTTCCTGTCCAAACCGGAAGTCAAGGTTTAATATTTAAAAAAATCATATCTCAACAACCACAAGAGGTAAATTCACAATTTTTGTACCATTGTACAGATCGTTAATTGTCAAAAAATATTTACAAAAAGGTGACCCCAATTTGACCTTTATGTCCTGTCCAAAACGGAAGTCAAAGTTTAATATTAAAAAAAATCATATCTCAGCAACCACAAGAGGTAAATTAAACAATTTTGCACCATTGTACAGATGTACTTAGAACTTAACAAGTAGATGAAACACGAGTTGTGAGTGACCCTAATTTGACCTTACTTCCTGTCCAAACCGGAAGTCAAAATTTAATATTTAAAAAAATCATATCTCAACAACCACAAGAGGTAAATTCACAATTTTTGCACCATTGTATAGATTGTTAATTGTCGAAAAATATTTACACAAAGGTGACCCCAATTTGACCTTAATTCCTGTCTAAACCGGAAGTCAAAGTTTAATGTTTAAAAAAATCATATCTCAACAACCAAAACAGGCAAATTCACAATTTTTATACCATTGTACAGACCGTTAATTGTCAAAAGATATTTACACAAAGATGACCCCAATTTGACCTTACTTCCTGTCCAAACGGGAAGTCAAGGTTTAATATTTAAAAAAATCATATCTCAACAACCACAAGAGCTAAATTCACAATTCCTCCACCATTGTACAAATCGTTAATTGTCAAAAAATATTTACAAAAAGGTGACCCAAATTTGACCTTTATGTCCTGTCCAAACCGGAAGTCAAAGTTTAATATTAAAAAAAATCATATCTCAGCAACCACAAGAGGTAAATTAAACAATTTTGCACCATTGTACAGATGTACTTAGAACTTAACAGGTAGATGAAACACGAGTTGTGAGTGACCCTTATTTGACCTTACTTCCTGTCCAAACCGGAAGTCAAAATCTAATATTTAAACAAATCATATCTCAACAACCACAAGAGGTAAATTCACAATTTTTGCACCATTGTATAGATTGTTAATTGTCGAAAAATATTTACACAAAGGTGACCCCAATTTGACCTTAATTCCTGTCTAAACCGGAAGTCAAAGTTTAATATTTAAAAAAAATCATATCTCAGCACCATTGTACAGATGTACTTAGAACTTAACAAGTAGATGAAACACGAGTTGTGAGTGACCCTAATTTGACCTTACTTCCTGTCCAAACCGAAAGTCAAGGTTTAATATTAAAAAAAATCATATCTCAACAACCACAAGAGGTAAATTCACAATTCCTCCACCATTGTACAGATCGTTAATTGTCAAAATATTTACAAAAAGGTGACCCCAATTTGACCTTCATGTCCTGTCCAAACCGGAAGTCAAAGTTTAATATTTAAAAAAATCATATCTCAGCAACCACAAGAGGTAAATTAAAATTTTTTGCACCATTGTACAGATGTACTTAGAACTTAACAAGTAGATGAAACACGAGTTGTGAGTGACCCCAATTTGACCTTACTTCCTGTCCAAACCGGAAGTCAAAGTTTAATATTAAAAAAAATCATATATCTCAACAACCACAAGAGGTAAATTCAGAGTTTTTGCACCATTGTACAGAATGTTAATGGTCAAAAATATTTACAAAAACATGACCCCAATTTGACCTTTACTTCCTGTCCAAACCGGAAGTTAAAGTTTAATATTTAAAAAAAATCATATCTCAACAACCTCAAGAGGTAAATTGAAATTTTTTGCACCATTGTATAGATTGTTAATTGTCGAAAAATATTTACACAAAGGTGACCCCAATTTGACCTTAATTCCTGTCCAAACCGGAAGTCAAAGTTTAATATTTAAAAAAATCATATCTCAACAACCAAAACAGGCAAATTCACAATTTTTATACCATTGTACAGACCGTTAATTGTCAAAAGATATTTACAAAAAGATTACCCCAATTTGACCTTACTTCCTGTCCAAACCGGAAGTCAAGGTTTAATATTTAAAAAAATCATATCTCAACAACCACAAGAGCTAAATTCACAATTCCTCCACCATTGTACAGATCGTTAATTGTCAAAAAATATTTACAAAAAGGTGACCCCAATTTGACCTTTATGTCCTGTCCAAACCCGAAGTCAAAGTTTAATATTAAAAAAAATCATATCTCAGCAACCACAAGAGGTAAATTAAACAATTTTGCACCATTGTACAGATGTACTTAGAACTTAACAAGTAGATGAAACACGAGTTGTGAGTGACCCTAATTTGACCTTACTTCCTGTCCAAACCGGAAGTCAAAATTTAATATTTAAAAAAATCATATCTCAACAACCACAAGAGGTAAATTCACAATTTTTGTACCATTGTACAGATCGTTAATTGTCAAAAAATATTTACAAAAAAGGTGACCCCAATTTGACCTTAGTTCCTGTCCAAACCGGAAGTCAATGTTTAATATTTAAAAAAAATCATATCTCAACAACCACAAGAGGTAAATTCACAATTTTTGCACCATTGTACAGATCGTTAATTATCAAAAAATATTTACAAAAAGGTGACCCCAATTTGACCTTACTTCCTGTCCAAACCGGAAGTCAAGGTTTAATGTTTAAAAAAATCATATCTCAACAACCACAAGATGTACATTGACATTTTTGCACCATTGTATAGATTGTTAATTGTCGAAAAATATTTACACAAAATTGAACCCAATTTGACCTTACTTCCTGTCCAAACCGGAAGTCAAAATTTAATATTTAAAAAAATCGTATCTCAACAACCACAAGAGGTAAATTAACATTTTGTGCACCATTGTACAGATTGTTAATTGTCATTACAAAAACATGACCCCAATTTGACCTTTACTTCCTGTCCAAACCGGAAGTCAAAGTTTAATATATAAAACAAATCATATCTCAACAACCACAAGAGGTAAATTCACAATTTTTGTACCATTGTACAGGTCGTTAATTGTCAAAAAATATTTACAAAAAGGTGACCCCAATTTGACCTTACTTCCTGTCCAAACCGGAAGTCAAAGTTTAATATTAAAAAAAATCATATCTCAACAGCCACAAGAGGTAAATTGACATTTTTTGCACCATTCTATAGATTGTTAATTGTCGAAAAATATTTACACAAAGGTGACCCCAATTTGACCTTACTTCCTGTCCAAACTGGAAGTCAAAGTTTAATATTTAAAAAAAATCATTTCTCAACAACCACAAGAGGTAAATTCACAATTTTTGTACCATTGTACAGATCGTTAATTGACAAAACAATTTTACACAAAAAGGTAACCCCAATTTGACCTTTACTTGTCTAAACCGGAAGTCAAAGTTTAATATTTAAAACAAAATCTTCCACAAGAGGTAAATTCACAATCTTTGCACCATTGTACAGATCGTTATTTGTCAAAACAATTTTACACAAAGGTGACCCCAATTTGACCTTTACTTCCTCCCGAACACCTAGAGTTTGTGTAAACAAACTCGAATTTCTAGGTGTTGGGTGTTGGGTGTTGGGTGTTGGTGTTGTTGTTGTTGTTTTCCTTTCTGCCGGTTACACTTCGAGTCAAGCTACGTCCCGTAGCCTTAGATCTCGAGTGTCTTTCGCAGAATCCTTGCTGTCCCTAAGAGTGCCGCCTTCTGTAGTAATTCTACTCTAACAGATGTTCCTATCTCCTTGAGATGTTTCTCCAACGCCTTCGGGATTGTACCCAGTGCTCCCACTACCACAGGAATAACCTTCACCTTGACTTGCCACAGCTTGCGGAGTTCTCTCGCTAAATCCTGATATTTCTGTACCTTCTCCTCCTTCGAAGCTACTCTACTATCACCCGGCACAGCTATATCAATAAGATGACACATCTTCTCATGCTTATCCAAGACAACAACATCCGGCCGTCTATGTTCTATAACATGATCTGTCTGGATGTTGAAGTCCCAGAGAATCTTGACATGGTCCGTTTCTTCAACCTTTTCCGGCACATGGTCGTACCACTTCGATTGCACCTTGACACCGTACTTCTTACACAGATCCCAATGGATCACCTTGGCCAACTTGTCGTGTCTGCCTTTGTACTCTGTCTGAGCATGCACTCTGCATTCGCTGACAATGTGAAATACAGTCTCCTCCGCCGCATTGCACATTCTGCACATAGAAGAGACATCTGACTTCTCGATCCTTGCCTTCATCACATTCGTCGGCAGAGACTGGTCTTGCGCTGCAGTAATCAGACCCTCGGTTTCTTTCTTTAGTTCTCCTCTCCTCAACCATTCCCAAGTCTTGCTACTTGCCACTTCTTCGGTACATCTCAGGAATCGGCCGTGAAGTGGTTTTTCCTGCCAATCTCGTGTTCTTTCTTCTCTTCTTTGATTCTTATACTCCTTTGGACCTAATTCGTCTGCCTTCATGTATTTCCGCGCAACCTTCAACAACTTTTCCTGAGTACTTCTTACATGACGCTGCAAGCTCCTTCTCTCGATGTTAACGCTGTCTGATACACTAAGTAACCCTCTTCCGCCCTCTGACCTCGGTAGATAGAGTCTGCTGACATTCGACCGTGGATGTAACATACCGTACATCGTCATCACTTTCCTCGTTTTCCTGTCAGCAACATCTAGATCTGCCTTAGTCCACTCAACAATTCCTGCACTGTATCTCATTAGTGACACAGCCCAAGTGTTGATCGCCTTTATCATATTCCCTCCATTCAGCTTGGACTTCAAACACTTCTTCACTCGTCTTATATACTCTTTCTTAAGTCTCTCTTTCGATTCCTCGTGCAGTACATGATCTGCTTCAAGCACTCCAAGATACTTATAACTTTCTTCTTCACCCAACGCCCTCAATTGTGTGCCGTCTGGTAAAGCAATTCCATCCGAATGTACCCTTTTACCCCTCTTCATGGTCATCGCAGCACATTTCTCCAGACCAAACTTCATGCCGATGTCATCGCTGAAGATCCGTACAGTCTGCACCAAGGAATCAATCTCTTTCTCGTTCTTCGCAAACAACTTCAGGTCGTCCATGAAGAGAAGATGATTAATCCTGCATCCATCCTTCGTCATCTCGTATCCCGCACAATCATCGTCAAAGGGAACAGCGCCAAAACAAACAGTGGAGACAGAGAATCGCCCTGGAAAATACCTCGTCTGATGTTTACCTTACCAAGACATTCATCACTAGCCATCAGATTTGTTCTCCATGCTATCATCATCATCATCAATCAATCATCATCAATCAATCATCATCAATCAATCATCATCATCAATCAATCATCATCAATCAATCATCATCAATCAATCATCATCATCATCAATATCAATCATCATCATCATCATCAACAATCATCATCAATCATCATCAATCATCATCAATCATCATCAATCATCATCAATCATCATCAATCATCATCAATCATCATCAATCATCATCAATCAATCATCATCATCATCATCAACAATCATCATCAATCATCATCATCATCCTCATCCTCCTCCTCCTCCTCCTCCTCCTCATCATCATCCTCCTCCTCCTCCTCCTCCTCCTCCTCCTCCTCCTCCTCCTCCTCCTCCTCCTCCTCCTCCTCCTCCTCCTCCTCCTCCTCCTCCTCCTCCTCCTCCTCCTCCTTTTTCTATATTGGCGTTCAACTTAATTTCCAAGCAGATTTTACAATGTTATACTTTTAGGTTCGTGAAATTACGTTATAACCACTGCTTTGATAGGCCTCTTCAATGGTCTATATGATGAGGTTCACGTTATTCAGTACTAGGCTATACACCATCTATGTTCACTTAAAGGGAAATGTCGTCACGATCAACAGGACATGGAATCGATTTCTTAGTTTAATTAAGATTTACCCAATTATTGGTTCATTTATGCAGCAGCAACGGCAATATGACCTTATCACGTGGGGGTGAATTCAGTCACTGAGTTAGTCTAAAACTAGCACTCCGATTCCATGTCCTGTTGATTGTGACAATATTGTGCTTTTAAGTAGGCCTACCTAAAATCCTGACGAGTATTCTACAGTTTTTCTTGCAATCCCATAATCGTAAATGAATCGTCATAAAGCGCTCATAACGCACTGCTGAGCATCATTAGCCAGAAGACTTCACAAACTTGAAAACTTATAATTATATTGCCCGGAGCCCCTCAAATTAAATAGGGAGGGTGGCCTTAGCTTTCGATCCAAACTGGACCTTCATCAGAGGCTTTGACAATTGGTACAAACGAAAATACATATCCATTTATAGTGAAAATGAAAAGCAAAGGATCATAGGGCGGGATCCAAAAAGGCGGAAAAATAGTAGCCAATTAAAGATAAGCATCAGTCTAGAAAAGCCAATAGGAGTATCAGAAGTGAACAAAGGAGGGATTATAAAGCCACACAATAGGTAGATGTGGCAGCTTGTGAAAAAAGCTAGGGCAAAGGAGGGATTACTGATCCACACAATTGGTAGAGGTGGCAGCTTGTAGTAAGGCTAGGGTAAAGATATTCTCCACTAAACCCAGAAATGAACCAGTACACACTAAATAATTATACACAATTAAACCATAATTTGCATTGTGTTGGTCTTATTTCGCACCATGTGTCTGTCACAATTTTATAACATAAATTGTGAATATCACCTTTAACAATATATTCTATACATAATCATTAATCTTTGATAATTCCATCGCTCACCATTCTTATTAAGTTTACAATAGGACTACAGAAACCATCGTGATAGTAGTCGGCTACGAAAACTCGAAACTCTGTGAGAAAATTGAGAACGTAGTTTGGCCCCATGCTAGCTATCTCATGTCAACCTGATGATTGGATTCTTCTAACTACAACCCCACTCCAGAGTTATTACGATTTTAAAATTTAACACGTCTAGTTGTGGTGCGAACCAACGTGAAGTGAAGCTCACACCCTGAAATCATCCGACTCTGATTACGTAACGTGGAGAAACCAAATATATGCTAATATTATCGTTTCTCCACTAAACCCAGAAATGAACCAGTACACACTAAATAATTATACACAATTAAACCACAATTTGCATTGTGTTGGTCTTATTTCGGACCATATACACAAACTAATATATACACCATCTGAAGTTTAAAGTCAGGGATCAATCTACAATCCCAACGATTGGGAAACTGATAGAAGCTTAGAGAAATCTTCTTTCACATAGCCATCTTTGGCTGTCTCTGATTTCCATCTGCCATGCCTTTTAAATAGCTTATCTGCTACTTCAGCTTTGGCAGCCTCCGTGGCTCCCCCTGATCGAAGACTGTGGACACAATATTTTGCAATATCTCCAACTATTGGCTTACATGTAAGTGCATCCATAATGACCTCACGTACTCTAGTATAAGACATTGGTTTGTTATGGCCCTGTCACACTGTTGCGTATGAGAGAAACGTAAGAGTTGCGTATGAAAATTCATAATATAATTTTCATACGCACAAAAAGCCCTTGAAAATACAGAATTGTGCGTATACTTACCGTATTGAACCTATGCGTAGCGTATGAGTAGCGTATGGCAAGCGTATTGACAGCGTATGGACAGCGAATGTCAGCAAATGTCAGCGTATGACCAGCGTATGTCAGCGTATGAACAGCGTATGACCAGCGTATGGACAGCGTACTCTGCGTATGGCTAGCGTATGAGTAGCGTATGAACTGCGCATGCCCAGCGTACCGCCTATCCGCCTATCACGTGACAAAGTGCCTATATAATCGGCGGCCTTTCAATGCGCTATCAATACGCTAGCTGTACGGTACACCTTCATGCCAACGTATGGCAACTTATGTCCAGCGTACTCGACCTATGAGTAACGTACCTATATCGTACCTCTAGCGTATTCAGCGTATGCCTAGCGTATGCTTAGCGTATTAACCATACGTCCGCATACGCACAAAATTTTTAAGCATGCTTAAAAATTTATTTCTGCCTCAGCGTATGCCAGCGTATGCCAGCGTATGCCACCGTGCTTGAAACGTATACAACCTATGCCTAACGTACCCCTAGCGTATGTCACCGTATACCAGCGTATGAGTGATAATTTTCATACGCTGGCATACGCTAGTACGATACGCAACAGTGTGACAGGGCCATTATCACCTCTTAATTGATAACCCTGTTTTGTGGCGGTCAAATTTCTAAAAATGTAAGATTCTTCATTCGGGAGTAGTACTAATTCTAGGTATTTTTCTAACATTTGAACCGCACAAACCTTGGAGGAAAGTCTAGCTATAATTACATGATTACCATTTCTGTAAATATCCGTTTTGCTTGAAGGGATGAATATGGAAACATGAGTTTGTTCAAATAACAAATGAATCCTCTTAATATGCGAAAGTTCATCGAAACGAAGAAAACCTGCAAAGGCGACTAAACACATTGTCACCGTTCTAATGGCTAATAAGTTATTGACTGATAAATCTGTACAGTAATAATCATGCATTTTTATTAGAATGTCAGCCGAAATTGGCTCTTTTTTGCTAACAGGAGTAGCTAATTTTCGTTTGAGACCTTCAGCAGCTTGTTTAACTATTGGTGAAGAACATGGATCAGAAAAACCTGCTATTTTATGAGCCCAAGCAATTGCCGAACATGCTTTGGATATGGGTAATGGCGTATTAGCTGTATGACTGATATGAATGAGATACAATGATACAAAATACGGTTCAGCTGGCAATTTTGATTTACCATGTTTATCAATCCATGTACACCAACTGCTGAAAGCGCCTCCATATTGTTTTGTAGTGGAGACTGCTCTAGAGCTCAATACGACATCCGGTAATTCTGATGCTAGCTTCTTCAGTTCTCCGTGTTGTTCTATCTCATGTGCTTTGCATGACCATACTCCACTCTGGAAGATTATCTGTGAATTAAGCGTAATCAATTTTAAGATTCTAAATTGATTGATTGATTGATTTATTTATATATTATTATTTATTTATTTATTTATTACCCTGCATAACTGGCTAAAACTGTTTTCAGCCCACTCACATGTTTTCAAAAAACACATGTATCTCCAATTCCTACTGTAGGAGTTTGTCCTTCTCGGACACACTGAAAGGGTGCACACAACAAACTTCAATAACTCATACCGTATCAAACTGGAATCTGATAGCTAATAATAGTACTCCTGGCTATCTGGGTAACGAACTGTTCGTTATCTCCCCTGCCACATTCAAACATACCAGGAAAATACGGGATTTCCCGAATCTCTGCAACTCCAACTATAGGAGTTTGTCCGTCTGGAAACAACATTGGCCAAAACGGGGCCGATTACCACTGTGGGCAAATAAGTGTTCCTGCAGCACTTGTATGCATCATATGGAATAGCACTCTTGGAATAAGATGAATTGGAGGAACTATCCAATTGTTTTCGTTTGACCAGTCGACTGTAAATGCATCTATGCTTTCACAACCTGGGTTCCAGAATCTTGAGTTAAATCTAGGAAGTTTAGTGTTAAAATAACTGGCAAATCTGTCAATGGTATGTGGTCCCCAGATTTCTTCAAACTGATTGAAAATGAAATCCGAAACTGACCAATCATCGACATCTACAATTCGACTAATATAATCTGCCCTTTCATTCTCTGTTCTTGGAATCCATTCCACATCTAGGGAGATGTTTCGTCTGGCACAAACACTGAAAATATCAATAGCAATATTTTGTAAGTCTTCCTTCATACTTCCGTTAGTAATTATCTTAGCTACTGCTTGGTTGTCTGTAAACCATTTCACCCTGTGATTTGCTAACTTTTCCACAAATGACAACATAACCATTTCTACAGCTTTGAGTTCTCTCCATGTAGAACTCTTAACCTTGTCCGCCTGTTTCCATTGTCCATGAGCGCATTCGTCTGATATATCCACAACATACCCACCGTATCCTGAACTGCTTGCATCAGAATAAACTATTCTCGAAGCGGAAGGTTTTGGCTCTATTGTCTCACTGTTCAAAGTACGAATATTTTCCAGCCAAAAATTTAATTCGGTAATAACCTCACTAGACAGGGAAACGGAAGAGTCCCAATTTATTCTGGATTCTATACACACATGCATAGCTTTAGTCATAAGCCTTGCTATATTTCCTACCGCAAGACTCGTAGAAACTATTTTACCTGTGACACTAGCTAATGTTCTTACCTTCACATTGAAAACGTGTTCGTTTTTGTTCCGAAAAATTCCAAAGATACCTTGGAATATATCTTTGATTCTCCTTTCTGGAACACTAAAAGAGCCTAAGTTCAAATCTATGTCATAACCCAGCCATTGTAGTGTTTTGGATGGATCCCAAACTGATTTTTTCTCATTCGGAACAAAACCAGATACAATAAGATCTGCTCTAATACTATCACTAGCCAATTTTGCTTCTGTATAATTGCTTCCGTATCCTAAACCATCATCTAGATATACTACAATCGCCTTACCTTCGCTCCTCCATTTTTTCACCAAAGGTCTAACAATTTTTGTGAATATGAACGGAGCAGAACTTAGATCGAAGGGAAGACACCGACATCTAAAATATGTAGTCTTACCTTCAAAATTCCAAACAAATCCCAAGAACTTTCTGTGACTAGGATGCATATCAACATGGTGATAACCAGATTTTAGGTCGAACTTAAACATGAAACCCCTTTTCCTAAGGAAATTTTGGGCCGTACGCAAATCCTCATACTTTACTGATGAATTTTGGATGAATTTTGGATGAATTTTGGATGAATTTGTTGACCAGTCGTAGATCTAGAATCAGACGTTTTTTCCCGTTCTGTTTGTTGTGATACTACTTTGTGTGCGCACGCACACACTTGCCACTCCATGTTAACAGTCACTTACTCTGCCTGGAGCTTCTGAATAAACGTGTACTTTACGTACTCCCGAGGACTCAACAATCGCCATCTAACTATCCTTATTTCCCGAGTCCGTATCACTACATGGTGGCAGCGGAAAAGGTTAAAAGGACTTCCCCTTCGAACTCAATACTTTTTATCCAGTGATTGACCAACGATCACCGTTAACTTTGTGTCCGAAGATCGATGAAAATCGTCACGGAGAGCAGTCCAGAATACTCACGTGCACACATACACGGTGACCCATACCCGCTGTAGCTGTATCAGCACCCACCGAAGCCAACGTTGTGCACTACCACGACCACGCGTACGTACTGTCATGACTGTAAGCGTTGTGCTGTTACTACAAGTACAACCGAGCCAAGCTTATCCCGCACACGCAACCGAGTGCGATGCCAGCAGCCATTTAGCGCAAGGAAGACAAAGTTCCAGTGAAAAACACAAGCCAGAGACCAACGGCCATCACCAACAATTTCGCCGATCACAGGACGCCGACGGCCATCCCATGACGACGGCGATGACTGCATGATAGCCCCATGAGTTTTCCCCGGGATTCCCAGACCCAGCCCCGGCGAAGAAGCACGGTCAAGACGGTTGGTGAACTTTTAATATTAGCATATATCGTCAAACTCGCCAGACCGTAGAGAACAATTTGCTGTGAATTTATATTCCTACCTTGATAACTTTACCGATCTCATTTATACCAGACTCACAATATTTTGTGCTTCAGATCAGCGGCACTACTTTTTGTGTTAAAAATATGCGTAGGAATACACAACTAAGCAGCAGTCAACTGCAGAGCCCATTCACAGCAACGAAACTTTATTTGACCTTTGACCGTATCAATGCGCCGAGTGTGAGAAACCGATTAACCAGAGAGTATATCACTCCGCCAACAGCCGGAACTGTGCATCATAGACTTGCTACCCGTCCACAATGGCAAAATACCCGGAAATGCGCTGGGATGCATCAGACCTAACCGAGGAGTTTAAACTTTTCAAACAACGTATGTCCCTGTGCCTCATGGACAATGAAGTGAATGATCAAAGGAAAATAGCAGTGAAAATCAAGATTGCTGTGGGAAATGAAGGCCTGAAAAGGATAAATGTTTCAGGTCTAACTGAAGAAGAACAAAATTAACCAAACAGACTTTGGACACTATTTGAAGACCAATTACAGATAAAAGTAAATTTTCGGATCCATAGATTGGAATTAATGCGATATAAGCAAGAACCAAAGGAAAGCTTAGACGAGTTTGTCACGAGGTGCCGCGAAAAAGCAAAACAATGCGATTTTCAGCCTAATGAGCTTACAAAAAGACCTCCTGGACAAACCAAATGGATTCACCTTAGATGAGCTTTTGAGGGAGGGACGCAAATACGAAGCCGTGGCGGCGAGCAAAAAATGCTTACAGTCCCTAGACGGCGCTGCACACGGCAGCCGAAAAGAAAATGCTCAAATTGCGGCCTCTCCCACCCGCCACGCCGATGCCCAGCATACAAGGATACTTAATCTTGCGGCGCAAAAGGCCACTGGGCAAAATATTGCCGAAAAACGAAGCGCGAGCAACGCCAAGGCAGGTCCTCCCATGGAACACGCAGCCAGTCGCGCCCGCGTGGCCGATCAAATTCGCGTAACCCAACAGGCAACACGGGTAATCGTACCGATAATAGGCAGGTGGACCACATGACCGATGGCAACACTGCCAATGCTCCAGAGACCTGGGACGACGATCCAGCTGACCTGGGCTACGAGGATCCTTCAGAGGGTACATTTTACTCCATCACTGTATTTGACGTGACCGCCACTGAAACACAAGCGACCAACGAGGCATTCACCACCATAGATGTCATGTGCCCAGAATTACTAGGTGTGAAGCGTCTCCGCATGAAGATTGACACCGGAGCAGGGGCCAACACCCTGCCTCTCCGTACCATCAAGCAAATGTATGGTGATGAATGGAGATCACATATCTTGCCAGCCAAGGCACAGCTCACAGCCTACAATGGTACAGCCATTACATGCTTGGGACGCATAGATATTATGTGCCGATACAAAGATTCATCATGGTCTAAACAGCGGTTTTACGTGGTTGATGTACCAAGCCCAGCTATTGCCGGTCTATGCAAAGAGCTCAAGGTTGTGACGATCCACTCCGTTAATCAGCCTGGATGCCCAACTCAGCCCAACAACGACAGCCACGTCGACTTACACGCAGCAGTCAAATCGCTCGACGACCTAAAGCGAAGGTTTCCCAAACAATTTGACACACTTGGGAACTTCAAAGCCAAAGCCCATCTCTACCTCAAAGAAGATGCCACGCCAAGCATCGATGCACCACGTAAGTGCAGCATCCACCTCAAGCCTAAGCTGAAAGCTGAGCTTGACAAAATGGAAAGTGACGGCGTCATACGTTACATTGATTATCATACCGACTGGTGCAGCTCGATAAGCGTAAAAAAAGACGGATCCTTGAGAATCTGCCTTGACCCCAAGCGTCTGAACGACAGCCTAAAAAGATGCCCACACAAGATCCCCACATTGGAGGAGCTCAACCCGGCTTTTGCAAGTGCAAAGTACTTCTCTATGCTAGACGCTAAGGCGGGTTACTGGTCAGTTCACCTTGATCAGAAATCACAGGAGCTGACAACATTCCGTACACCATTCGGGCGTTACTGCTTCAAGAGGCTTCCTTTCGGCTTGTCGGTGAGCCAGGATATCTTCCAACAAGGCATGGACCACATCATAAACCAAGTACCTGGATGTGTAGGCATCGCTGATGATATCGCTGTATATGGGCGTACAGAAGCCGAGCACGATGCTAATCTGCTATGTCTTATGCAGACGGCTGAGCGAGAAGGCCTAGTCTTCAACAGCTCCAAATGCAAAATAAAAGACAACAAAATCAACTTCTTCGGCTCAGTCTACTCCGACACAGGCATCCACCCTGACCCCGGGCGAATAGAGGACATCCGCGCAATCCCAACCCCACAAGACAAAGAGGATCTGCAAAAATTTCTTGGCTTGATGAACTATGTTTCAACACATATCCCACACTTTGCTACCAAAGCAGCACCCCTCAGAGATCTGCTCCGAAAAGTTGTTCCATACCTGTGGCAGGAAGACCACCAGGCATCATTCAACGCTATTAAAGATTCAATTTCTAGCACCTCATGCCTGCAGTACTATGACCCCACAAAACCAACCACCCTGGAAGTTGACGCATCACAGAAAGGGCTTGGAGCCAGCATCCTGCAAGAGGGCAACCCAGTCGCATTCGCCTCTAAAACCCTATCCCAAGCCAAATCCTGTTATTCCAACATTGAGAGGGAAACTTTAGCCCTGGTCTTCGGAATCAGCCGATTTCACACCTACCTGTTTGGCGCAGACTTCCATGTATACACAGACCATAAACCTCTTGTAACGATCTGCAACAAACCACTGACCAGCGCCCCTCCACGTCTCCAAAGACTCCTCATCAAGATCCAAGGTTACAACTTCTCTATAGCCTATAAACAAGGTTCGTCTATGATACTTGCTGATGCCCTTAGTCGACTGCCCATAACCCGACAAAGCGAGACAGCATACCCCTCGACCTTCACGTAGATGACATCGATCTTAGCGACAACCCAACAACCGAGGATATAGACTTGGTCCACTTTGGGTGCAGCAAACGTGAAACACTTCGGCAGCAGACAGCAAGCGACCCTGTGATGAGAGAACTTCAACAGGTCATCTACACCGGATGGCCAGAATCAGTCAAGGAATTGCCATCCCAACTGCGGATTTATTGGCCCTACCGAGATGAACTTGGGGTCTCCAGTGGCGTCATCTTCAAGGGCAGACAGGTCATTATCCCAGAGAAAATGCGAAACGATATCCTCAGCCAACTCCACCTTGGGCACCTCGGAATCGAGAAGACAAGACGTCTGGCCCGCAACTCTGTGTACTGGCCAAAAATCAACGACGACATAGCCAAAGTGGTCAAAGAATGCACAGCATGCCAAGAAACACAAACCAAGCAACAAAAAGAGCCCCTCGACCCACACAAAATCCCGACAACCCCATGGACCAAACTGGGGACTGACTTATTCGAGATAGACGGTGACCACTACCTTATCATTGTCGATTACCATTCCAAATACCCAATCATCTTCCGACTGACAAGCACCACCAGCGCCACCGTTGCCCAACTAACCGCTTCAACCTTCGGACTGCTGGGAGCACCCATGGAGATAGTATCCGACAATGGGCCCCAATACATTGGGAAAGCCTACCAAGACATGTGCAACACTTGGTCGGTCAAGCACACGACATCATCTCCCCGCTATCCCCGCTCCAACGGTTTAGCAGAGCGTACTGTTCGCACAGTGAAGTCACTGATCACCAAATGTCGGAAGACAGGCCAAGACATTCATCAGGCCCTACTTAATCTGCGAGCAACACCCATCGACACAGGTCTACCAGCCCCAGCCGAAATCATGTTCGGCCGTCCTATTCGCACTACCTTGCCTAGCAATGACCCTCTGCAGAAGCCTTCCGATACTTTTCAACGACTTCAAAACAGACAGGAACACATGAAGACTCAGCATGACCAACACGCAGGCCCGGCTCTTCCACCCCTGTTCGTTGGGCAAAAGGTCCGGATCCTTAAACATAGCGACAACACTTGGATCCCAGGAGAGGTCACGAAAGTACGGAAAGAGCCAAGGTCCTACGAGGTTACTACGCCTAATGGTACTACCCTACGCCGCAACCGCGCACACTTGCGAGAGATGTTTGGCAAACAGCACACCCAAGCGCAACAGCCCAATGGCGCGATATAGGCAAAGTACAACCAGCTGAGCATGCCGCAAAAGCGAGTTCGCTATGCAGATACACTAGGGTCAGAGGGCGGTGCCAGTCGAACCAACAAAACAAGCGAAAAAAACCTACCCAGCGTAACACTCCCAATCCGGAGCAAAATGCAACTCGTGACAAGCCAGTCAAAATCCAAACCAAACCATCTCCACCTAGAGAACAAGTCACAACCAGGTCAGGTCGAACTAGCCGTCGACCAACTCGTTTGCTTGAAACCTAATCATTTTGTTCCCAGTTTATTGAAAACTAAACCAACAACCATTCTTGCTGTTGTTTTCTGAGTTATATACTAAAGAGTCCAATGACACACTCAAAAAAAATAAAAATAAAAAATAAATAAATAAACTGTACTCCTATTTGTTATAATTAAAAACATTGTACATGTACCAGTTTATTAATTTCAAAAAGAGGGAGATGTTGTGATACTACTTTTTGTGCGCACGCACACACTTGCCACTCCATGTTAACAGTCACTTACTCTGCCTGGAGCTTCTGAAAAACGTGTACTTTACGTACTCCTGAGGACTCAACAATCGCCATCTAACTATCCTTATTTCCCGAGTCCGTATCACTACACTGTTGAATAGATACCGTGAGAGGATTAATGACATGTGGTTGTGAAGAACAAATTTCAACTGAACCCAATTTCAATAGATCTGAAATAGCATCAGAAACATGATATGTAATAGCAGACCTGTTGTTCTTCGAAAATTGTACTGGAGGCAAATCATAAAAGGGGATTGTATAACCATTAACTATTGTCTCCATTAAAAATACAGGGGTTCCAATTTTCCGCCAAAATGAGGCGTTGCTCTTTAATCTACATGATACTTTAATTCCTTGTGTACCTTGATTTTGTTCATACTCAGCGAACTCAGTTTCTATATCAGGAGTTTCAACATTGAATTGTTTTTCATTAGCCGTATTAAAGTATAAGTCGTACTTTAGGTTTAATTACATTAGTGGCTTGCTGAAGCTTGCTTGGCTGTGATGTTACTCTGGATTTGATGTTGTCTTGCAGGACAGCCTTCCTTCCAATGGCCGAACTTTCCACAGAAGAAACAGCTTCCCTTTTCCATTTTTCTCCGACACGGTGGAGAGTTTTCTTTGCACAGCCTGGATCGTCTTCCGATTTTCTTCATTGAATTCCGCTTTCGTGGCTTCCAACGACTGGGAAAAAGAATTCTGCAAATCCATGTGACTCTCCTTGAATACTCTCAAGATTTCTTCAATGTCTTCTTTCGTAGCAGCAGTCATATTAGTGTAGGTTTGCAGCGTATAATAAGCAAACGGCGGGAGTTTAAAATTTAACAGTCTAGTTGTGGTGCGAACCAACGTGAAGTGAAGCTCACACCCTGAAATCATCCGACTCATTCCTGATTACGTAACGTGGAGAAACCAAATATATGCTAATTCGCCAAGGGTGCTCAACCGCATATATTATCGTGGATAATACATAAAGGGATACAAAAAAAAGGGGGGGGGGGAGGGTTTACACCATACAAATTGAGGAGTTGGTGTATGGGTGTAAATAAAGGGCAGGTTAAAGTAAATACCGGTACCTGAAAAAAATGATAGGTTTAAGCAAATACTTGAAAAAAAAGAGCAGGTTAAAGCAAATACTTGAGAATAGAACAGGTTAGGACAAAAACCTGAAAAAGAACAGGTTAAAACAAATACCTGGAGATAGGACAGGCTAAAGCAATCCTGTATAAGGTATCAGTGTAACAGATACGTCTTATACGGAGGGCTTGACTGTAGGCAATGGCCTCTTTGCAGTGCTTGGGGTGGCAGCTGTCAGAAAGGAGGTATTGATGAGTGTCAGTGGGTTTACAATAGACATCAGTCGAAATTCCCTGGGGGGATTTATTGATATATATATATATATATATATATATATATATATATATATATATATATATATATATATATATATATATATATATATATATATATATATAAATCCCCAGGGCATTTCGACCGATGCATGTCTATATATATATATATATATATATATATATATATATATATATATATATATATATATATATATATATATATATATATATATATATATATATATATATATATATATATATATATACATATATTCACAGAATGTATTTATAGCGGAGTGGGGCACACAAATTACTACTATCCGGGCGAACTAACGTATAACGAATCACCATGATAGAATCAATTGATACTCTGCTGGTGTAATTTAACACCCCATTTTGAAAAACCCTAACTAATCTGAGGTTTCGTACTTTTGTTAATTACTCCCTCTTAACTGGACTGGATCCGTCCATACAGCTGCCCAATTAAAAAAACATTGTGTCAACACTCTGTTTTCAGTTTCCAGATTGTTTTTTCTTCTTCTTGTTGCTCCCTAAATGTGTGTCAACTCACTACGCCATAATTATACCCTGTAACTCACCCAATATAACACCACTTGTGCTATTACAACACCACAGTTTCTGCACTGAGGGTAAGAGAAGCACTCATTATTTGCCTAAAGGTCTTGTATATTATTACAGGACAGCCGCAAGATCAAATCTATATTAAATAGTTTGCCTGAGGTTATTTTTGCCCACATAGTAACCACTCTACCGTGATGAGGTATGCCTCAAATAAACAAGTTCGATTTCAAAGAAAGGTCGAAGCATTGCGAGCTAGACGACTACACTCTTGTATTATCCCCCATTTTATTAATTATTTATGTATTTATTTATTATTTATTTTATTTTATTTTATTTATATTTTGCAAATTTTGAGGGCTCAGCATATTTTGACGTACCCCGCATCAATGCCTCCTTCACTTGCCAACTCAAAAAACCCCACCAAAAAACAAAAACAAAAACAAAAACCACCACCACCACCACCAACAAAACCAGTTCATTTTTTGTAGAGGGAAGGTGAAAAGGTGAAACATGATAGGCTAATTGTTTAAGCTTAAACATTCGATTTGAGTGACTTTAGTTAAATCATAGGCAAAAGGGACTCTAAAACCAACAAAAAATCTCATTTCAATAGATGCTATTTTCACTTAAAAAGTAATGGAAACCATTTGTTCAATATTTTCAATATAGGCCTATACCTCCGTGGACGTGTCCTCATGAGTCATGACCAGTGGTCATGACATAATGCCTCATATAATATGCACTTACTACACAGCATGCTTTGATTTTTACGCTCCAGATAGTTGAAGCGATAATTCTGAAACACGTAAATGGCTTGCCAATATACTTAATATTGTCATTTGAAAGATCATGTTTGTCGCACAATGCTAATGTGTTTTCTGAATCTTAAACCCTCAATCAACTAAGGCAAGCAGACTACGACAGATAATCGTTAATGTCTGGAGTCCTTCATTCTAAGTGGGGATCACATACCCACTCAATCAGCAAAATACTTCTGGGAAAGGATTTATTCCAAAGTTTCTTTACCTTTGTCTGACGTGCATACGATGACGTCATTTTATTCAATAGCACAAATAATAATTATATGGAATAATTTCTAGTAATGCGAAACCCTGTCTCCATTGTTAATATCAGATACCAACTCCTATTACTGAGTGTCTGTTAATATCAGATACCCAAACCTGTTTGCATACTGAGTGTTTGTTTAACCATCTGATACGTTTGATACTGTAAATTAAATTGTTTGTATTGTTTGTTTGTAGGATGGTATAGTTTACATACATTTTCCAAAATGATTAATTTTCCCATTTTTAATTAATAGATTGCACATAGGCACCGCAATGCACCAAGTACTCTGAAAACCTTTCAACGGTGTCAAGGCTCATGTTTTCAACCGGTGACCTTTTGAAATTCGACACAATAATTCCTTTTTGATGATAGCACTTGTCCAGGAATTTTAACCCTCTTTGAAAATATAACAAAACCTGTGAAAGTTTCATCAAAATAATATATGCTCCCGTTTTTGAGAAAACGACGTAAAACTGTTGTGTTTGTTATGATACGTGTACCAACTTTACATCAAGAAAGTTTGTATACTATTATTCGTTAACTTCATAAATTCGTAAGTTACCAATGTTGTACCTTCACTTCAAAAGTGCAATAACCTATTGAGATGAAATTTCTGGGTTTTTAAAATTAATTATTTACTTATTTTGTTTACACTTTTATTTTTAACACATTTATTTTATTCCAAACTGTTTGTATTTTGGTTTGATTGCAGCATATAGGGCAAATAATTTCTATTCGTGCAACGTTTTCTTCATTTTCTTTTATTTATTTTATATTCTGCTCCCCTCAAAACATGTACAGGCCTATTTGAAACAAGACTAAAGGTTGAAGGGCGCCCTTTGTTGTCAGTTTACCTTACAGGCCCCCTATTTTTATTATGCACTTTGGTGTGCACTTATGGGTGCACCCCACTAAATAGTGAGAAATTCATACGCCGAGCTGTTTATCAAAATGTATGTAATGAATTTTTTTCCCCTGAAAAACAAAGATTTGAGGCACATTCATTTGATGGATTGTGTAAAAATGGTCCAATATCGTGACCTGGGCGTCCTTGACTTCCAACTTTGAGTATTTTGGATACACTAGGCCCTGAAAAAGTGGTCCTACTCCTAATTTGATTTAAGCGTAAGGCCTTTTCTATGGAATTCCATATTTGCCATTCTAAACGTCGCCCGTCGCCCTTCTAAACGTTGCGCGTCGCCCGTTGACAGTCGCGCATCGCCCGTCGCGCGTCGCCCGCTCTAACAATTATTTTCCTGGAGACAAAAATCACATAAAAATCACAATTTCATAAACAAACGGACTCCCTCCGTATACAGTACTTGGCCCTAGCCCAACATGTACAAAAATGGGGTAATTTTTCTCCGTTTTCAACTTTTGATCTGCTAATTATTACAACCTAAAACTTTGTGATTAGGTAACCTTGCCCAAGCAGACTCTTTTGGCATAAAATCCATTATTCTGGGACAGCGCACTTTCATCAAACATTTTTGTAATTAAAAAAATAACTAGAGCTCAAGTGGTTGTTAGAACTAACACACGGTGTTCGTGTCAACTTCCGGTTCAATCAATTTATCATCGATGATGTCAATCATATTTTGCAAAGGTGTATCATCTTTTATTATAACTTCCTGTTTAGACCGGAAGTGAAGGTCAGATCAGTTGATTTGAAGGTCATATATATGACACAATAAAACATCCTCATGATCATAAAAAATAACGTTAGTACCTGCTTTGGTTCAATATCTGACATTGGAAAGTATTCCCTTTTTAAAAATGACGCTAGGGGGCGCTCTGAACTTTGATGACGTCATCAAACATATTTAAAAAAGATAAGATGTCACTAATCACTTTATTCACAGAAGTCATATTCAAATTTCCTATGGTTTTTGAGATAGAAAATTATTATTTTTCTAAACCCGCCGCCAGAGGGCGCTGTGATAGGTGATGACGTCATCAGTCACATTTTTGAAAAGGTCACATGTCGATAGTAATTTCGTACACGGAAGGCACACCCAAATACCATATCGTGTTGGCTACAAACCCTATAAAAGTGCTTCATAATATTTTTTCACTTAAACTTCCGGTTTCGACCGGAAGGAGAGGTCAGGTTGGGTCATGTCTTTGTACGAAATATCACACAATTCAAGATCTGTAAGATGATGCAAAGATTGTGTAAATATCTTTTGTGGTTCATGAGATATGATTTTTTGAAATATTAAAATTGGATTTTAGTGTATTTCGATTATCTGATGACGTCACCACGACGTCACAACTTTACCTGAAACTATGTCATAACGTTATTCACAACTACATGTTATGGTCTCTAAATATGTGTTAAGTTTGAAGGCTCTGTGATCTTTGGAACCATGTTTTTTTTTTTTTAGATAAGTCTCATCGATAAGAAGGAAAACTAGAGCTCTAGTGTTTGTCAGAACAAACACACAGTGTTCGTGTCAACTTCCCGTTCAATCAAATTATTATCGATGTCAATCATATTTTGCAAAGTTGTATCATCTTTTATTATAACAATATCAATTTCATATTCGAAAGACCCATCAATTTTGCTTTAGAATGTTGAATTTGAACTTCCTGTTTAGACCGGAAGTAAAGTTCAGATTTGAAAGGTCATTTGAAGGTCATATATATGACCTCGTCATGATCATGAAAAATAATGTTAGTACCTGCTTTGGTTCAATTTCTGAGATTGGAAAAATCCCTTTGTATTTCGATATCTGATGGTGTCACCATGACGTCACAACTTTACCTGAACTATGTCATAACGTTATTCACAACTGCATGTTATGGTCTAAGTATGTGTCAAGTATGTGTCAACAATTTCAGGGAGATTACAGGCGATGGGATAGGTAATGCATAGAGAGATGACTGGTAGTCCTGGATTACAAACCTTGCCACCCAGTCCTTATATCCACGTATGTCCCTGGTGTCGTGGCCGAGCGGTCTAGATTACCGGATTCAAGTTCTGGTGTTAGCAACATAATGTGGGTTCGAATCACGGCCGTGACACTTGTGTCCTTGAGCAAGACACTTAATCATAATTGCTTCTCTCCACCCAGGGGTTAAATGGGTACCTGTGAAGGCAGAGTTGGTTTGCTCTATATGCGCTAGAAATGGCAGCAATTGAGCTGTATACTCCCCAGGGAGCTGAGATGGTTTCAGGAATGATTTATGAGCCTTATGAGCAGGGATAATAATATAATGCGCCTTGAGCACCACTTAGTTGGTGGATACGTGCGCTATATAAATCCACACATTATTATTATTATTATTTCGGATTAGCACAGCATGAAAAGAAAGATCTTGTTTTCCTTTCTGCCGGTTACACCTCGAGTCAAGCTACGTCCCGTAGCCTTAGATCTCGAGTGTCTTTCGCAGAATCCTTGCTGTCCCTAAGAGTGCCGCCTTCTGTAGTAGTTCTACTCTAACAGATGTTCCTATCTCCTTGAGATGTTTCTCCAACGCCTTCGGAATTGTACCCAGTGTTCCCACTACCACAGGAATTACCTTCACCTTGACTTGCCACAGCTTGCGGAGTTCTCGCTAAATCCTGATATTTCTGTACCTTCCTTCTCCCCTTCGAAGCTACCTACTATCACCCGGCACAGCTATATCAATAAGATGACACATCTTTGCATGCTTATCCAAGACAACAACATCCGGCCGTCATGTTCTATAACATGATCTGTCTGGATGTTGAAGTCCCAGAAGAATCTTTGACATGATCCGTTTCTTCAACCTTTTTCCGGCACATGGTCGTACCACTTCGATTGCACCTTATTGACACCGTACTTTACATAGATCCCAATGGATCCTGGCCAACTTGTCGTGTCTGCATTTGTACTCTGTCTGACATGCACTCTGCATTCGCTGACAATGTGAAATACAGTCTCATCCGCCGCATTGCACATTCTGCACATGAAGAGACATTCGACTTCTCGATCCTTGCCTTCATCACATTCGTCGGCAGAGACTGGTCTTGCGCTGCAGTAATCAGACCTCAGTTTCTTTTCTTTAGTTCTCCTCTCCTCAACCATTCCCAAGTTCTTGCTACTTGCCACTTCTCTTTCTTGTGTACATCATCAGGTGAATCGTACACGTGAAGTGGTTTTTCCTGCAATCTCATGTTCTTCTTCTCTTCTTTGATTCTTATACTCCTCCTTGGACCTAATTCGTCTGCCTGCCTTCATTGTATTTCTGCGCAACCTTCAACAACTTTTCCCGGTACTTCTTACATGACACTACAAGCTCCTTCTCTCGATGTTAACGCTGTCTGATACACTATTACAGTACCCCTTCCGCCCTCTCTGACCTTTGGTAGATAGAGTCTGCTTGACATCTCGACCGTGGAGTGTAACATACCGTACATCGTCATCCCCACTTTCCTCGTTTTCCCTGTCAGCACAACATATCTAGATCTGCCTGTAGTCCACTCAATGACAATTCCCCTGCACTGTATCTTTCTCATTAGTGGACACACAGCAGCCCAAGTATTGATCACCTTTATCATATCTCCACTCCATTCAGCTTTGGACTTCAAACACTTCTTCACTCGTCTTATATACTCTTTCTAAGAGTCTCTCTTTCGATTCCTCGTGCAGTACATGATCTGCTTCAAGCACTCCAAGATACTTATAACCTTTCTTCTTCACCCAACGCCCCTAATTGTGTGCCATCTGGTAAAGCAATTCCCATCCGAATGTACCCTTTTACCTCTCTTCATGGTCATCGCAGCACATTTCCTCCAGGACCAAACTTCATGCCGATGTCATCGCTGAAGATCCGCAAGGTTCAAGCACCAAGGAATCAATCTCTTCTCTCGTTCTTTCGCAAACAACTTCAGGTCGTCCATGAAGAGAAGATGATTAATCCTGCAATCCAATCCTTTTTCAGTCATCTCGTATCCTGCACTAACCTTCCGCAAAACCATCGTCAAAGGGAACAGCGCCAAAACAAACAACAGTGGAGACAGAGAATCACCCTGAAAATACCTCGTCTGAGCTGCTTTACCTTACCAAGACATTCCATCGCTGGCATCACCGATTTGTTCTCCGTGTCTTCCCAGCGTGTTTCACCCAGGAAAGACATTTCCACCGCATCAGCTGCCCTTATCATATCCAAACATTCCATAATCCACGAGGTGATACTACGGTCGTATGTGGCGTCTTTTTGTAATCTATCCATGCTATGGCCAGATTAGTTTTCCTGTTCCACAGCTAGTCCTTTAGCACCGTCTTATCACGATGAGTCGGTTTTTCGTTCCTCTTGACCGCTTCTTTTTGCAACCTTTCTGCTCATCTGGAAATAACTGCTGATCTTCTATGTGCTATACAGATCTTTCTGCAATGATACCGGTTTGAGAAGTTTATACACTCATGGTAGACATGTATAGGTCGATAGTTACTTACTCTGCAACGTTACCCTTCTTAATGTCCTTCATGATGAGAACCGTTCTTGCTTCAGTCAATCCACGTCGGAACGTTGCCACGCACTAAGCATTGTTGCAGCTGTTGGCTATCTTCTTCGTGAAGACTACTGAAGTTCTTTAGCCAGTATCCGTGCACTTGGTCTGGTCCTGGGCTTTAATTGGCACTTTCTCAACTGTTTTTCACCCTTGCTCACATCAATCTGAAATCCTCTTGTTGTTGCAATTATCTTTAACCTCCGTCTTTCACGTCGGCTAACCATTCTGCTTGTCTGTTGAGGATCACCAGGCTGATCCCAAAGGCCACCCTTTAAAATTCCTTTGCCTCTGCTGGCTTGGGGCCCACTTAGTGAGTTGTCACATTTCCTGTCCATTTCTTTTGAATAATTGACGTTGATTTGTACTGAATAGGCGATTTTTGATGAACTGCTCACTCTGACATCTCTGTGTACATCGTACTCTTACTTTCGCAGCTCTCTCTCGCCTTTGACCTCCTTTGCTTTATTTCTTCCTTAACCAGCACTCATCCCCTTTCCTTTTACTTGATACTTCTTTCATTAATCTGTTCCTCATATCTGAATCTTTCATTGCACCTTCTATCCATTTGCTCTATTCTACTGAGATCTTTGTGTAATCCTCGTTAATTTGGGTCTGCAAGTCTATGTTTCCAACCAAGGTTTATTATCTTTATGTCGTGATTGTGGGACAGGAAGATTTTACCCCTGATTCTCTCCAGGCTACTACAACTGCACCTGCAAAAGACAAGATCGTTAGCATTTCAGAAAGATTAGTAGTACTTTACCGTCCCAAGATTCTACTTACCAAGCACAATTGTGCTTTTTTCCTTGGGGCCGGCGCAAGGGAATTCATTCCTTCCCCTTTTAAAACCA